>JAJJMC010009201.1:437236-448168 GCA_023531435.1 Papaver californicum
TTGAGTGCACAGCTGCATGCATAGTCCCTCCTTATAATCAAGGGATGGGGATGGGCTAAGTATTACCTCGCATGGAAGAGTGCGTGTATAGTTGTCCGCCAGCCCAGCTGGCTCCAAGTCCTTTAAACTATTTTAGCCCATTTTTAGTTTTTTTGTCCATCCTTAAATATCCTAGGTTTTTTGGGATAAAAAATAATAATTGGGGGCTATTTGTTTACATCCAAAAACAATGGTTAAGGGGTGTCTAAAGATGATAAAAGTACTAAGTTACCCTCATTAGTCCAATTTAGGTTTCTACTCTTTCAACCTTAAATTATTATTTTTTATTCAATTTTTCTTTTTGTTTTCTTTTTTTCTTTTTTTTCTTTTTTTTTTATTATTTATGAATCCAAAAATAAATAAATTTATTTATTTTAAAAACTAACCTACTGTAATTGGATATACGAGATTTTAATTAGCAACCGATAGTATAATCGGTTGTCAATTAAAATCACAAACTACCAATTGTGAAAGTAGAAAAATTCGAAATTCTTAAAGTTTTCCAAAATTTATGTGAGGCTACTTTTACAATCAGTAGATATATCAATCGCCAAAACTACCAATTGTGAAATTAAAAAAATTCTAAATTTTGATAATTTTATATTTGGGGCTACTTTTATAATCGATAGATATTTGATTTGTCGAAACTACCGATTGTGGATGTAGAAAAATATGAAATTTTCTAACTTTTAAAAAAACTATTTTTGGATCTATTTTCACAATCGGTTGATAAATGATTTGTCGAAACTACCGATTGTGAATGTAGAAAAATTTGAATTTTTTTAAATTTTGAAAAATTTATATTTGGAGTTACTTTCACAATTGGTAGATATCTAATCTGCCAGAATACTGATTGTGAAAATATAAAAATTCAAAATTTCTTCGGAAAAAAATTATATCAGGGGAAACTTTCGTATCGGTAGATATTATACTTCTCTAAACTACCCATTATTAGTGTTTTTTTGAGATAAAAAATTATTAAAAAATAAAAAAATAGTATATAAAATTAAAAGAACTATTAGTGTTTTTTTGGGACTAATTGCATAATCGGTAGTTTATAAAATAACTATTAGTGTTTTTTTGAAATAAAAATTTACTTAAGGAAATTAAAAGAAAATAATTTATTAATAAAAAAATAAATTAATTAATTATAATTAAACAAATTTAATAACTAATATAGTTAATTAACACTATTTAACCAATAATAGATTAGCCATTACATAAAATAGGTGGATAAGGGATGGTGGGAAATTACTTCATAATAACACTTTTTGTTTTATTAATATCCTCCAATTAGTTCTCTTCAGCCCCAAAATACAAGGTTAATTGTGTGATTTGGCTATCCATTTTTCAAAACCTGGTTCCGCCCCTTGTGGCCTAGGCCTAGCTCTTTCCACCTTCCCAAAACCAATGAATTATGGAAGCGGTAGTTAAGTAAATTCCCGAATTATACATGTATAATTTGCAAATCCGCATGTATTATCCGAATCCGTCTGTATCATCCGTACATTTGGGATTCCGACTTAATTTGCGAATTTCCAGTCTAAAACAAATTATACGCATATTTAAGAATTATTGAATTATACACCTCGTATAATACTTTGCCGTATCATCACCAAATTATCATTTTCTATCATATTTTTGACTTTTAAAATCTGAAGTATGTCAATCTAAACCATATACCACCGACACACATGTTATTTGTTGATTATATTGTATATATCATATGTATAGTTATTTAAATCATTAAATTATAATACATAAGGCGAAACTATGTTAAAATTAATTTTTTTACATGTTAATATATGCCGAATTTTATGTGCCGGATTCGTATCTGTAAAATAAATTATACACGTACGTATGCCGTTAAGAATTATCCCCGAATCACAAATCGTTGACCAAATAATGGACCAAATTTAATTCCGTCAAAACGAATAATACTCGTACGTTTACCACCCCAAACTTTCCCCGGACCCGTGTGAAACTGGCAGACGAATGCGACCCGCAAAGCGTTAGACCCCTGATTACTAACTAGGAGCGGTTGCTCTAATTACTGTTCTTAGGGCCGGCTATAATTCGGGTAGGTTTGCACTGAGGTAGGTCCATGTAACCATGTCAAAAGGAAACATATCAATGGTCAAGCAGATATGTGATCAAGTAATTTCAGAGGAAGATGTAGTTCTTTCATTTCTTTGTTGAAACATTACAATCAATTGATTAATGTCTCCATCAATCATACAAAACTCATCAGTTCATTTCTTCTGGTTGTTGTTTGCTCTGAATTCGTCAAAGTCCTATTAGAACTATGACTAACACCAGACTGAGTCATTTTCATAGACTCCTTCCTTCCCACTAGGAAGGAATTATTTTTATTCCTTTGCAGCATTTAGTAAATCTATGTTTAATCTACATTGATCGAAGTAGAGAAATCCGTTCAATTTCCGACCATGTTTTTCAATTTTGCTACTCTATTGTTCATTCTTATTGCGAATTTCGTAGCTTCCGAAGATCTTGGTTTTGTTTACAATGGGTTTAAAAATGCTCCTAATTTGAGTCTTGATGGTGTGGCAGATATTACAGAGAATGGTCTATTAAGGCTAACTAATGACACCAAGCAAAGAACCGGTCACGCCTTCTATTCCGACCGATTACAGTTTAAGACCACCGCCGATAAAAACAGTATGGTTTCATTCTCTACTTCTTTTGCTTTTGCAGTTGTCTCGGAATGTCGTGATTTAAGTGGTCATGGAATTGCTTTTGTGGTTGCACCTCAAAGAGGCTTACCAGGAGCTTTAGCAAGCCAATATCTAGGACTTTTTAATGAATCCACAAATGGAAATATAACCAACCATGTTGTTGCTGTGGAACTAGATACTATCTATAACGGTGAATTCGATATCGACGATAACCATGTCGGTATCGATATCAATGATTTAAAGTCTGTTAGTTCTTCTTCTGCTAAGTACTTCACCAGTAAAGGAAATTCTAAGAATTTGAGTCTTATCAGTGGAGAACCCATGTTAGTATGGATAGAATATGATGGTTTGGAGAAGCAACTGAATGTAACATTAGCTCTCATGAACATGCCTAAGCCAGAGATTCCCTTATTGTCTTTGTCTCAAGATCTTTCGACTATAGTCTCCGACTCCATGTACGTCGGTTTCTCATCGTCTACTGGATCGGTATTAACTTCTCATTACATATTAGGATGGAGTTTTCAGATAAACGGTGAAGCTCAAGCAATTGATCTTTCTAAACTTCCTAAGCTTCCTAGGCGAGTGGCTAAGAAGAAATCAAAGATGTTATCAATTGGGTTGCCAGTAGTTGTTCCATTTTTCGTGTTGGTAATGGTTTTCGGTGTGTTTTTTATCATAAGAAGGAAGAGGAAGTTTGCTGAGGTAATTGAAGATTGGGAGCTTAACTATGTAACACAGAGATTTTCATACAAAGATTTATACATTGCTACCAAAGGGTTCAAGGAGAAAGAGCTACTCGGTATCGGCGGCTTTGGCAAGGTGTACAAAGGTGTATTACCTTCTTCTAAAATTCAAATTGCTGTGAAAAAAGTGTCTCATGATTCAAGACAAGGTATAAGAGAATTCATTGCCGAAATTGTAAGTATCGGCCAACTTCGGCACCGGAATCTAGTACAATTATTAGGCTATTGCCGACGTCAAGGAGAACTCCTTTTGGTCTATGATTACATGCCTAATGGAAGTCTAGACAGGTATATCTTTCGCTCGAAAAATACATTCTCCTCCTCATCGTCGCCACCAGTTCTTAATTGGACCCAAAGATTTCAAATCATCAAAGGTGTAGCCTCAGGACTATTCTATCTCCATGAAGGGTGGGAACAAGTAGTGATTCATAGAGATATCAAAGCCAGTAATGTTCTATTAGATGCTGAAATGAATGCAAGAGTAGGCGATTTCGGCTTGGCTAGATTATACGACCGTGGAACCAATCCGCAAACAACAAACGTGGTTGGTACATTGGGTTACATAGCTCCTGAACTAACTAGAACCGGAAAAGCGACGACGAGCACGGATGTTTTCGGGTTCGGAGCATTCTTACTTGAAGTTGGTTGTGGTTGGAGACCCATAGAGTTACAAAAATCAGAAACAGGAGAAGAAGGTGTAATATTAGTTGATTGGGTGTATTCTTGTTGGAGTAAAGGTGGGATTTTACAAACAAGTGATCCAAATTTGAAGAATGAATATGAGATTGAAGAGATGGAATTGGTATTGAAATTGGGATTACTTTGCTCACATAATGACCCAAAGGCTAGGCCTACTATGAGACAAGTAGTTCAGTACTTGGAAAAAGATGTACCATTGCCACAAGATGAAATGTGGGCCCTTGAAATTGGATATAGTAATCTCGCTACCAATGTTATGGCGACACGTGGAGAAAGTTGTGAAGATTTTGCTGTGTCTTATCCTGGTTCTGTAGATAAAGTATACACTGGATCATCTTCTTCTGCCGTTGACTCACTTCTGTCTGGTGGAAGAAGTGAACGGTTAAGATGAATTTGCACTAATTAATAAGATTAAGAGTTGTTGATTGGTGTTCATTATGATTGTGACCCAAAACTTGATGACAGACCCATAATTTAGTTTTGCTAGGAGAGGTATATATACCAATTCAGAGATCCAGCGATCATGATTATGTTATTTTATGTGGATTGATACTACTGTATCAGCCATAGCAAAACTGTTATGTATACTTTGTCATGTGATCTAAAATCTTTTTATTTTCAAACCAAGATTTATTTGTTGGTTGATCTGAAATGGACGTTTTTATTCTCTTTCCATCTAAATTGGTTTCCACATGGTCGCCTATTCCATGTTGAAAAATAGGTGCAATAATCATGAAGTTGCAAAATAAATGAGTACTACTTGGTGTCACTTGATTGATGATCTTCGATTCATCTCTAGATCCATCCCAAGTTGTAATACATAATAGGTTATTGCAGCAAAGTGGATCAAACCTTACATTGCCTAGGAACATGGGACATTCATGGTGTCTTCAAAAAAGTTTGAGGTATTGGAGCAAACTAAGTATGTAATTTTTTCCATGGCCAACACTAGTAAAAATAAATTTTTGAATGTTTTTTTCTATTTAATTGTTTTTGTTTTAATGAAGAAATTCTTTAAGTTCCCGACGTCTAAGTTATAGTTTGGTATTATTAAAATTTTGTCACGGACAGGAGATAAACTTTCCAGCTAACAAATTGCTCAAGTGAAATGCATGTTTAGCTCAAGGTTGCTGCAAAGGGTATCTATCAATACCTCTTTTCTCGGCAAATTTAGAATGACTTGATAGGTTTTATTTCCATCTTATGTAACCTTTTCAATAATTTTAAAAATTTGGTATTATCTTTTTTTTAAGCCCTATTATTTTTGTTAATCTATATTGCTAATAAGGCGGGAATTGGTTATTATTTTGCTTTTAAATTTGAGCAGTTTCCGATGATGTACGTATTACAAATTCCATATTTTTAATCTAAGCAACATTTTTTTTCGATTTATGACAGACACCAATTTGTTGCGCTACTTAAAAGAGTGTTAATCATGGTTTATCGAATACTCATATGTCAATCTGAAATTTTTAATGGCAAAAGCTAGCTTTGAATTTACGGTAGGACATGATTTTTTCCACAAGCTGGAATGTAGACCCTTCTTTGAATATACCATATGAGTAGTAGTCAGAGTTAGAGGAGATGTCGTGCTAGCACGTTTACTTATTTAAACATAGCGTAATATAATATGATTATCTTTTTACCACCTCATAATATTATACGCCCTATAACACGGTATATGACACAATATGTCTGAGTCTCTGATATAATATAACACGTCAAAGAACAAGATAAACACGTGATTTCGTGAATTGTACTGTAATGAACCGATACAGTTATCTTAATTGATCGGGTGTATTCTTGTTGGAGTAAAGGTGGGATTTTACAAACAAGTGATCCAAATTTGAAGGATGAGAGATGGGATTGGTATTAAAATTAAAATTACTATTAGATTTTGTGCCCGTGCTACACCCCAAGTATTTTGTGGTTTTTTTCTTTACTAAAACTCTAAATGATTATTTAGTTCAAAAAAACAATAAACTGATAATAACTAATCTTGTTGTTATTTTTTTTATATTTGATTAATTTATTCCTCTCTCATTTTTTCTAATATAATTTGTTTAGCACAGGGCTTCTACCTACTAAATTATATTTTTATTTTTATTATAATTGTTCATGTCTTAGCAAAATTTCTCATTATCACCTAAGTTATTTTATACAGACTTATAATCCAATAATGCTAATTGTTATAACAGTTACCTTCTGATCAAGTTCGATGAGAATTTTTGATTTGGTGTGCCGTCCCGTCGTGACGGCTGGTTGAAAAGTTCATCAACCATTAATAGTGATTTCACTTTAGCATTTCATCAAACACTTTGAGTGTGACTTCTTTTGTGAGCGCAACATGTGCAATTCGTGATTTAAATCATCAATACCTCCTCCCTGCAATTATAAATATTATGCAAACAACAAATGATCAGACTCGATCATGGCGTGGTCCATGGAAATGCTCAACCTAGTTGTCCAAGGACAAACAGAGTGGAAGTCGTGATCTTTAGCTAATAGAGTTATCGAACGACTGAAGACATATGGTTTCCTTAAGGAAGTTTCCTAGAATTTTTATTACCTTAAGAGAGCATATTGCTTGCTAGAACGGTTTATAAAGTTGCAAATATAGTAATATTCCTGATAAGTACGTCGATACGGTTTCATGATGTCACCTTCCATGGCTCCTAGCAGTAGGGAAGAACTAAAACAACTTCCGTTTTCCAATGATAAGATTTTCATAAAAGATGGTAAAATCATGATGCTTCTGTTCTTTTTGCACTTTTTTATAATCTTTTATCGCAGTCATTTTGTTGTTGAATATATAAGTTTAAGAAAGAAACAAATTATTTTATATATAGCTTATTATACATGTATATAATTCTATAATCTCTATATATAGATTACAGAAACTTCTTTTCTAGTTAAACTCTTACAGGAAACCGTATTTTTCTGGAAAAGTTTAGAAAAGTTATATTCCATATGTTTTAGGAAAATAGTTATTTTTTCTTTAAATTTTTGTTCCAGTAAACGAGTTACTTCCATTTTTAATATGATTTCAAAACTACTCTTCTTCAAATGTTGCTCCTTCATTTTACACATATTCATATTTTGTCACCTTCCTATATTTCTACTGCTTCTCTCAATTCATTTTTTCTCTCCCGAATCACCCCCACGACCATCGATCCACCATGAAATGAAAATCTCTACTACAACCAGAACGACCACCACTGAAGCCACCATAACAAGGTACTTCATCATCTTCATCTTCTCCATTAGGTTTTTTGCTTCAAATTTTAATGTTAAATTTGATAAAATGATTAAATATTTGGTAAAAAAATTAACATATTCTTTATGGGTTTTTGATTTAAAAAACAAATCTTTAAAACTTTGATGTTGAATCTGACATAAAACTTAGATCAAACTTTGCATTTTTATGATGGGTTTTTTTGGTTTTTTGGTCTAAAATTATGCATTTGTGCAGCAAAAGCTCTATTGTGAGATTCAACAGCTAGAGCTTGATTTTTATCACTCACAACAGTTTCTTCACTCAAAAGATTATTGTGCAATTCAATACTAGTTATTGGAAGATATCTATGTCTCATAGTGGTTACAAATGGTATATAATCAGAATTTAACGCATCCAAAATAATGACAACAATATATTTGTCAGAAATCTTATCACCAGAAGTAGCTAATTGATCTGAAAGCATTTTGATCTCATTAATCAGAGAAAGTACAGATTTGTTACCTTGTTTGAGAGAGAATCATCGAGTATACAATCGAAGAGAATGTGTAGCTGAAGATCTAGCAAACCTTTCCTCAATTTTCTTCCATAACTCATGAGAGGTTATAGATCTGGAGAAGTAAGGAATCAAAAATTCAGAAATTGTTGAATTTATCCACATAATGATAGTTGCTTTATCATTCCAATCAAGATAAAAAGGACTATCAATTTCATTATACTGACCTTGCCAAGTATAAAGATATTCATGTCACACCAAATGCATGCAATCTAGGCTACCCATCATCATGGGATCTTCACATTTTCGTTGAATAGTCGGTCAACATCACCTTATGTTGGTTGTGGTAAAAAACGTAGACGAAAATGGTTGACCACAATTTCGCAAAACATACTGAGATTCTCGTATGCAGTTGTTTTTTCCCTACAGATGTATTCTTCGTAGGCATCGGCTGTTAACCCACAAGATAGAACCCTTAGAACCATAGTGAAAATTTTATTCAGGACAATGTCCCCATATATGTCGTACATCAAATGGATAATTAAATTTAGGATATACCTGACAAAGCTCTCCAGAAATCCCAACGACCAGATTACATGACTTGTGAAAGTGACATTGGATTATACAATAATGTACAAGGAATTCTATCGTGTATCGTCTAAGGCATTGTGCAATCTTAAAACATGAAAGTGATTACGTTATATTTTCAGTTAGATATGTAAGTATTACTCCCTCCGTCCTATTTTAGATGAAGAGGAAGATTTTTTTTCAAGTACCAAATTAGATGAAGATTTTCATATTTTTACCATTTTTTTCCTTATTTCTCTGCATTAAAATCATACGCTAAAAACAAGGAACAAAAAACTAGAAGATTTAAATATTTTTAAAATTAATATTAAGAGACATATTTAGAAAATATTTAACCTTTCATTTTTTTTAATCTACATAAAAAATACATAAATCTTGATCTAAATGGGACGGAATGAAAATTTTTTTCTTAAAAAAATTACATATTTAAAGGTCATCCTAGCTCATCCAGCCCCGGGATCTTGTTTTGTAATATATCCCTTTCCATCCGGCTCATATATCGGCTTGGCTCATCCTGCCCCACACTTATAAATGGTTGGGTGGCTTTGTAGAACAAGTACTCCAAAATAAATTTTAGTAGTAGTACAATAGAAAATGTAGTATTATAAACATGACAGTTTGGCCGAGTGGTCTAAGGCGCCAGATTTAGGCTCTGGTCCGAAAGGGCGTGGGTTCAAATCCCACAGCTGTCATTTTTTTTCAGCAGCCGGCAAATATGAGTATTTGATCTAAATAAACAATATTAATGGTAGGGGTGATGGTGGCTGATGAACAGAATATCTTAGTTTTTGGCTAGGAGAAGTCTGATGACTATTAGATTGTGTGGGGTGTGATATCCATAAGTTCGTCGCAAGATTCTCAACTGCTGGATTCAGAGATTGTGTACTCCTCGAACTACAACAGACCCTTCTGCTTGTTAGCTGCAGCTGTTGTCCTTGTATAGGAACAATCTGATGATCATAAGGCTGTGTGTGATATAATACATGATGGTTACTCACAGACGTCTGCTATATTGTTCCCGTATTACCTGTTGGGGACAAAATGATGTTCGCATCGTTAATTTCAAGCTACGCAAGCCCAGCCCAATAAAATGGTCCGCTCATGAGTCCGTTCCCACAAGACAATGAAGACCGTAATGCTTCATTCCCGCTCAAATGCTGTTTCTGAGTCAAAGAGTTCTTGTTCGTCCAGCATGAAGTGAAGTGGGAAAGTGTATACATTTGTTTCCCGCCAAGACTGAACTTTCGAACCATCCAATCATGTTGATCAAAAGTGGTAAAGTTTGTATGCTTGCATTTCCCGCTCAAGGCATCCTTATCATGTCCGAAACTTTACACGTCCGATCCAAGCATGACCGAACAAGCTGGGCCCGATGCATTATGCCCGATATACCTTGTCCCGAACCGACATCATCAATTACGTCCCAATTCCGAAACAACGTCATCATCACGTCCCGATCCTGAAGTGACGTCATCACGTCCCGAAGCGACGTCATCATCACGTCCCGATTCCGAAGTGACGTCATCAAGTCCGATGCCCAACTTGGACCGAACCCCAATTTGGACCGAAGAGACATCATCATTTTCCCGTAATGACGTCATCAATCCCGATGCATCAAGTCAAGAACACGTGACGGATCCCGTTGACACAGGGTGAAACGTGGTGAATCCTCTACGACACATGGCGAGCTTAGAAGAATCTCCATCGACGCGTGGTGAACCTTGATGACATGTGGCGAAGGGCTTTTTAATAATTATTATCTATTTTATCCCTATAAATACAATTTTAGAGAGAAGAAGGAGGGGACTTTTGGCCCGATGGAGGCTTCCTCTGCTTCATTCTCAACTGTAACCCAGATATGAATAGAAACTCCAACTTCATTACCCGTGGATGTAGGCTAATCATGGCCGAACCACGTTAAATCCTTTGTGTTAATTTCATTTTCGTTGATCTTTTATTATCATTTTTGGTTGTTTTTTTCCCATGAGAAATTCGGCAGAAACAATTTGGCGCTAGAAACAGGGATGTCTAATGGATTCATCCAACCTGACACACCGGAATCATCAACAATGGAGAAATCATCAGAGAAATTTGACAAACCCTTCAGCAGCAGTTCTGATTTCTTCGTTTTGTTCTTAATCTTTTGATTTAAAATTTTAAAATAACGATTTGAGAAGTTATCTTCTCAAGCATTTGATTGGTTTGAATTCATTGAGTTTTAAAACAAGTCAGAAAACATACTTCTGAAATCTCATCTCAGTATTTCTCTTATAGTAGAAAAAAGAAAGTTTCTATGGAAAATCCGATTTACTACCAAGAAAACTAAGGTTTTGGTATGTGAAAAAATCTTGCCAACATTAACAGGACCATTGTCTACAAACCCATATGATAGATTTTGATTTACAATGGCAAGAGTTTAAAAATTAAAAAAAAAAA
>JAJJMC010009201.1:538168-654389 GCA_023531435.1 Papaver californicum
TCCCAGTAAATAAACTTACCCCATGGTGAAGAAAACTTGCTCAAAAGATCTTTTCATTGCTCAAAATATTGATTACAAGGTTGAATAATAGTGTAACAGCTGAACAGCTACTTATATAAACGTTACAGAACTTGGTTCAGCCGTTTCAAAAGATAATAAGCAACAGAGAAGAAACAGTTGAAGCAGCTCAATATACGACAGTTCCAGGTTAGTGAACAACAGTTCCAGCGTTAGTGAACGACAGTTCGCTGGAGCTGTTTGTTCTTCACCTCCTTCTTCCCTATACGCAGCAGCAGAAAAGATAGTTTTCTGTTAACTTTTCCGGCGATTCTCCCCCCTGATTTACTTGGCTTTTCTTGGTATTTATAGGCTCTCCTAACCCTAGGGACTTCCCTTAATTGATAAGGACTCAAATAAGAGTCCCAATCAAACTCAAATTCTTGTTTCAAACAAACAGCGGCGTGATTTTTCTTCTCCGGCTACAACTCGGATTTTGAGCACTTTTCTCGGCGTCAATCTCTATTTCTTCACGTGTTTGATATTGTTTTGATCTCTACTTGCTTTTGGGTTAGATTGAAATACCAAATATCCCAAAAATCACGTAAAAGAAATCACCAGCAACTTCATTTTGATAACCAAATAGGTTCCCGCCAAAACTGAATTTTTGAAACGTGAAAGGGGTGCCCCCAATCCAAAGTTTGGGTGCCTTTAACACTTGTCCCTGGTGCCTTTAACACTTTTTAAGCCAATTTTTCCACAAATCTTTATTCTTCAAATGTACCTACAAAAGCATAAAAACACGTAATATTTGCACAATCGAATACTAACTTAATAGAAACTAAGGTGCAATCTAGACACTAAAATGTGTCTATCAGTTAGCCTTTGGGTCTCCTTGAGAACTCCCTGGTGTTATAGCAACATTCCCATTGTGTGGTGCTGTATTAATTAAGGATGGGGGGAAGTTGAAGCTACCACAGGGGAAAACATTGCCATGTATACTTCCCGGAGTTTCCACCGTTGTCAAATTTTTCAGGGCCTTAGGTTCACCCTCTTCTTCAAGTATGGAGAAATAATTATTGACTTCAATCATGGACTCATTGTCATTTATCTTCAACAAGGTTCTGTTGGCTTCAAAACCTAGAGGGAATTCAGGGGAGGTCTCTTGTCCTGTTTTTTCTGGTTTCTCTGGATCTCCTGCTTTCGATAGCTTTCTCTTATTGATGACTGGTTTCCACACCCTATCATCTGTCACCATGACTAGCTAATTTTGGGTGTTTGCAGACACCTCTTTGGTTGGGTTGGCCTTCATCTGAGATTTTGGGGTATACATGGTGGAAGTGGGAGTGACAACTTCCACTCTTGCCTTCTTTGGACAGTTGGTTACTCTGTGGAAAAAGGTGGAACATGTGCTGCACTGGGTTCGTTTCCAGGCATATTCAACACCCACAGTGTGTGTATTGCCATCATCAAAGAAAACTGAGATTGTTTTCTTCAAATCTGTGTTGGGGTTTACTTCTACACAGACTCTAGCATAGGACATTCTAGTTTTAGAAGTTGTTGGACCATCCAGAAGTATAGGTTTACCTACAACTGATGCTATGAAACTTAAACCTACAGGATTAAACATATGGATTGGTACCTGTCTGATTGTCATCCATACTGGAACTGTTTGCATATTCTCCAGCTCCTGCTCAGTGAAGGGGACCCAACCTCTAACAAAGAAGGGGTTGTGGGAGATGGAGACAGATCCATGTTCAAGAGCAGTGGTTCTGTCTTCTTCCAGTGAGAACTTGAGGATGAAAGCTTTATCCCCATGTACAATCATGGACAATACTCCTTTGATGTTCCAAGCTCTCTCGATAGCATTCTTGACCACATGGTAGGGTAGTCTGCGTCCTACAAAACCTCCTACCACCAATTGTTCACAATCTTTTTTCTGATCAGCTAGGGCAGGATCACTTACCTTGGCAACAAGTTCACCATCTACCATAACTGGAGGTCTGAAGCATAGGTCTGCTGATGAGCTTTGCAGAATGTTCTTGGGTCTGTTAGCAGCTTCATTCCATTTGAACCTGCCTGTGGCATTTCCATTCTCAACAAAGTTTTCACCCTCAATTTTTGATGATTCATGAACAATAGAAGGTGGGTTTGAAGAAATTAGAGGTGGGAAGGAGGAGAGGGAAGCTAATGGCATTGGATCTTGTGGAGAAACCTCCATGGAGGCGCTGAAGAGGGAAACCCTAATCCCCTATTGTGGTCAACACCACACGACCAGAGTCAAAGAAAGAGAACACACACATATCTTACCTTTTCCATCCCTCTAACCTTACCATCATGCATCTTTAGACGAACACTATCAATCCCGATCACTCTGCAGGTGTGATTATTTCTCATACGTGTTTATTCATCAAGCTCTTCAAAGCTTGAGAACTAGTCCCGATGTGGAAAAATATGGTTGGTAGCTCTAGAATTTAATACCCATGTATCATCTCTAATGATACAAGCTGATAGTGTCACAATCAGCGAGAAATCAGAAGCATCATCTGAGTCTTCAGTTTCTTTAGCAATGTTCACCTCGGTCTTCTTGTAATATTTTTCTCTTACGCTTGGTATAATCCTTAGCCCAATTACCTATGTCATGGCACCAAGAACACTCATCCTTCTGCAAACGCATTATACTCTTACAATGCCCTCTACCTTTACCATGTTCACCAGTCTTCTTCCTCTTGTCTGTTGAACGAACTCCTGCAATAAGCATGTCATTGTCAACTTCACTTGTAATGTCTTCACGGTCTATCTTCATGAATTCATCACTAAGTATGTTATAGTGACTTCTGTGTATGTCAGTTTAGCATTACCGTCCATTAATGCCTCAATTACGGGCTCATACATGTTAGGAAGAGAGTTTACCAGACATAAAACTTTTTTCTCTTCCTCGATTGTCACAACATATTTAATCAAGTCACTAAGAAGTTTATTAAGCGAATTTAGGTACTCTGTTAGAGTTGTACCCTTCTTCATGTTATAACGATAAAAATTCCTCTAAAGATATATCCTATTGGCCACACTCTTCACTAACTATTCATTCTCTAGCTTTTCCAAAGCTCCTTAACTGAAATCTTATGTTGATAATTAACCCTTACTGGTTACTAAACACCCTCGAGTTGACCCAAGACATAATTTATTTAGCTTGTTCCACTGCTTGTCATTCATATCACCTGGATAACCTTCTAGAGCTTCATCTAGGTCAAGATGAACAAGTGCATCCATTGCATCTGTTCTTCATAAGCCAAAGTTATTGGTGCCCGTAAACTTTTGTACTCTGAGTTGTGACCTATGTGAGTGAAGTAATTCTTTTTTTGTTTATTTTATCTTTATTTTTCGACACCGATGTTTACACTGTATCCTCTGGTTACGAACCAATTATTGTTCACAAGCAATCAAATAAAGATAAAAATGAACCCTTGAGATACCTCAAGCAATCTTCAGAAAAATACCTTCACTGCAACTACAATATGAATACCTGGATCCTAGAACGTATCTCACTATGATACCAATTATTGCGGTAAAAACCTGCAAAAGCGTTTGTTTGCATAACTACATTTGTACTAGCTCCAATATTTCCAAGAATACACGCGCACACAAAAAGAATAAGTATAACGAGGTTAAATCCTCTGAAGGAATAAGCGATTTCATGTATTATCACGTATTAGGAGAAAGCAATATACAAAGCTCTTAGCATAAAAGAAGAGATTTCTTGTGTATCTAATTAGGTTCCTCAAGAGCTAATTTATGCGCATCAATAAGATACATTACTTAACAAAGATTATTTTTCCTACAAGTATAGGTTTCAATAACTTAACTATAAGAGACATATCTCTTTAAGTTGTTATACTAAGTAACTAGTAATGGTTTTCCAAACCGACTAAGTTTAACACTCTAACCCTATGTAGTCCTTGGGGACCTATCCTACATGTCTAACACTAACCCTTTATATGCCCATTACTAAAAGTCAATTCTAGTTGACTCAAAACTTACCGTCAGAAAATGAACTAATAGTAATAGATTTAGTACCATTTGGCACTACATAAAGATCTCACACAAAATTAACAAAGAAAATGCTTAAAAAAGAAAAAACAAAGAAAGCAAATCAGAATCAGAGTTTACATACTTAAAAAAGGAAGGCTAACAGAACCATTGAATGGCGGTACAGGGGGGAATTTGGTTGTTTCTTTCCATTCCCGCCCGAGATACTCACATTCAAATTTCAAATAATAATTGTTTCTTCCCATCTTTGTTTTACAACAAAGAGAAATAAAGAGATATTAATTTAGTATTTTGTACATGATTTCTTTCCTTCTCTTCTTCTCCCTCAACATTCAAAGTACAAAGCATTTAGCATCACAAGATTTCCTATAAAAACTGCTACTAAAAACAATAGTAATATACTTCAAAATTTTGAAAAAACTGCAGCTAAAAGTTTCTCTTTAAACATTTATAGATATTGGAGTAGATTATTTTTCAGGGTTTAGAGATTATTAATGGAGTTTATCAAATTTAACGTCCCTCAAGGGTTACGTGTTTTGGCTGTCGATAATAGCTCCCTTTGCTTGGAATTTCTTGAGAAATTACTCAAAAAATGCCGATACGAAGGTTTGTTTCCCTTACCTCTCTAAAATTGTTTAATATTTTTCAGGGTTTATATATATATATATATATATATATATATATATTGATCGATAAAGAATCTGGTACTAGTTTCAAACTCAGGTCATTTGTATCATCATTTAGTGACTTGACATAATAAGTATTATCGGAGGAATTTTGATTTACGTACATTTCAAGCTTACTTTGTGTTGATTTTACAGTAACTACTGCACTGTCTGCACACTCTGCCTTTGATTTATTAAGAAAGAAGGAGAAAAGCTTCGATATCGTTATAACTGATGCAGAAATGGATGATGGATTTAGGCTACTGGAAATTATCGGTCTCGAAATGGACATACCAGTAATTAGTAAGTACATAAATTTCCCGCAAATTCGATAAGTTTTCGAAATAATCATTACTTTACTTGCATTTATATGGATTACCACTTGCGTTATATGATGAGTTATATATATTTGCAGTGATGACTACAAGTAACGACCGGAAAAAAATGATGAAAGGTATAGAGCATGGTGTATGCGGTTATCTAGTGAAGCCACCATCACTGAAAGAGATTCAAAATATATGGCAATATGTGATTATAAGCAAACATAAATCTACTTTGAGTGATCAAACAAAAAGCAATGAGGACAAGGCTAGTGGTGGTGGTGGCGATCAGAAGGTAACAAGGATTTCTTTGGGGGATCCAGAGTTACATGCAAAATTTGTTGAAGCGTTCTATAAGTTAGGAGAGGGTGAGTATGTCACAGCGGTATGTCAACTCATATTCTTATTTTTCATGATCCATCTCTCATACTATCTAGTTTTGTGGTTGAACAGAAGCTGTTCCGTCGACAATAGTCTTAGAAATGAATGTCCCAGGACTCACTTGTGAGCATGTTGCTAGTCATCTTCAGGTGATTTCTTTCGATATTACACTGTGTATATTGTTTTACATTCAAAGTTATTTGAGTAGTTGATATTATTACAGTTCCTTAGTCATGATTCAAAGCATCGAATGTGCTACCCAGTAACAACCTATTTAATGATCTCGCCTATCATCCTCCTTTGACCGGCAATACAAGTTCTAAAGTAGTTGATCCTTATATGGTGACTTCGTCCAAGCTTCCAGATCATAACGCAAATATAGATTCAAGAGCAAGTAACTTTCAGTTTGGAGAAACATCAAATGTGCTACCTAATAACAACCCAATTGGGGATCTCGCCAATCATCCTCCTATGGTTGGCCATAAAAGAACTTCCAGTAATTTGAACCCAGTTTTTCAGAATGATGATTATTCATTTAACATGACTGATCACTCTACTCTTCCAGGTAAGTCGTCGTTCACCGATACTAAACACTTGCATCCATTTGTGTAGTAATGCATGTAATTCTAGTCTACAAGGGTGGGCGACGTCGTTTTTAATTTTGATTGTTATAGGCTATGATGAATTGAGAAATATGGTTGCTCCAACAGTACTACCAAGTACAAACGCGATGGAATCTCAAAGAGTTGATCAGATGTCTTCGCTGCAAACTCCTCTAGCCTTTCTTGAGACAGATAACATTAATTATCACCTCGGTGGTTATGGCTCCGGGGGCTGTGATGAACTGGGTGCAGTAACTAGACCGGTGAGATATATATATATCCTCTTTATTTGTTTTCTCCTATGCTTAAAGAAGTTATTCTAAAAGATTTAAGTTTGGATTTGCAGTATCAATGGCAATAATGCAGTGTGGATCTCCAAAACCGAACAGGCTACAAAGCGCACAGGTTTCTCAAAGTTAGATAGATTTAAGAATCCGCAAAGGATCATAATAAACGTGTTATCCAGCAACAATTCGATATCACTTGTTGTGTTGAAATGAACAACAAAAAGCTGTATTAAGTTGCGCATTGATGTTTGTTTGAACTTAGTATTTCTCACATGTTTTCATGTTTGAGGTTCCCTTTCAGAAATACAAATTGCATTAAAAAACTACAGTTTTCATTCATATTTTGGTTTTTTTAGCATGAATGCTATATGAGTCGTGGGAACTGAACAATTAGCATGCATTTCACAGATTGAGAAGTTCAAAAACTCAGTTTAAATTGAATGGAAAGCTAACAGAACTACTGAATCCAAGTACATAAGAAACGAGTTACCTAGTTTGGTATATGCTAACCATAATCACAAAACAGCACCATTTACACTGCCCCGGCGCCATTGACATCTCGCCTTCATACTCTACATACCCTAATTTATCCCTTAATTAATTAGCATCCTCAGAAAATCTAGTTCGCTTTGCTTTCTGCTGCTTCTTCGGCTGGTGTTTAATCGCCTGTGGAGGATCCATCTTCGGTGCCTGTTCCTGTGGAACAAAACCATTCCCAGATCATTCATGAATTGAACTAAGATGATGAATCAAAAGGAGAACGATATACGTCCATTATTATGAAACCTTAGCAACGAACCTGCTGGTGGATGATACTCGAGTGTGAAATTTGACCTACTACCCGCCCAAATCTTCCGACGCCACTAGTCCTTGGAGCACCTCTCTTTCTATTCAGTGATGAATAATTAGCGATCTCTTGATGACGAGGAACCTGAGGTCTCTTCACAGCAGCACGCGAAAGGTCAATAAAATGCTTGTAGAGTAGGCGGTACTTTGAGCAACCACAGCGAGGCTTCTTGCACATGCGCTTTAGATGCTTAAACAAATAGTCCAGCTTCTTACATAACTTGGGATGTTTGTTTCTGAATGATTCCAGGGTCCTCATCCTGAAAAATTCAAATAGATGACTACCACAGTATTTACATCCGGACGTGTATTCTGCTGCGTTCTGGGAGGAAGAACCACAACCTCTATATGATTGTTGAGGGTTTGTTGGTTGTCCCGACGATGTACATGGCTGCTGATCATACAACGGACGAGAACTATGAAGAAGAGATTTTAGAGTCATATCTTGGGCGTTAACCGGATCAAAAAAAACCCATGGACAATACATTTCACCTGCCAACGAGAATTATTCAAAATCAGAATTCACATCTGATCATAGAGGTTAGCATTTATCGAAATATAGACCTTGGAGATGAGCTTACCTTGGTGTTCAAATGTCGGATCATAATTTTGCAATGGGGCCGCAGGAATACAAATAGAGCCATAGGAATTTATATGAATTCCAGTTTGCTCCATTGTTGTTGTTCTGGTACTTCCAGAATTACGATCTACGGCATTTTCACCATAAGACGAAAAATATGGAGGCTCTGCATCCGGAGACAATGACATAGTAAAAAAACTCTCGTTAGAACAACAAAAACACGATAGTAACAAAACATCTGCATCATTGGACAGTAAAACTAAATTACGTACGTACCCTCGATGCAATAATAATCATTACGATTGCCGAAGCTACTAGTACTGTATGGATATCGCATTTCTTGTGGTGTAGTCGGCATAGAATAGGCAGGTGGTGGCGTTCTATGTAGTGTAGTTGGCGCAGAATAGGCAGATGATGGCATTCCATGGAATGTTGGCACAAAACATGCAGGTGATGATGGCATTTCATCTGGTGTAGTTGGCACATAACAGGAAGGTAATGGCGATCCATGTTGTGTAGTTGGCGCAGAACAGGCAGGTGACGATTTACGCGGTTGTTGCATATTATGATTATTAGTAGCGTCGTCGATCGATATCTGCATATGCTGATTCAATGTATTTAGGCCCTTGTACACTTCCTAATTATAATCACAAAACATAAGATAAAAATTTCAGTTATTAACCAAAAGATATTAACCCATTTGAATGGTTAAATTTTGTACCGCATAAACATTAATAGATGATTATAATACCATTGAATTAGCAGTTGGTATTGGCCTAGTGTCAAACTCCTCAATTTCAAAATCAAGGTATTCCTCACGGGGCAGGCGTCTCATGTTTTCTACACTGATTTAACAAAAAAAACGGAATTAAAAGCAAATGTGAGTGATATATAGCGGTAAAGTTATTACTCCCTCCGTCCACATATAAATGTCCACTTATAAAATAGAGTTTTAAAAATAATCATAAATTTAAAGAGTATGGATATAGTTAATAATATCATAAAGAATAAAAAAATTAAAAAATAATAAATATCTTTAAAATTGAAAAAAATTAAAAGATTTTATCTATTTCACCTATATATCAGAGAAAGTGATTAGATCAATTTGGATAATCTTACTAAAGGAGAAATTGAATTTTGATTGTCCCCACTAAATAGGTGGAACTTTATTTCCTAGGTGAATATTTATATATTTATTTATTTATGGTACATGCATAGTTATGTTATAAGTATGATAAACGGTAAAACATTAAAAAATATAAAAAATTATAAATCCAAAATAATTTTTTTAATTTAATATAATTAACCCCTCTGCAGGTATGTGGTAGGAAGGAGTATATTTTATGGCATATAGGATTTTTGGGTTTCTACTAAAAAAATCTCCAACAGAAACTTTAAAATAGAAAATGTGAAGACGTCATGTAGGTTAGTTATTCAGACATCCACTAATTCCTCCTCTAATAATTTCATAGATTATTCTATAGGATGTTAACACCATAGTCATCAAAACCTAAGGTTATAAAATAAAAAGTTAAATTTTTTAATTACAAAAAATCAACAATTTAAAATGTTTTCAAGATTTGGTTTATTGCTAGATTACAAACACTATAAAAAAAAATAAAAAGAAAGAAAAGAAATCATGGATTAAACTATGATGATGAAAATCAAAATTCCAGTGATACTTGATTAAATAAAAAACTTACGTATCTTGTCGAGCCTTATATATTTCTGAATCGCTACTATACGGAAGGGGCATCATCATCTGATTTGCATCAAAATATCCCGAATGAACTGTATACATATTACGAGTTTTCATCTTTTTAATTAGTCCAAAAGATTAGACTAATTTTAGTTATTTTTTCTTAATAATAATATTTATTACAGGTAAAGTCGTTAGACGATGATATCGACAATCGTCCCCAACTATCTTACTAACTAAACCGAATGAAGAAAAATATGGCTTCTTCACTTTGGTTATTATGTTTTGCACGAGAGAAACTCTATAGATATATACTGAGATGATTTGTTTAGGATTATATAGCTGGTAGATCAAAATTCTATTGAGAGATAATTTTTATTGACCAATCAGGAGGAGTTTGTGACAACAAAATCAGATTTTATTTTTTATTATTTTTAGAGTTTAGATTGAGTTAAACACTTACTTGAAACCCTAAAGTGAATCGTGATGTATATCTGAATTTGTTGCCACATGTCACATCATGTTGGTTAGATCCAACGGACCTAATGATTTTCATCATAAACACATGTTCTATAAGATTGTGCGACTATGAACTAACCCACGTTTGATAAGGGTTAACCTTATTACTTTCCAATTTTAAGCAATTTTAATTACACCTCTAGCTATCACTAATATTACAGCCTATACTTTTTTCGAAACTATCACGACACCTAATTACTTTAAAAGGCAGAAGTTTATGGATAATATGGGATATATGTATCGGAGAAGAAGGATATGCTAAAAGCTGATGAGATTATTCGTATGACATGATGATAGTTATTTTAGTATATATCATATGAATTAAGGCTTAGATTTGATAATGGATACTACTGATCACCGAGCTAAAGTTTTTGTTGTATCTGAGCCATTCGACATACTCACTCATGTCTCATCAAACATGTTGTATACTATTTTCGTCCAAGCAAAGAGATACTAAAATGAAAAAAATGATGGTGTTTTTTTTTATTTGATACGTGAAAGCTGAAATTCGAACCCAGCCAGTTCGACTGTTAAATTCATCCCGTTTAACTTAATTATACAACTATATTAATATAAACTTTTACGTGGAGATTAAATCCCTGACTTCCTTCTTATTAGAGTTGATGAAAAATCATTGAACTATAAATTTGGACCCAATAATATATATGTATTACTTATCGTACCAAAATAATAAAAAATTAGAGCAACAATTAATCACCGAAATATTTGTGTGGTTTCCCTACTAATATAAATTAATTACACATTAGAGAAATAACAATATTATTTGCACTTACTTGTTTTGAATAATATTTTTTTTTCTAACAGCAGTAGAATTAATAAACTTCCAATATGGAAACCACCATTTTTCATTCTTCAGAAATAAAACAAAGAACATACCCAAAATCCAACGAGAAATCACAAGACAACAGGAACATACAATGATAACTTTTCTCCCACATCATCTTGATCAGCTTTATCAATTGTATTCGAAGGATTAGAAACATTAGTACTCGTATTATCACCATCTTTGCAAATTTTATCCGTAGGAAACCACATAATAAATCGTTCCCACCGAAAGTTGCACCATCCAAACCCAATGTATATATTAGTGAATCAATTGTTAGTCAAATAAAGTCCTGTTAGTCAATATGGTCAAAGTCTGTTAGGTGTAAAGATAGAGGGGTACAGTTGTATTCCATTGAGAGGATATAAATAGTCCTGGTTATTTGTACCAGGCGTGGTCTAATACAATTTAATACATATTGATAAATGAGAAAGTCTGTCTCGTTACTTTCCATTTCGTCTGTTTTCAATACATGTCATAATAACAAAGAAGGAATTTATCATGGTATCAGAGCCAGCTTTAATGGTTGTCATTCATTTTGTTCAAAGTTTCAAAGCAACTAACATCTTTTAGCATCAAAATAGTTTCACGCTTCAGAAGTTTTTAAATAAGAAGTTTCTTTTCTCACAGAGTTAAAATCTTTTCAGATTTTCATCAGAGTTTAATCATCATTTCTTCTATCAGATAAAATCTTCCAGTAGACTTTTCTTCATCAAAGTTTTACTCATCTAGATCGTCATTGTTGTTCAAATCATTTCATATTTTCATCTTATAAACATTCATTTAATACTTTCTTCAAAAGATTTGTTTCGATTAATATCATATCTGAATCATTTCTGATACAGACTTTAAATCTAGATCTTGTTTCTTCATCAATCTTTCTGCAAATCAATAAAGACGTGTTTAATCATTTCATGCCTATTACTCGAAGTATGGCAAATAGATCTGAAGCCAATACAACCAATACTACTGGGGAATCTGAGATTTCGACAACATTCAATCTTTCTTTTAGTAATATCATAAATCTCATTTCTATCAAACTCGATGCCACAAATTATCTAATCTGGAAAGATCAGTTTGAGTCTGTGATGATTTCAACAGATCTCTATGGCTATGTGAATGGAGAAGTGGCGGAACCACAATCTCATATTGTTAGAGATGGTGTTTCATCATCCAATCCAAGATGGATACAATGGAGAAAAACAGATAGATTTGTGGTTAGCTGTCTCAAGGCAACACTCTCAGATACCATTTCTAGTGATGTTCTTGGTCTCAACTCGGCAAGGGAGATCTGGATGTTTCTTGAAACAACCTTCAAACAACAGTTTGTTGCGCGCAAAGGAATGCTTCGAAATCAACTGAGTACTGTCCGGAGAGGAAATAAATCCATTACTACTTATCTGCATAACATCAAGATGCTTTCTGACTCTTGTCTGCTATTGGGGAGAAGATAAGTGATTTGACATGTCTATGTATATTCTAAATGGGTTAGGTAAGGATTACGACAATTTTATAATCTCAAAGTATCATCGAGAGTCCACATATGTATTTTCGGAGCTTAAAGCACGATTACTGATACACGAGCAGTGGTTACATGATCAAAACACATCGATTCTAGAAGTTCAGAATTCTTCAGCCTTCTACAATAAGAATGGCTACTCTAATACAAGATCTGGTCATAATCAAATTTTTTGGAAATACAGAACCTCAACAAACAATCCAGTTCAATCTTCTTCCATATCATCTAATAGATCTTCTAGTTCAATCCCTATATTCAACTCTGGTGGTGTGAGAAGATCACAGACTGACTATTCAAGTATTGAATGTCAAATTTGTAGAAGAAAGGGTCATTATGCAAGCAGATGATATTTTCGTTATACACCTCCGAAACATATGAGTGCATCTGGTGGTGATGCTAATGTTGCTGAGGTTGAGCAAGACTTCACTG
Source organism: Papaver californicum (assembly GCA_023531435.1). Lineage (NCBI taxonomy): Eukaryota > Viridiplantae > Streptophyta > Magnoliopsida > Ranunculales > Papaveraceae > Papaver > Papaver californicum. Next base: position 550,907 of record JAJJMC010009201.1, read on the forward strand.
GTCTACATGTCAGTTCGGGTGACTTTGATAATCACAAGACGGTTCCTGGTGTTCCTCAATCTACATGGATTGCTGATAGTGGAGCATCATCGCATATGACTGGCGATAGTTCCATCCTTAACCATACTTCTCCTTATGCTGGCAGGGAGAAGGTTATAGTGGGATCAAGTAACAAACTTCCTATTACCCATCTTGGAATTTCTTTATTGCACACATCGAAAACTAGCTTTAAGATGAACACAGTTTTATTTGTTCCTGAGATCAAACACAACCTGTTATCAGTGGTTATTTTTACTAAAGAGCATAAATGTTACTTTATTTTTCATCCGAGTGGTTATGAGATCAGATGTTTAAAGGATCACACTATGTTGGCTCAGGGTAGAATGGTTAACAATCTTTATCCAATCTCCCACATATCTTCATCTGAGTGTTTTTCTTCTTTTGCTTCTTCCATTGTTTCATCTCCCTCTGTTGTGTGGCTATAGACTAGGTCATCCATCCACTAACATTTTACAAATCTTACAGTTTCAAAAATGCATCTCTTCTGTTTCATCTGACACTGCTGTTCTTTGTCATCCATGTCAGCTTGCAAAGAGTAAACGTTTACCTTTTCATCTATCTGAATCTCATGCTCAAACACCATTACATCTTATTCATTGTGACATCTGGGGTCCCTCTCCTGTCACCTCTTTTTCTGGTTTTTGATATTACATTGTTTTTATGGATGACTTTAGTAGATATAGTTGGATGTATCCAATGTCTAACAAGTCAAATGCTCTGTCTTGTTTCTCACATTTCAAAACTCAAACAGAAAATCAATTTTCTACAAAAATAAAATGTTTTCAAACAGATGGTGCTTTTGAGCTTGTTAAAGGTCAATTTAAGAGTTTTCTAGACAACAGTGGAATTTTAGTTCGGATTTTATGTCCTAAAACTCCTGAACAGAATGGTAGAGCTGAAAGAAAGCACAGACATATCACTGAAATGGGGAATACTCTCCTGTTTCATGCTTCCTATCCAAAGGAATTTTGGTTTGATGCTTTCCTCACTGCCAATTTCTTTATAAACAGAACACCGACCAAAATCTTGAACTTTCAATCTCCTTTTCAAGTTCTATATAAATCAGATCCAGATTATGATGCTCTACGAGTTTTTGGTTGCATCTGCTTTCCCTTTTTAGGACATTCCAGATCTGATAAATTGTCACCAAAGTCTATCAAGTGTATATTTATTGGATATAGTTCTTTTCATAAAGGATATAAGTGTTTTAATCATGTTTCCTAAAAGACTCACATTTCAAGACATGTTGTTTTTGATGAGGACAACTTCTATTTTTCTGAGCCTTCTTCAATTTTATCATCTGCGTCTGATTCTGTTTTACCAAATTCTGTTATTTCTGAGTTGTCTCCTACCACTGATCTAGGATATAACTCTACAACTCATGCTATCACTAGATCCAAGAGTGGGATTTCTAAACAGAAGCTTTTTCCATATCATATTTCATATTCTACTGTTACCAATCCTGTTCCTAGTAATTACTACTCTTTGTTGACCATTACTACTGAGCCAAAGAGCTATAAGGTGACCTCTCGGATCCCGAAATGGGTTTTTTCTATGAAGGAAGAAGTGACGGCTTTAGTTGAGAATGATACTTGGGAGTATGTGCCTCCTGAACCCTGGATGAATATCTTGGGATGTAAATGGATTTACAAAGTGAAATTAAAGGTTGATGGGACAGTGGATAAGTTTAAGTATAGGTTGGTAGCTCAAGGAAATACACAACTAGAAGGGATAGATTATTATGACACTTTTAGCCCAGTAGTGAAATTTGTCACTGTGGGGATTGTTCTTACTATTGCAATTACTAAGAACTGGTCTATTCGACAACTGGATGTGTCGAATGCTTTCTTGCATGGTCATTTAGAGGAGCATGTCTATATGACACAGCCATAAGGGGTTCATTCATCCAAGTTTTCCTTCGTATGTGTGTAAGTTAAAGAGAAGCATATATGGTCTCAAACAAGCTCCTCGGGCTTGGTTTCATGCTTTTAGTGCTTTTCTTATAACATATGGGTTCTCGAAGTCTGTTTCTGATCACTTTATGTTTGTTTACAATGATAATTCTGGAATGATGATTCTTTTAGTATAAGTTGATGACATAATCCTGACTGGCACGTCTGATGTTTTAATAAATGAGTTGATACGTGCTATGCAGTTGAAATTTTCTATGAAAGATTTAGGACACCTGAGTTATTTTCTGGGTATTGAGGTTGTGCGACAACCTGATTCTTTGTTATTAACTCAGACTAAGTATACTGTTGATTTTCTAACAAAAGCTCATATGTTAGACTATAAACCTTGTACAACTCCTGTCACCAAGGAAAATAGAGTATCTATGCATGATAGTACTGTTCTACCTGACCCTGCTGCTTATAGAACAATAGTTGGGAGTCTCCAGTACTTAACATTGACGAGGCCTGATATAAGTTTTGTTGTTAATTATGTCTCTCAATTTATGAAGGCTCCAACTGAGGTACATATGATGCTAGTTAAACGGGTACTTAAATATTTGAAGGGCAGTATTGGAGTTGGGATCACTATGAGGTCAGGAGATCTGCAGAGTCTGAGGGCTTTCTCGGATTCTGACTGGGCTGGTTGCCCGGACACGAGACGTTCCACTTCTGGGTTTGTGGTGTTTCTGGGTTCTTCTATTGTTGCTTGGTCGTCCAAGAAACAGCCGACAGTTTCAAAGTCATCAGCTGAGGCGGAATATAAGTGCATAATTGTGGCTGCAGCAGAAATGCAATGGATATCTTATGAGATCCTAATTGCCATGGTTCCGCAGCATCAGAATGAGCTATGGGTGGGAAGGTACCCCCCACATCGGGGCCCTGAGAACCTACATCGGTGGCCTGAGAACCTACATCGGGGCCCTGGTCCGATTTTCCTTGCAGAATTTGTGGCTTTGGAGGAAGCAAGGATGCATCGTTGGATTCTCGGTTTCTTTGAACAACTTGCCCTAAAGACCGCTGTACCAGATCGGCTAATGCTACCAGGTTGATGCAATGTATTCCACCAGTTGACTGAAAACTTGATTATTGGTATATCGATCGGTCCAACACAGATTGAAATGGAAGCCAGTTCAACTTGCTGCAGGAATTGAATTTTCCTTTGTTAGACTATGTTCATCTTTATTGTGATAATACGAGTGCTATCTCATTAGCGACTAATCCAGTGTTTCATGCCAGGTCCAAACATATAGATGTTCATTACCATACGGTTCGGGAGCTGGTTGCTACGGGATTCTTGAAGCTTTATCACGTTGCTAGTGAGGGGCAGTTAGAGGATATTTTTACAAAGGGGTTGTGCAATCCTCAGTTTTCCAGGTTACTAGCTTTGTTGTTTGGTTATACAGGTGTGTTGGGTACAGACAGAGATGCGGGTTGTTTTGATCCGGCAGTCACGTGAAGTCACTATTTTCTATTTTTCTTTTTGTTGTTTTCAAACTATTTTGGTTGCTCTCTCAACAGTTTGAAGGGGAGTATTAGTGAGTCAGCTGTTAGTCAAATAAAGTCATGTTAGTTAATATGGTCAAAGTCTGTTATGTGTAAAGATAGAGGAGTACAGTTGTATTCCATTGAGAGGATATAAATAGTCCTAGTTATCTGTACCAGGCGTGGTCTAATACAATATAATACACATTGATAAATGAGAAAGTCTGTCTCGTTACTTTCCATTTCATCTGTTTTCAATACATGTCATAATAACAAAAAAAGGAATTTATCAGTATCAAAATGAGTTCTTTTGAAATCATACCACTCAACTTATTGTAAGATAAGTTTAAAACCCCAAGAGTATCGATTTTTGTCAAAGATTGTGGGATATGTCCTGATAGTTCATTGGAATTTAGATCCAAAGATTTTAGAAAAGACAAATTTCTAATATTCTCTGGAATATTATCGGAAAATAGATTATGGGACAAGTTAAGTGATAATATTGCTTTTAACAAGCCAATCTCTTTTGGAATGTTTCCATCAAAAGCGTTGCATGATATATCGACCATAGAACTATTGTTGTAAAACTCCTTAAATTGTACCGAGATCCCTTTGGTTACCAACAACAACTGATAATTACCAAAAAAGCTGAACTGATGACTAGAATCGCTTCTTATTAATCCACTCAAATCCCTTAATTTCTCAGGAATACGGCCTGAGAGATTGTTCTGAGACAAGTCTATCACACCGAGTCTAGTCTTTTCCTGTTAGTTTCTGTCGGAAATATAGAATATGGAACAGACCCTGAAAGTTCATTATTGTATAGAAGGATGATCATAGCATTAGATAGTCTTTTTCCTGTTTCTATCGAGATTTCACCGCTTAATTTGTTATTTGATCCATCAAATGCTAAAAGATTGGGAGGTGGAAGAGGCATGATTCCAGAAAGCATATTGTATGACAAATCTAATAAATCAAGATGTATGAGTTTGAAGAGACAAGAAGGGATAGTTCAGGTCAGGTTAAGATAAGACAAATCCAGTTCAACAAGACTAGTTAAGTAAGTTACAAATGAAATTAGGAGAACCTTTGAGAATGCATGAATTCAACCTTAATACCTTTAGTTTAAGATTATGGTACAAATTTAAGTGTTCATCTATAACTACAGTTAGCTGCATATTTAAAATAAGATCTAAGACAGTTATGTTTAACTCGTTAACGAGAGAAATGAAAGAAACGTTGCCTTCAATGGAGTTGTTTGAAATGCTAAAGTAACTAAGATTTTGGAGTTGTTTTATGCAACTTGGTAATCCTCCTGTTATATTATTTTTTTCTAAAACAAGTTTTTGAAGATCAAAATTTTTGCAAATTGAATTGGGTATTGGACCTTGGATGTTATTTCTAGCCAAGTTTAGATAGTACAAGTGCTGTAGATGAGGGATTTGAGAGGGAATAACACCTGTTATGGAATTTCCACTGAGTTCAAGATACTCCAACTGATCAGAAAGATTGAAAAATAAAGAAGGTAGAGCTCCTTGTATTGAACATGATGAGGCGTCAAGCCAGGCCAAAACCGGTGCTGCATTTGAAAGTAAAGGCAGAATCGGTCCGATTATTTTGATGAATGGTATCCCAAGTTTTTTCAGTCTAGGCCATTGATGTTTAAACATCCTAGTGACATCAAGACGAAGATTACTGTTACCCCCTCACGTCGAGTTGTGTAAGTTGAGGAAGATAAGGAACTGAACCATATAGTTGACAGTCTGCTAACTCAAGAACAGAGAGTGAAGTCACATTGGCTAGCTGAATGGGGAATGTAATATTTAATGGTTAACTAACTAATGTGCAACAGAAAGTGACACTCTATTTACACTCTGTGCATATTAGTCACAGAAGTTAACCCTGTGTACATTAGCCTATATGAGTTGGCTATTGTGTATAATAGCAATTGTGTATGTTAGCATTTATTGCTAATGTGTACGTTAGAGTTAGTCAGGTATTTTGTGTGTCTGATACAAATAACAACTGTGAAAAGGAAATGAATTAAGTTTTTCTCAATAATAAAAAGTTTGGCTCTCTGATTCTTGATCAAGAACAGATCAAGATACCATTATTCTTGATCTTTGTTTTCCTCTCATTCATTATTCAATCATGATATCAGAGCTTTAGGTATTTATCAATTTCTCTATGTTCTTAAATCCATAATCAGACACAAAACTTTTTCGTTTTATGATTTGTGAATTTTCATCTTCAATGGAGAATCCAACTTAAATTCTATAGCAAAAGTTCCCTTAAACCAATTGATGAACCTCATTTCTCTCAAACTTAAGGAAGACAATTTCTCACATGGAAGAATCTTCTACTTCCTCTTATTAGAAAATTCAAGGTTATGCCCTATCTTGATGGTACTTATCCTTGTCCAGATCGTACATTAATCCAAGAAACCAATCTAATGGTGTGGAGAATCCTCTTTATCTGGACTGGATAGATGAAGATTCCACAATCACTATGTGGATCAACAACACCATATCAGATTCTGTAATTGCTTACTTTGTTGCTGCACCAACATCACATCAACTCTGGACTAGTATTGAAGACAGATTTGCTCGTTCTTCATCAACACATTCAATTCAATTAACGCACCAAGTTATTAGCAATCAAACAAGGTAACAAACCAATCTCATCTTTAATTGATGAAATTAAATCTTTGTCAGACCAACTTGCTGCAGCTGGTGAACTTGTCTCTGATAAGGAATTAGTGGTAATTACTCTATCTTCCTTAAACTATGACTATATTCCCTTTGCCACCTCTATGAGGCATAGATATCCACCAATCTCATGTATTGAACTTCACAACAATCTTCTCAGTGAAGAAGCAGTTATTAGCCAGAGAAATATTGATCTTCTTACCCATGCCACAACTCAAGCTTTCATAGCTCAAGTTCATTCACCAAGAACTCCTTTTAGAGACACTAACTCAAGATTCGGGGATTTTTCATTTTCCTACAACAAAGGGAAATCTACTCAACCAAATAATAACTTTAGATCTGGCAATCCACATTCTAACAGAAGAAATTTTTACTCATCTGGTAGAGGATCTGGATATAAACCTTTTCATACTCAACAAAGACCTACTATAGATTCTAAACAAATCTAGCACATCATCTCTAGTCTGCCAAATCTGTGGAGAATCAGGGCACAGTGTTTTGGAATGCAACAACAGACTAAATTTCTCTTATCATAACATCACACTCCAACTCACTTGTCTGCTATGTTGGCATATGCTAATATCATGGTAGAAAATCCTTGGTATGCTGATAGTGGTGCAACCAGCCATATTACTCCCAATAAGTCAGAATTACAAGCATCTGCAACTTATGAAGGTCTTGATAAATACAAGATGCCAATGGTGAAGGTATGTCCATCACTCACTCTGGTTACTCTCTAAAGTCAACACCAAGTCATTACTTTAACTTGCACAACAGTCTTTTAGTACCAAAATCTGCTCAGAACTTACTTTATGTTCACAAGTTCACATCAGACAATAATTGTCCCATAACATTTACTTCATCTGGATTTTCTGTGAAGGACTTGTCAACTGAGAGGACAATTTTACAAGGCCCTCACAGTAATGGATTGTATCCCATTCATTTTTTACATCAGTCACACCATAAAGCTCATTCTGCTGTAACAACATCTATATCTTCTAAAGTCTGGCACAGAAGATTAGCTCATCCTTCATTCAAAACCATGCAATGCATTTCCAAGCATCTTTCTTTACCCTCAGTTGTTAGTAGTCATGTCTCTTATAATGCATGTTCTCTAGGTAGATCACACAAACTACCATTTAACATATATGTCAATTTCAGTTCAACTCCCTTATAATTACTTCACATGGATCTATGGGGTCCAAGTCTTGTAATCTCTTTATCTGGTTCCAAATATTATGTTGCAATAATAGATGACTTTTCAAAATTTTGTTGGTTCTTTCCTTTGTATGACAAATCTGATTTCAAGAAAGTTTTTATTCAGTTCAAAGCTTACATTGAGAAACACCTGAACTTCTGTATAAAGATAATAAGAACATATGGTGGTGGTGAATTCTTACATCATCAGTTAACCTCTTTTCTAGCTCTTAATGGTATCAGACATGAGTTATCTTGTCCTCACACACCTGAGCAGAATGGAGTAGCAGAATCCAAGCATAGACACCTAGTGGACATTGGCAGAACTTTTCTTATTCAGTCTGGTCTTAATGGTGCTCTTTGGGTAGAAGACTTTGTTACTGCCAACTACACTATCAATAGATTTCCAACTAAATCAATTGGTTTCAGGACTCCATTTGAAATTCGTTTTCATAAAGCTCATGACTACTATTTTTTAAGATCTTTTGGTTCACTATGTTTTCCATCGCTTAGGCCATATGCAGCACACAAATTAGCACCAAGGAGCATATCATGTGTCTTCATTGGCTACAGATCTTCTCAAAAAGGTTTGTAAATGCTTGGATCCAACAACTGGAAGGATCTATGTCTCCAGACATGTGATTTTTAGGGAATCAGTATTTCCTCTCAAATGTAAGTCACAACCATTACCTACTATTACAACATCCATAGATACTTCCTCAGATGCATCTACCTACTCATCTGCAGCTGTGCATATTCCTACTAAACACCAATCAACCTCTCTTCTAGATGCTTCACATACTCCAATTTCCAATGACATTGTTTCAACTCCGTCACCCTCTAGGATTTGCAATGACCATTCTATGCATACAAGAGGAAAATATGGCATTCATAAACCAAAGGTTTACTCCAGTATGCACTCTTTCTCTGCTGCAATTGAGGCTAAAATTCCTCCATTGACTCCCACTTGCTTCAGTCAGTCTAATAAACATCCAGAGTGGAGACAAACACTTGTGGATGGATACAATGCTCTTCAAGCTGCTAATACATGGTCTAAGGTACCTTTTCATCCCTCAATGAATATGGTTGGTTGTAAATGGGTGTTCAGACTCAAGTTCAACACAGATGGCTCTATAGCAAGATATAAGGCTAGACTTGTTGCTAAAGGCTTTCATCAGCAGGACGGGTTAGATTATTCAGAAACATTCAGTCCAGTTGCTAAATCAACTATTATTAGAATTCTTCTCTAAATTGTTGTTAACTTTGATTGGTCTATTTCTCAACTTCATGTTAGAAATGCCTTCCTCCATGGTGAACTATCTGAGGATATCTATATGACTCAACTACCAGGCTTTGTGGATTCATCCAATCCTTCTCATGTGTGTAAGCTCCACAAGTCATTGTATGGCCTGAAGCAAGCCCCAAGAGCTTGGTATGCTAAATTACAACAAGTATTGATATCTTATGATTTCATCATGTCTACAGCTGATACATCATTGTTCATCCAAAAGATTGGTTCCAGGATCACATTTATTCTAGTCTATGTGGATGATATTTTGATCACAGGTAGTTATTCCTCCTAATGTTATGAGTTCATCTTCAACTACTAGGACACTTTACTGTGAAGAATCTTGGAGATCTACATTACTTCCTTGGGCTAAAAATAAAAAGAAATTCAACATGTCTTTTTCTATCTCAGACTAAGTATGCTCTAGATTTGTTGGAGAAATATGATATGACTGGAGATAAACCTTGCTCCTCACCAGTGTTTGCTAACTTCAAAATTCAACATCCTGCTGGTACTCTCTTAGATGATCCAACCTCTTATAGATCACTAGCTGGTGCTCTTCAATATCTCACTAGGTCCAGACCAGAGATATCCTATGTTGTCAACCAGGTTTGTCAGCACATGCATCAGCCTACTACTTCTCACATGATTGCAGCTAAAAGAATCCTAAGGTACATCAAAGGTACTATAGATTTTGGCATACTTTTTACAAAGGGACTCACAGCACTACATGGCTATAGTGATGCTGATTGGGCAGGGGATCTCACTACTAGGAGAAGCATTGGAGGTTACTGTATATTCTTTGGCTCTAATCCCATCTCCTGGTCTAGCAAGAGACAAAACACTGTTGCCAGATCATCAACTGAAGCAGAGTTCAGAAGTCTGGCAAACTCAGCTGCAGAGGTAATTTGGGTCTGCAAGTTACTTACTGAGATGCATATCTTCCTGCCATGTCCTCCTTCTATTTTGTGTGACAACATTAGTGCTATTTCTTTCTCCTCAAATCCAGTTTTTCACACAAGAATGAAGCATCTATCAATGGATGCTTTGATTCAATCTAAAACTTTGAAGGTCTCTTATGTGTCCACAATTGATCAGGCAGCTAACATCTTTCCTAAGGGTTTTTCTGGTCCAAGGTTTGCCTTGCTTAGGGACAAACTGTGGGTACAACCTCTGCCAGTCATACTCAGTTTGAAGGGGGCTAATGGTTAACTAACTAATGTGTAACAGAAAGTGACACTCTATTTACACTATGTGCATATTAGCCAGAGAAATTAACCTTGTGTATGTTAGCCAATATGAGTTGGCTATTGTGTGTAATAGCAATTGTGTACGTTAGCATTTATTTCTAATGTGTACGTTAGAGTTAGTCAGGTATTTTGTGTGTCTGATACAAATACCAACCGTGAAAAGGAAATGAATTAAGTTTTTCTCAATAATAAAAAGTTTGGCTCTCTGATTCTTGATCAAGAACAGATCAAGATAACATTGTTCTTGATCTTTGTTTTCCTCTAATTCATTATTCAATCAATATTGAGCCCAAAGTTCTCATTCATTTTGAGAGATGATAAATAGGAAAGGTTGTGAAACTTAGATACGGGGAATACTGAGCCAGATATTCTGCAATTGGTGAGATCAATGTCCCTGAGATTAGAAAGATTGGATATTTGTTTTCCGAAACTATCTTCTTGAGATGTGGTGGACTTGGACAGATCAATACCACTCAACCTTAATACCTGGAGACAATCGATTTGATGAGTCGTTCATAGAAGATTTAAAGTTTAAGAGAGCACTTTTATCCTCATCATGGCATCCATGGGCTGTTGCTGTTACTGGGATTCCAGTGATGCTGAACAACAAGAAGACCAAGAAATAAAGATGAACCAAAAGGAGATTAAACGATGCTACTTGAGTATGTTTATTGAATCAAGCCATGGCTAATTGCTAAAAAAAATTAATGAAATAAAACTTGTTTGATGAGTGAATATGCAGAAGGAATCAGATACAACATACTACTACTTATAGTTTCACATCAGCACTAACTATTCATACATTGACTAAGAAGAGCCTAGACTTAGTATCATTTTTGCTGCAATTTCTGGACAAAAGATTTGAACCCAGAAAATTGACTTGTAATACAATTAATATTGATGTTGTGTACAAGGTAATAAAGATGAAAGGTTAGGCACTCTATCAAGTCTTTGCCTAGCCCAAAAAAGTCACAGTACTGGGGCAACGACCTTATTGATGTATGTATTTGAAATTTTGTTTGTCACACTACATAAAAAATAAACACTACGCCGGAATAAGAAGTACTTCCTCTGTTTTTATAAAAATATTATTCTTAATTTATTTATTTTAATCTAAGTATAGATAAAATTAGAAAAATGATAATAAATTTTTTTTAGAAACGGGGGAAATATGTAACATTAAAAACCAAAGTGTTGGAATAGTAGACCACGGAGACTTTTTACATGTAAAGAGAATAAGAAGTTTAACCCCCATCGAAAAAGTTTATATATGTATTAATATATCGTATAATTGAGTTTGACGGGATGGATCTAGTTGGGTTTGGATAGAGTTTGGATCCGGCTTTCGTATATTTAAAAAGAAAACCATGTAAAAAAGATCCTCTACAAAACAAAAACAAAAACAAAAAATGCAGGCCCCACATTTTCCAAGAACCATCTACGCTGTTTTCTTAGCATGTTGTGTTGTATCACGTGCTTATCCGTGCCACATGTTGTGTTAGGCCATTATGCCGATTAGTCTGGTCCAGCACAGCATATAAAGTCATCGTGTTGGACTAACTCACGTGCTGGGCTGGACTGTGCTCATGCTAGCACGGTCCAATTTATACCTCTACGTGTATGTGTATATCATGATAATGACACACTTAATGACGGTTAGATACGTGCTCATTTTAACGGTCACACGCCCATCCACGTGACAGCACAATTCTTACTCTTATGTCTAATAATTACTTTATATTAGATTTGTGATCGTGCTACGCAGCGGGTATAGTTGCTCACACCCTTTTGAATATGTTACGTTTGAAAATTGTCATTATCTTTTTGTAATATCCTCTAACCAAGTTCTTATAATTTCATTATGAGGAATTCCACAATTTTCCAAAGCTAACCTCACCGAATATAGTTCTTTGGTAAGAGATTGAGTCTAATATCCGAAAAAATATTTTAAAATTAATTTTATCGCGTATAAATAAAAAGTATATTTAAAATGAAATTAACAATGATGAAATTAATGGTTACACGTATCCGTATCGGTTGGATTCACCTCTTTTATAAAATAAAAAGTATATTTAAAATGAAAGAAATAACGATGATGAAATTGATAGTTACTCGTACCCTATGTCTTGGATTCACCTCTTTTACAAAGTTTAGTTAGTTAAAAATCACAATAAATATACATATTTAGTTTTTTTTTTATCTTATTTAAGAATATAAATTTAACAGTAGCCGATAATTAAAGATGATTAAACGTAGATCGTCAATTTGTGGTGTTGTCCACTCACTGTAGGTGACGTTGACCCGGTAAAATTAAATATTGGGTATAAACAAAGTGTAATAATTTTAAAGTAAAATAGCCAATAGGAGAGTGGGTTTCTTTAACCCCTATATATCTGCACCAATTAAATTATTCCATGTGTCCTTCCCAAAACTCTCGTTTCACAAAAGCCACAAAAATCTTATTTCGACCAATACAAAACGAGAATTTTCTTACCGTTCAACGTGGGAACTTGTCTAAACCTTCAAATATTTAGATTTTCCTCACTTAAGATTGAGCAGTGCGTTACTTAGGCTCCATAGTCCATGCGGACCATACCATGAGCTAACTTATATTCTTTTCTGGTAATAAATGAAAAAATGGTGTAAATAAAACGTCAAAGTGACTTTACTTGGTACATATAAACCCACCCAAAATATTATGAACAGAAAAAAATGATTTGCAATCAAAATGACACAAAAACCTCATTTTTGTTGAAGCCTTTTAAATTTAGTTCTTAATATTTTTTAAAATTCCAAAGCTACCTTTTCGTATATATTTGGTGTTTTAAAGAAAATTTTGGAGGAAATAAATTCTTTTAGAGGGGGAAATCGAGATTTTCTCTATATAAATCCGATTGAGAGAGAAAAAACGAAATCTTTATTAAATACTTAAATTTAGCACGATTTCAGATTGATCGATTGAAAGTGATTTTAGGTCCCAATTCAACATCTGGAGATTGATTTTTAGTGTTGGAACAATTGATCATCTAAAATTTTTGAGATCTCGTTTTTTTCCAGTTTAATTGAAAAAGAGGAGAGAACTTACAGTTTATCCTTCGAATTGCATCCGAATAATGACTTTTAGTGTTGAAACAATTGATATTCTTCAGTTTTCAAGATCTCGTGTTATTTTCAGACTTATAATCAATCTGTACGATCTTGGCATGCACCAATTGCGGATTGGGCATGGTCAAAGGAAATGAAGCTAACAATATTGCAAGTTAATTAAGGGAGCTTGCATGAGCCAGTTGCATCACAGGAATGATGCACGAAATAAATGACATATGTCTGGCTCTTGCACACTTGGCACAAGCAAGATCAATGCATGCATCCAGTGCATGGTCAAAGCGGAGTAAAGACTTGGAAAATAGGTCTGCAATGACCTATGAGCTAGTCCAAAGCATGACCAAGGCCTGGGTAGTACTTGCAAGTCTATGATGCTTGCCAAATGCATCACCATTGGCAAGTATGACCACATGAAGCCTTAATAGAACAAGTGGCAAGTTGGGTCCATGTGGAGTTACGCTTTAAATAAATCATGCTTGCAAAACATGTAGGAAAAGGAAAATTGATGTATATCTTTCAAGCAAACCTTAGAGTTTTACAAGATGATTACTCGCATACAAATGGCGCATCGGAGAGTTCCGGCCTGCACAGCGCGGCGTTAGGGGAAAAATATTCCGATATGTTATATATATATTATGTTAAGAGTAATATTTTAAGTTATGAGGTAAATTCAGGAATTCCCATGATAAACACAGAGTTAGGAACAATTTTATTTTACCGAATTTTTTTTTGAATCACTAGACAGATTATAGGTCACCATAGATATAGTAGATTGACTGAATATAATTATGGAACAATGACCTTAATTGATTGAAAGATGAGTCAAAGGTATGGTGATTTTGACAAAAAAAATCTGATAACCAAAGTAAAGAATAGATGCCATGGAAATTGGGATCTATTTTTTGTATCATGTAGATTATTCTTAATCCTTCCTTGGCAACTCTTCCTTGAACACGATATACGAAAGATGAAGATAATTCCCGTGTGGTTGAAACTGAGGAACATCCCTACACATTCGTGGAATGTTAAAGGAATTAACATGATTGTTAGTGTGGTAGGTGTCCCATTATTCTCTGATAAGCATACTTTAACAAAAACAAGAAAGAATTATGCTAATGCTTGCGTCAAAAAGATACAAATAGTGAGATCATTGCTCTTGGACAAGATGCTGCTATTTTGAATAGAAATCTAAATGTGCAGGAGAATGAGATAGTGGAGGTTGTTATTGCAAACTCTGGTGCATAGGAAGTGTTAACTACTCCTGCAAGTATTAACAGTACCCTGTCCACAAATGAGATACTTAGTGGGATGGTGAGCAACGAAGTGGAGGAACTGCTCCCTCCACCTAAACTTGAGCAGTGAAAAGCTTTTACTAGAAGGAAAAAGTACTCGGGTAAAAAAGGGAATAAATGTATAAGGTACCAACTCACTACTTCATAGCTTGTAGTGTATTAGAATCTCATGCTAGAATTATGAAAGAAACCATAGATGTAAGAGGGCAAGTACAAGAGGTGGAAAGAGCAACTGTGGTTGATGATGAGTCTGATGGAGTATCAGAATATGAAACAGGTAATGAGAGCGTATTGGAGCAGAAAAGTTGTTTCCGATAAAATCTCAAGGAAATCTTTCTAATTCAGTGATTAATGATTTTTCAACTCCAAATTCGGCTACTGATTCTATTCATAAGGAGAATACGGAGGTTGGTCTCCTTGTGCAAATTGATTTGAGGGTTACAATACGAAGAAAAAAAAAATTATAGGAAATGATTTGTCTTCCAGTTCAGTTTTTATTACTAGTGATGTCGATATAAATTTCAAAGTCGATTTTAATAAATTATTAGGTATCTCTGATCATTGTATGATAAAATCTATGTGAAGGAATTTACTAGAGAGTCATATTAAATAGGAGATGGATATACCTCTGATTGAGGATACTGATGGTCGGGAAGTTTAAGGATTTTAGGATGCTCCTTTATGAGTTTACTTCTTTATTCTTTTCTTTTTTTCTTTTTTTCTTTTTTTCTTTTTTTTTTGTAATTTTAATGTCAATTTCGTTGACATCTTTGTTTTTTTATTAAATTAAATTAGTCTTTTTTGCGTTAAAAAAGAAGAAGCGAAGAATAGATGCCCACTGCTCCCAACTCCCAAGTACGTAAAATGGTTGGCTTAAATAAGGAGATTAGATTCAAGCAGCAGATAGCAACGCCCAAATATAAATGCATTATTGAATGAATAACGCATAAATGTATTACTTTTAAAGAATCGGTTTTTGGCAGAACCGGTCTACCCAGTAATAAATTCTTACTAGATTTCCGGTGGGGAGTATGATATAAATGGGATCATAAAAAGTCACAGGACGGTTGTGGTGGACAAACTAGTATTAACCTAAAGGGACCAGGTTGATGTTAGACGCTGCCGCTGTCACAGGCTCCTTCTTGGACCAAGACTTTTTCCTTTAAGGCTTGATATTCTACGTGTCATCAAGGGTCCAACTCTCAGGACTTTCTGTAAAAAAAAGAGTAATAAACCCCGAACATCACAATCACAATCATGACTAGAAGATCATAAAACCAGAAGAATGGTTATCGATCATCATCCCCAAGTTTTTGGTAGAAAAAAAATGAATAACTTGAAGTATTTATCCCTATTTATCATTTGATGTTTATATATTAATATGTAATTTATTTAATTTCAGCAGGTCGAACGATTTAATAGCCTAAGCCAAATTTAAAATGGGAAAACAATGTTCATGTACGTGAAGGAATATAGCGTGTTGAACAAACGTGCTCGGAGGTTCATTAACGATGTATTAATGTGCGGGATTGAAGAATATGCGTACTAAATTATGTAATGCGCTAATTTCCTAAAACTATGAACTAAATTTTTCTTTAAGAAAGTGTAGCACAATCGGTTAATAAGAACATCCACATATACCGATTATCACAAACTTCCTACATATAAAGCAATATCCACAGATTTCTAGTATTCTTCGTGATTAAATAACACCAACCTAGAATTGACATACGTGAGTCATATCATTCAAATATTCTAGTTTTATGTTCTTAAAAGATATTCAAATTTTCTCAAATTTTTTCATGTTTTGAAATTTCATTTAACATTACTTATTTTCACAACTAATACAGTTAATTAAAAACTAACATGATTTATTAACACTAATTAATCAGGGATACATTAGTCATTAACAAAAATAAATGAATAACAGCTTTTTTAAATTATTTTTAAAAAATCTTATTTTAACTAATTGAGCCATAAATAATTGAAATAGGCCTCAAACTAGCCGGGTTAAATTTTTCCTAATATCAAGTAATTTTGCCCATATTGAATGATATTTGCCCATCTTAAGATGTTTTTGTGTTGTTATTTTTTCCCTGTCTCCTGAAATTTTAGCTCTATCCATGAGGTGGATGACTTCATCCCAGTTCATTATTAGTTCCTTCAAGTATACACATTTGGTACAGAAATTTTTAACTTCATTGCAGTCGTCCGGGAATGAGTGTATCCAACCTTTCCTTCTCCTTTGTGCCATAACCCTTCCATTTCTCCTTGCCACACGAAGTGATTAATTACGACAGTAGCAGGTGGTGTAGTAATATAAAACCATAGAAAACGAACGCGCTTAAATATAAATTCTTATATAGGGGCTGATGCTTCCATGGAAGGGTTTTCTATATAAAGATAAAATAGGATCATTATTTATTAAATTTAAAAAAAATTTATTTATTGTGTTTTTATAATGGTTAAATAATCCTTATTTGATTAGTGTTAATCATTTAATTAGTTTAACTAATCTAGTATTAGTGATTAGATTAATTAATATAATTTATAACTAGAGATAGAAAATTAGAGTTACAAGGAGGTAGTCAACTAGGATTTTTAGAGATTTTGAGAAACTTATTGTTTGAGAAAAAGAGTTTTTTGTAAGTTTACAAATTTTGAGAAACTCTCGGTGACTTTCATAAGAGATATGTGAGACTAATCTCATTGATTTATAAATAGTTTTCACATATTATTGTATAGAAAAAAAAAATACTAATCAAATAATAAAAATATTTCTAATCATCAAAAAAATAATTAAAAAATTATTATTTTTTTATTAATTAATATGATAGTAAATTTTTTAATAAAAATAAACAGTAATAATTTTTATATATTTTAGGATGATTATGTCTTTTTCTTTTCTTGTTATTTACTTTTATTTTTTTTAATAATTTTATATATTTTTATTCACATATTTTTTTATAAAAAGTAAAAAGATATCAAATTAGAGAAGTCTCTCAAAATATCAGGTAGGCCCTGATGTTTGCTGCTGTGGATAACTTGAGCTTCTTCTTTGTGGTATAGCTGTAGTGTTTGAATAAAATATCCCAGTTCGTGATTGAGGGTGTGAATTCTGTGATACTGGTGAGTTTATCTCAGCTGCCGGAATCAGAGGTTGCGAACTACTAGGTCTAGAAGAGACCCTTCTGCTTGTTTGCTGCAGTTGTTGTCCTTGTGCAGGAGCAATCTGAAGATTATTAGGTTGTGCAGGTGTCTGCTGCCTTAGTGTTCACAGTAACTGACCATTCCACATTGTTCTTGCATCCCTACTTATTCCTGGAGGAGAAGCAGCAGGTTGTTCATGAGTATTAAGATCTTTAATAGGAGTTCCACTGACATTGTTTCTCCTTGATGAAGACATACTGTCAGTGTAATGATTATAAGAAATGAAACTCTTTTTTTTTTTTTTGGCCCTGGAAAGATCCGATAGTTGTATAAATAGTGTAATAGGAGAATGGAACTGTGAAGTCTAATCTTCTACAAATATGATCTTTATATAAAGGAATAGGGTAAGAATAGTGAAATACCAACTTGCACTGATATTGCTGGGGTTAGGTGGGCATTGGTTGTTGTTATATGGATTTTGCAATGGTTGTCGACAAACTTGAGAGAGAGCTTGCAATTTTATCTTCTAAAATGTGTCCATGTGGTAGATAGCGATCAGAGAATAGGATCGTGACCTTGACAAGCCTCACTTGATCAGATGGACATCATCGAGTGTCGTGTTAGCTGACGTAGTAGCGATGGCGATGCACTTGAGAATGCCCACTTGATCTGATGACGCATTACCGAATACGCAGTAGCTGACGTTCATCTAGAAGTTCCAAGTAGCCGTAGCTTTTCCATATTATCTATCGGGTGGCATAACTGCTGGACTTAAGAGCCTGTTTGGCATTTCGAGTTAAACTGAAGAAACGGAGATACAAGAAGGAATGAATGCCAAGCATAGGAGGAAACCAAATAGCAGATACAAAAATAACATTCAAGGAATGAATGCCAAGCATTTACAAGTGATTTCCATCATTTGGTGCCATTGAACTAATGAAGTATCATACATAGTTGTCAAGTATTCTTCCTTTTTTATCACTTTACATCTAAGAATCTCTACAAAGGTGCAAGCTCACCTCCAAAGAACCATCTCAATTTTTAATATCCAAGGGAACTGCTGGGAGGAAAACTAGGAACATGGTATGCTGCGTCTCCCTGACTGATGTTAACCATATCATGAACCTAAGCAGTGTCAGTCTAGCTTCATGAACTGCCAGCAACAAGCTCGAGTTTGATGATGCTTTGGCAGACCATCACCTTCTTGATCCATAAAACTGCATTTCCTCGTTCGATGTGAAAATGACCGCAGTAATAGAGAATTTACTAGAGTCCTAATTCCCTTTTCAACTGTGCAAGAGTGGCTTCAATCTCGTCAATGTTATCTTCAATGCTGCTTTCCTTGCCAATGTCATTCCGAACATCAGCTCCCCCTCTCTGTGTACTTTCACGTGTTTTGCCTTCTGCAGTCTGTGCGTTGTTTCCATCTTCAACATCAGCATCTGTTATGTTGAGCTCTTTCTCTAGGAACTCCACAAATTCTTCACCAATGTCCTGTAGAATGTGAATTCAAGTAAGTGTTTTCGCCATTTGAATTTTAAAAGTATCAGATTTGCTAGAACTTCTCATGATAAGCATATAAAAGATTTTGTATTTTCATTTAAAAAAACAATTCTAAAGGTGTAGCAGTTTCTCACCGCTAACTCTTCCCACAAGCTCTTGGGCTTCCCTTGTGATGCAGCACTTGCTTCCCAGTTTTGATATTCCACTTGAAGGTCCCTAAAGAAGTCCCCTGTAGAACAAAAAACAATTCAGTATTCTTACTTCTTCGTGGTTGAACAGATAAGGTTTTCAGATTCTGGTACAATCTTGAAATATTGTATGATAATCATTATGGAAACAAAAAAACTACCTACTGTTATTTGGATATCCCTCAAAACATCACCTGCATAACAAACCGAGTTATGCATAAGACTTGAGGAACTCTTACCCATTTGACGATACAGGACACTACAAACAGAAATACCAGAAAAACATTCACAACCCTCAATAAGGAAAAGCAGTTTAGAACTGAAGAAGAAATGAAATACTAGTATAAGTTTCTAGTAATGCAGTGATGCAGACCTATGTCTAGAAGGACCTCCCTTAACCTGATGTCTCTAGAAGCTACTTTCTCCCCCAGGGTTGTTTGAACTAAAAGGTCGTGGAAGAAATGATTGGATCCAAGCAGGTGAGAAGACAGATTAGTAGCGTTTATTATGGGTTGATAGCTAGTGGCTGATGAATACATGTCTGAGTGTACAAGTATTATTGGTTGAACATTTTCAGAAATATGGAGAGGTCATAAGACTCATAACAAATGCCAAGACTGTAGATGAAGTGAAGATTAACAAAGGTAAACCCTATTAAGAGACCTGAGTTGTTAAACGTTATGGTCTATAATATTATGTGCTTGCTTTGTATTCAAAAGAGTTAAAAAAGATGGAACAGGTTAGAATAAAGTCAGAATTGGATATTCAAAGAAGGAAGCTTGAGGTTTTAAATCACAGAACTGGAAGAGAATGAGTCTGAGAATGAATCCAAACAAAATAGATTAACCGAGGGAAATTTTAGGGAACACTGAATTCTGTTTTAGTACCACTTACTCATCGCCTGGGAATTAAGGTAACACTGCTTCTAGAGATGTTAGGCCAAGGAGTAAGATACTAGCATAGTTACAGTGTGTAACAGTGCAAAGCACAAATTGATAAAAGCATAACACACAAAATGTACCAGCAGCATCCGGTAGGGTATGAACTGCTGAGGACAAAGCTAAACAACTTGACCACTAACACAGTCCTACAGGACATAAATGTCTACGCGGATTATAGTATATTTTGATCTAGTATGATGGTATTCATCTGCAATTTCATAACTTCAATGCAATTGAAAAAAGATAAAAACACAAGAAAAGTGTACCAGGACATTACCAAACCCATAGAACTCCTCCTCTTGGCCTTTCCTGCTTCGATTCTTCGAAGTAGAATACCCACCAGATGCTCCTCTTCCATAATCATACTTACGCCGTGACTCCGAATTCAACAACGTATTATACGCATGTTTAATCCTCATAAACTTCTCTTGAGCATTTGCCTATACATCCAACAATAAAAACACAAACTTTATCATATTTATCAAAATTCCCTTAGTCATTTCATCAAACAAATAAATTGCATAAACAGGGATACCTGTTTATTAACATCAGGATGAAATTTGAGTGCAAGTTTCCGATAAGCTTTCTTGATTTGATCGGGAGTTGCAGAAGGTGAAACACCTAATACATCATAAGGAGATTCACCATTACCACCACGAGTAGTAGCTCTTACAACAAACCCACTCCCACTTTTCTTCTTATTAATACTGAGATTTGAGAAACACAATTGGGAAACAGAGAAGTGAAGCAGCTCGAATTGTTTATGTTTTCTGAATCTGTAAATGGGTGTTAATGATTTTGATTGAGCAATTCGATGAAGGGGAGGTGAGAGAGAAATGGGAGAGAGAGATTCCATGCATAATTTTAGAGAGACAGAGAAGATCTAAGAGGATGTTTCCGGTCTCATCTCATGGCAGGGATTATCTTCTTCTTTTTCTGTAAACTGGAGTGGATTTGGATTCTGTGGTGTTCTGTTTTTACTTCTTTGTAATAAAAGGCAAATCCAAGAGCTGATCTTAGAGCGTCCATAATGGTAAGACGGACCAAACCCATTTATGGTTTTTGGTCCGTCAAAAACATATCACAATGGGACGAGTATGTTTGATTTTTGGTCCGTTTTTTATACTGTTCATGACAATAATGATCTTAAAACCGGACCATTATTGTCCTGAACAGGCCGGGCGTGTAGTGAACCGTCTAATGATAGACGTTCCTCTAACATTATGTTTGAAAATACGGGCGTTAACTAAATTTCCGCCTGATAAAGCATTCACCCAAAATTATGCCTGATGAAGCGTGTGAATCACCATCCCATTGAAGCGTGCGTATAGATCCACCTAGACAGGGCGTAAGGTTAAAGCTCCGCCCACTTCAAGCCCCTTTAAACGTGCGTCTGGCACACCGCCAGGTTTCTAGCCTCCAAAAATCAAAAAACCAAAAAGAAAGATTATTCGTATCTTTGTATGGATAGTTTATATATGTTTATATATGTCGTCGTTGTAGAGTTTTTTTTTTTTGAAAAAAAATTACAATGAAGGGTTTCTAAGCTGAATACAAGGAAAAAACTTTGATGCCGAGAAGAAACGAAGTTGGGTATGAATTTGTTTCAGTTTGAGTGTATTTTTGAGTGGCCTGAAATTGAAGCTGAAAATCAGTCAACAAACTGCCATTGTTTTTGGTGATAGATAATGAGTCTGATGCTGTGTTCGTGGCTGTTTTCTAAGGGATTGAATGAAGTAATAGAAGATCAAGAAGAACACAAAGAATGGGTACTCAAATCCGGAGAAGTTGGCTTGGTCTTGAGCTCATTTTGTTATTGATAAAACAGCTGGGTAGTTTGGTATTGTCATTGTTCTAGATGGTAATTTAAGGTTTATGTATGACTACGAGTTCTGGGTTGTTGTCGAATGCAGGAAAGGAGATATAGTGGCGATATAAATTACCAGAAATCCATGGTTGAATCAGTAACAGAATGCACATCGAGTGTTTGCATAATTTCCTGAACAAGGAAAATACAAGAGTTATGGTGGTTTTGAGCATGTTTTGGGAAATTAAGTTTGAGGAGCTGGTGATACAAGAGTTGTTGAATTGCTAGAGAGTTAGGTTCAAGTGTGTGCTGGACTAAAGGTTTTACAAGGGTTTGAGCTCATTTGAAAGAACAAGGAAGAGAGGGAAGATATGTTGTGCGTGCTGGGACTGATTTTGTGGTTGTTTACAATGGGTCATGACTCAATGTTGAGATGAGATAGACATGGGATATTGGGTACCAAATATTTATGAGTAGGGGTCAGATTGGATAGGGACTTGGTGATGTTCTCAAGATGGAAAAACAGATAGATAGCTGATGTTATTCCCGTGAAAACATCTTATGAGTGGAGCTGCTGGCGTTGATCTTATGAGTCAATACATTAACAGAGATTATAGAAGTAGAAAATTCGCATTTAATGGGTACAATTCTTACATGAATACGTCTAGAATTACATGTAAGGTGTGTTAAGTATTGTTGATATAAACATATAATAGAGATTAAGTTTAATATCTTTGCTATTATCATATAGAAACTGTCATTTCTTATATATGAGGATGTTGTATCCAGATTGCTCATAAAGTTGGGGATGCAAATATTTTCGTGCCCATATTGAGTATTAGATTTTAAATTGCAAACGACAGCATATGAAAAGTTCAAATTCATTGTGACCATTGTGAGTATTGTATTCTGAGGTATCGCCATTCAGACACCGTCCGATCTTAATTGAATGAACTCATATTAGTAGGTTTCAGGCGTTGATGTATCAAAACGCTTGGTTTTCTAGGCGTGCGTCTACGGATCCGTCAGGTTCTTCAAGCGGTTGGCTAGCTGCATGTCCGTATTTTTCGGTACACACTTCTCTTGCATGTGTACACAATTGATCAGGCGTAATGCTAGGGAACCGTTCCATCAGGCGTTTGTCTAATAAAGCACCCGTCTTTGGGACGTGCGTCTAGGACTCCGTCTATCGTAATCTTCGCTACCGCCTCACATCAAACGTTCGACCAAATGTCCGCCTCACGCAAGCGTTATACTAGACAACCGCCCGTCTTAACAAACGTACACCCAGACGTCCGCCCAACAAGATAATCGCCCGATCATTTTTAGTGGTGTACCCGTTGTTTTTGGGTCGGATCAAAGAGTAAAAATTTTACTCTTTGATCTTTGGGTTTGGTCCCATGATTGTGGAAGCCCTTAGTATGGTCCTAATCCGTAGCAGAATTTAAAAATACCATTCCATCATAAATAAACCTAAATCTAATAACTATTTATATAAAAAAATCAGTTTTAGTTTCAGGAATTACTTACGGCGAGGAACAGCTGAATTCCTAATCGTACGACTAGGAGATCGTATGTTCCTAACCGTAAATAATTCATCTATGACTAAAAATTAAATATTTCTCGGCAATAGGATAGTAATTTTTTGTTATTTACGGATGAAAAATGACAAATTTCTCACTTTCATACCGAGTACAAACCTATTACGGCTGGAAAATAATTATCCTGGCCGATTCATTTTCATACGCAGTACGCGCCTATTACGACTAGGAATTGATGAATTTCTAGTCGTAAACGAACTACTTAGGGCTAGGAATTAATCATTTCCTAGCCATAATTTGATATTTACGGCTAGGAATCCATCATTTCCTAGCCGTAAAATGACTCTGAAAAATGAAAAAGTTAGGGGTGTATGCCCCCTTCTATGATTCTAAATTTAATTTAAAAAAAATAACCATTGATCTAATTCAATCACTAATCTAGTTAATCATCTTCATTGGTAGTAATTAATAGAGGGTATTTTAGCCATTAATAAAATTATTAGAATAAAGGGTTTTAGGGTTGGTTACTTGATGAACCTATTTTGTCATCTTGTAAGCCCTCAAAACCCAAGGACTGCAGCCTCAATAATAGGGTTTTTCTGTAAATTCAAATAGACTATATTTCATATCGGTAGGAAACAATGAACAATATATATGCTAATTTCATATAACTGTGACAAGTTTCGAAATTCGAAAGACACCTTCTGTGAAAGAAAAGTTTACTCTTAGTTAAAGAGATAGTGTAATAATTGTATTTTTCGCATGACCCATATTTTAGAATGCATATTTTCATGAGATAAAACATCATTTTGAGCTCGTAGACTTAGACTCCTCTGAGTCTGCTATCCATTTTGCATCGAAAAACCCTTCAAGGATGGCAGGGTATCCTTCATAACTCAAACAGAAGGACATTGTGTACTTTAAGTACCTCAGCACTCTAATAAGTGCATCCCTATGCATCTGCCCTGGATTACAAGTATACCTGCTTAACCTACTCACTACATAAGCAATGTCTGGTCTCGTACAGTTCATCAAATACATCAGACTTCCTATGACTCTTGAGTATTCAAGTTGGTTAACTCTCTCACCCTTATTTTTCTTGAGATTACAAGAGGAATCATACGGAGTACAAGCAGGTTTACAGTTAAACTGATTATATTTCTTAAGTATAGTTTCAACATAATGAGATTGACTCAAACTATAGCCATTATAATTCCTTTTAATCTTCATCCCTAAGATCACATCAGCAGGGCCTAAGTCTTTCATGTCAAAGTTCTCATTCAGCAATTTCTTAGTGGAATTAATAACATCCATGTTTGTACCTACTATAAGCATATCATCAACATACAAGCATACAATTACACAGGCATCCTTAACAAGTTTAGTGTAAACACACTTGTCAGATTCATTAATCCTAAAACCACTAGAAATCATCACATGATCAAATTTTTCATGCCAAAACCATACAAAGATTTAATCAGTTTACATACTTTCTTTTCACAACCTTTCACTATAAAACCCTCGGGTTGTTCCATGTAAATTTCCTCATCTAATTCACCATTTAAAAACGTTGTCTTTACATCCATTTGATGTATCTCTAGGTTATGGACAGAGGCTATAGCAATTAACATCCTAATGGAAGTAATTCTAGTCACAGGTGAATAAGTATCAAAGAAATCTATACCTTCTTTCTGTTTGTAGCCTTTAGCTACCAACCTAGCCTTGTATTTATCAATAGTTCTATCTATATTACGTTTTTTCTTGAAGATCCATTTACAACCTATGGCCTTACACCCTGGAGGTAAATCTACAATCTCCCAAGTACCGTTTTGTTGGATGGAATCCATTTCACTAATGGAGGCTTCTTTCTACCATGGAGCTTTAGAAGAAGTCATGGCTTCTCTATAAGTCTGTGGATCAGACTCGGCTAGGTATGTAATGCAACCAGGATAGGTTTTCTCAGTTCTAACCCTTTTGCCTCTTCTAGGTTCAAATTATGGTGCATCTACCTCTAAAGGTAATGATTGACTGGTTGAAGGCATATCTAGAGGTTCATCTAAACATCTCTTTCGAGAACCAAGTTTCAAAGGAAAAACATTCTCAAAGAACTCTGCACCCCTGGACTCCATAATAGTATGCAACCCAATGTCAGAAATTTCAGAACTCACAACCATAAACCTATAAGCACTAGTATGCTCAGGATACCCTATGAAGACACAATCAACAGTTTTGGGTCCTATCTTAGTTCTCTTAGGAGGAGGTATGACCACCTATTCCAAACACCCCCACACTTTGAAGTAAGCATAAGATGGTTGTCTACCTTTCCATAACTCATATGGAGTTTTATCTAATCCTTTAAAGGGTACTCTATTTAGGATATAACAAGCTGATAGGATGGCCTCCCCCCACAAATTTGCAGGTAATCCTGAACTAATCAACATGGAATTCATCATATCCTTAAGGGTACGGTTCTTACGTTCAGCTACACCATTGGATTAAGGTGAATAAGGGGCTGTTGTCTCATGTATTATGCCATGTTCTTCGCAGAAATCTCCTACGGGAATTTCATACTCACCACCACGGTCAGACCTAACAATTTCAATAGTAGCATTCAATTGGTTTTCAACTTCGAGTTTATATATCTTAAAGGCTTCTAAGGCATCATCCTTCCCTTTAAGCAAATAAACATGACAGTACCTTGTACAATCATCTATAAAAGTGACAAACCACTTCTTACCACCTCTAGTTTGAACTGACTTCATATCGACTAGGTCAGAATGGATTAATTTTAAGGATTTAGAATTTCTCTGGACATTCTTACTGAATGATTTCTTAGCATGCTTAGATTCTATGCAAATCTCACACTTATGATCCTTTTCAATAGTGAATTTAGGTATGCAGATTATGCTAGACAAGTTATGCATTGATTTATAGTTTACATGACCAAGTCTACCATGCCAAACATTCAACACACATATAAGCAGAAGAATCATTCATATTTATTTCATCAGATTTTACATTAAGCTTATATAGACCCTCAGTCTTATAACCCTTACCCACAAACTCTTTGCCCTTAGTTACTACAACTTTTCCAGACTCAATTACAACTTTAAAACCTTTATCATCTAAAACAGATCAAGAAACAAGATTCTTGCAGATTTCTAGACCATGAAGAACTTCATTCAATGTGAGAGTGTTGTCATATGTAAGTTTCAGCCCGACCTTTCCCTTTCCTGCAACCTCTGTTGCAGATGAGTTACCATATAGAGTTTCTCACCTTCCCCTACCTTATGATAGGAGGTGAACAAGTCTCGGCTTCCACATACATGCTTGGTATCTCCAGAGTCTACCCACCAGTCCCTCACATTTGTCACCAGATTAACTTCAGACACCATAGCAGAAAACTCGTTCTTATTCTCATCAACCAAGTTAGTATTATTCTTCTTATTAAGGTCCTTACGTTGTCTACACTGAATTGCCATATGACCACGATTTCCACATACATAGAAAGCACCCTTAATCTTAGTAATGCCAGATTCAGGTTTACGAACGTACCTTTGTTGTGAGGATCATGCTTAGGGTTGCGTTGGTTGTTATCACCTTTTCCAGATTTGTGTTCAGTCATATAAGCCTTATTTGTCATATCTCTTGCAGATGAAATATTCTTGTCTTTGGTGCATAGCATTTCTTCAACTTGAATCTTCTTTCCCAATTCAACCATGTTGACTTCACCAGTTTCATGCCTCAATTTTCTTTTGTACTCTGACCAAGAAGATGGTAACTTCTCAATTATCGCAGATACTTGAAAAGTATCATCAATGACCATACCTTCAGAGTTGTCTTTATAGGAGAGAGTTACTTGCAAACCAAGTTAGGTTTAGGTTTTCCTATAAAACTAGGTTTTGTTTCTTGTAAAACAATTAAAATCGAAGAAAAAAAAAGAATTTCCCATAAATAAAACTCTTAACGAAAACATTTTTGGAATTAATTTCCTAAAGAAAATTGTTGCAAAAAATTATTTCGTGTAGACATGGGACTTGGTGCATGGTGTATGTGCATATTGCATGGGTTGGGCCATATATTGTTTGCCCACCCCATTCCACTCACGTTTGTCTAACTATCCATATGAGAATGGTTACATAGTAGACATCATTCTCTATAATACCCAATGTGGGACTAAACTAAAGAGTTTCATTCACTCAAGGAAATGAGTGAGCATCCATAGAACCCTTAGGTCCTAACATCAAACCACACCAAGACCAACAAAATATTTATTTAAAACTTATTTTCTCCAATACCCATTGCTTCATCCTTAGCTTCCAACCTTCTTTCTCTTTCCCTTTCCCTTTTTCTCTCCTCGCGAATCTTTTCTCTCTTCAATCGTTCTTCCGTATCCTCACCAGCCTGAGCCTCACTCATGATCCTGTCAGAAGTAGGAATAGGAACAGATGAAGGAGGTGCACCACCACTAGTCCTTTCAGACCGATCTTTTTGTGCCAAGGCCCGTAACTTTTGTTCCTTCTTTTCCTTTTCCTTTAACAACATTTCCTGCTGAACCTTTGATCTCATTGCCACTAATTCTCTAGACTTATCTTTTACGATATCCAACACTTCTACAAGCTTTGCAAAATTATCATTAATCTTAATTTCTTCAAGACATCTACCATCTGCAGTCAAATGCTTATCTAGTGGAATTGTATAACCTTTTGAGTTCTTCCAATTTGATATACATGGCGGGATTTTGCAGTCTTTGTGATCTTCTACGGTTAGCGGACGAGGAGGGGAATGCATAACCTGCACAGGTGGGGATCCAGATGCCTTTGGAACCTTCTTGTGCTTGAACTTTGGTGATTCAAGTGGATCCACAGGCTTCGCAGTCAGCGAAACTAACCTCTCCTTTTGATGCAGATCGGAAGAATGTAAAGATGATAATAATCGCAGCGCAATAGAATTATTGAAAAGTAACTGGTAGAATGGGTAGAAATCGATAAATATTAGTTGATCTTCAAAGAGATATCCTAAAATCTACGGGGTTATCTAGACTTCGTTAATTCATTACGAATAACGACTATAGATATAAGATTAGTATTCAGACTTCGGAGTAAACCCAACTATAAATCAAAATCAAAATCAATAAACTCAACAAGTTTAATGAAAATAAAATAATTTTAATTAATCAAAAACTCCCCTAATTTTCGTCTTTGGAGCTCCTTATATAGATAACTCCTACTAAACAAACCCTAAACTTATCAAAAACCTATAAATTTGTTTCCCTTTAGGCAACTTTCCTAACTTATTAAAACTCTTAAAATAAACTTTTAGACTCTTCTAAAATTACCCTAAATAATAAATCCAAAAATTAATTATTTTTCTACTAAAGATAACATTAATAAAATATAAATAATAATAATATAATAATAGATTTATTTTCCATAAATCTCCCTCCATCATTCTACCGGTGTTGGAGAAGATTTTTCCTCGAATCTTGCCGGTACCATGTTCTGCATGTGTAACTCGTTGATGATAATCTTCATACATATGAATTGTTGTTGTAAAAAAATAATTTATGCATCGTATAGAAGCATGAGGTATGATGGAAGTCCAAAACGGATCTTCATAAGTTGATTCAACAAATTCTCTCTTGTTATGGTAGATATGAGAGACCATTTGTGTATCACAATAATCAACAACTAGCTTATTCTCGGGCAAAGAAAACTCATCAATATCAAGAATTTCTAAATCAATAAGTTTATCAGGATTAGATGACTCACCATGAAACTCCATTAAATCATGTGAAACTTCTTGGGAATGTTTTTCTTTGTCAGAAACAGGATGTTCTTCGCCTTTTTAAGAAGAAAATTACATATCCTCCTTATCATCGGGATATTTATCAAAGATCGGAGTTGTATATCTCTCAACAATAACTTGATTTTGTGCATCATTGTCATGACGGCAAAACAAGTCTTCAACGTCGTTATTTGCACTATTATTTTCTTCTATGAGCGAACATGGTTTAGATCGAGATTTTGTGACTTTTTCAAATAACATTCTATCACTTCCAGAATCTCCTTCTTTGATTTGATCAGATATTCACGTCTTCTCGGATCTCGTCTTGGTGACAATTTATTAATCCTGAATACTCGTCTTAGTAACATCTTATTAACCCTAGAATCAAACTTTGCTCTGATACCAACTGATGCAGATCGGAAGGGTGTAAAGATGATAATAATCGCAGCACAATAGAATTATTGAAAAGTAACCGATATAATGGGTAGAAATCGATAGATATTAGTTGATCTTCAAAGAGATATCCTAAAATCTACGGGGTTATCTAGACTTCGTTAATTCACAATGAATAACGACTATAGATATGAGATTAGTATTCAGACTTCGGGGTAAACCCAACTATAAATAAAAATCAAAATCAATAAACTCAACAAGTTTAATGAAAATAAAATAATTTTAATTAATCAAAAACTCCCCTAATTTTCGTTATTGGAGCTCCTTATATAGATACCTCCTACTAAACAAACCCTAAACTTATCAAAAACCTATAAACTTGTTTCTCAAGGTATCTACTACCTTTAGGCAACTTTCCTAACTTATTAAAACTCTTAAAATAAACTTTTAAACTCTTCTAAAATTACCCTAAATACTAAATCCGAAAATTAATTATTTTCTACTAAAAATAACATTAATAAAATATAAATAATAATAATAAAATAATAGATTTATTTTCCATAAATCTCCCTCCATCACCTTTGCTCCAGAATTGAAGGATGTCGATTGTTTGGATGGTTTATACTTGATTAATTTGGCATAAGACGTTTGTGAAGCAACGACATTCTTCGGTTGTGCTGCACTTAATCTTGCATTCACAATCTTCTCAAGAGCAGCTTTTGTGTTCTGGGTCGTTTCCTCGATCTTTTTCTGATATTCTTCGTCAGATTTGTCAGGCTCATGATCACCACCACCGTCTTTCAAAACCTTAGGAACTAGGTCTCTGTGTGAAGAGTAAACAATCTTTGAAGCATTCTCGTGTTGCCTCACAATCGCATCAAACGCAACATTACCATGAGCATCAACTGTGAGTGGTAAGATTTTAGACCCGAGCTTCTCTTGTCCAGGGCCGGCCCTGAGGCAAGTCTACAAAGACTTTATCTTGGGGCATCACACCATGTTGGGACAATCAAATTAGATAATTCAAATGGGTTTTTACCTTTGTAAAAGAAATGGTTGTCTAACATATATAAGTATAAAATGTGCTTCAAAAAAAATCATAAGTATAAAATGGGATAGAAATCACAAAAAAGAAAAATGAAGGGGCTAATATAAATAAATTGTTAGTTCAATGGTTTCGTAGCAAACTTTAATTAGAAATCAAAAGATTAAGTACCTACTATTTTTACTTATCGTTTTTTCTGTAAGTCATTTTTTCTTTCTCGAACCCTATTGTTTTGAATCACAACAATTTCTACCAATGAAATGATGTTTGGAGTGATCGGTGGAGTAGATTATAAATTAGATAGGTTTAAGAATTATGATTTTGAGTTTTCGAAGTCTTTAATCAAATTTTTAGGACAAAAATTAACTTCAAATACCCAACAAATTTAGATTTTCTCTTATTTTCTATTTTTTGATTTTATGTTTCTTTTATTTTAAATCACCATATTAATCACAAAAGTCTACAGAGAATCAGTAATACTGCACTTTTTTGTTCGTTCTTATAGCATGTGAGATGTAAGTTTTGTGATACAGAATATGAAACAATGGAACATTTATTTTTCCATTGCTCTATTTCTTGGTGGGTTTGAAAAAAATTTCTTGAAATCTTTTAAAGTCCGAAGGGTTTTTTCTAATTCTTTAGAGAAGAATTTTTTTAGCGTGACGCAAGAATATATTTAGGGAAAAGAACAAGGAAATTTGGAATTTATTGCCATATATTATTTGTTGGGTGCTTTGGAAGGAGAGAAATAATATTGCTTTTGGAGGAAGGGCCAAGACCAGAAAAGAAATTACTTATGTAATTAAATCCACAATTATCTCGTGGTGTAGGAGTTTAGGTCTTTGGAATGACATTCCAATTAATTTTATTTTGTTCACCTTCATAAGGAGGAGATAATTGTATAAAAAAATTTGAAATTTTTTTATTCTCTTTTAATATAATTTCAACCTTTTTTTCTTCAGAAAAAAAATATTTATAATTATTTTATAAAAAACCTCTCTATAAAACAAAGAAACAAAAAAACAAGAGCTTTTAAAATCAAAAATTTTAAAATAACCTTACATTAGGAATATAATAGAGACAACCTATCGATGGGGCAACAACTGAGATTTTGTCTTGGGACAATGAAATCTCAGGGCCGGCCCTGCTCTTGTCCACCTAATTTCCTACCCATCCCAAGCGGGTATTGGGCAACATGAATCTCAGGAAACGCATCTCCGTCACCAAAATCCTCAGGTTCACGATGGATGAAACCATAACGTTGTTAATGAGGAATTGTTTTCGCTTTAGCATAAGCAGCAACTACAGCAGCATGATCAAGCCTCAAATTGACCTAAGGGACGTTTATTCAATAATCAGTTCTGGATTGCTGCAATATCTTTGCTTAAACCATGGAGAATTAGAGTGGTCGCAAACTGTAGATGTTGTTGATCTTGCAGCCATAGGCGGCAGAAGTTGTGTCAGGGCCGACATAGCTAGCAAAACCAAGAGTGAAATCAGTATAAGTTAACACTAACTAAACTGCTGGTATTTATAGACCCAGCAAGTAGGCTATCAGAAAACCTCTTAGAACTCTGAATATTATTATATAGGTAATCAGTTTCCTAATAGAAATCCCTTTCCAAATTAAAACCGACCCAAATATGGAATTTGCTATTATCTTGGTTCAGACCTGGATTATAGTCATAAAATTCATCCCAGAA
Organism: Papaver californicum; assembly: GCA_023531435.1. Taxonomy (NCBI): domain Eukaryota; kingdom Viridiplantae; phylum Streptophyta; class Magnoliopsida; order Ranunculales; family Papaveraceae; genus Papaver; species Papaver californicum. The sequence goes on from JAJJMC010009201.1 coordinate 583,299, forward strand.
TTCAGCGAATTCAACTGAAGGTCTTTCCCTGTTCAGACCAACAAAAGAATGTAGCAACACCTCATTCAGCTGGGTAGAACAATTTTAACAAAATTACCAAAATCTACTTAAAGGTAGCTAGATTCATTAATACAAAACGCCCCTTCCGTTACTACGCCAGAGTGTAGATGGCGCACAAAATTATACTAGTATTTTAGCAAATACTAGATATATGTCAACTCTTTTTACAAGTATTAGTAAGAAATAACCCTAACTTGAAACAAGTATTAGAACTGAAACCATCTAAGGTTAGTAGGTTTATGGCCTCCAAAATGAAACGGTAGTAATGTAGTTGAGACCGTTTTAGTTCCACCTTAAATATCATCTCCAGCTTTCTTCGAATTGCGAGTTTGTCTCTCTCTAGGTTTGGCAATTTGTTGGGCAACCTCTTCAACCATATTCACCTCTGCATCAGATTTCTTCACTTTCTTGATAGATTTACTTCCTTTAGCTTTCTTCGGCTTCTTGGTGTTTCCTTCACCCACGTCACTAATCCCTTTAAATATATGGACCTGTAGATATGCATTAAACAATAGCATTAGAAAGGATAGAGACCGCTTACAATGTCTGTCACGATGTTGCCAATGGTCATTCAACAATACTTCTAGCCATTCATCTGTCTAACTAATAGGTAATTTTTTTCAGCTAAACATCCTACATTCAACAGCAACCTTTGTAACTATGTGCTAAACTAACACTACATATCCACATCCAGTCATATTACAAGAGTTTCAGGTTTACAAGTCATTCAATAATCCAATTAGCTTAATTCCTGTATATCTTATATGTTAGATACAATCTACAAAGACAGTAAGACAATGGATAAAAACTACAAATAGCAGAAGAGAGAGGTTGGTGATCCTACCTTTAATCTTGTCGGCTGAGTAAGCTCAAATACCAGCGCATCGCCATCATCCAACTTGTGATCTAAAGCAAACGCTTTCCAGCCACCACTGAGACCCGTTTTTTCCCCAATGTAGATTGCCTCGTACTCGGCACCTTCTTCATCCTCTAACACAATTGCCATTTTCTCCTCAGTTAAGTACTTTTTGCAGAATTCACCTGGGACATTCTAATAACAACAGTAACATAAGAAGAAGCAACTATCAAAAAAAAATAACAAACTTCTGCGCTTCCACCAAAAGCCATCTGATTGAAACAATAATGGAAATTTTAGAGAACAACAACTTCATATACTCTTAGCTTACCAGCCAAAAGCCATTGTAAACATGAGATTGGAGCATCGATTTAACATAAGACGGGTGACTAGATGGTAAATGATGAACTCGAAAATCCTCAGCCCACTTAATTGCATTAGCACGTTCTGCTTCTGTAGCAACTTTTTCATTGGGTTTTCTGACTCTGAGTAATACCATTCGCTAAGTATTATTAGCACCTAAACACATTAAGCGGAAAACCCCCAACTTAATAAATCAAACAGAGTTCATGCAATTAGATACTTAACCTTGTACACGTGCCTGATCTCGGCTTTTTCCGCATCAGACGTTCCTCAACAAACTAAAAATATTCACAGAAATTTGTCCCATTCAAACTCGATTACAAACATAATCAAAATCAAACCCTATTAGATGATGTAGTAGTCTTCTTACCTCTTCCGCGTAGGAAGTAGCCGCATTTCGGGGGCGTGAAGAACGCCTCACTAAATCAGGGTCTACAGGAGCTGCAGTCCTCTTAGATATAGCTTTAGCTTTTGGTTTCTACATCATTAACAATGGAAAGAATTAGGAATCAAACAACATTCTCCTTAGACAAAACAAAAAAGGGGGGTTATTAGAAAACTTACTGGCTTTAGACTCTCGGCAATCTTAGCAACACCCAAATCCTTAAAGCACATCAACAAAAAAAACATACAGAAATTCAGATAAAAATACATGATTTATTTACAAAAACCCATTTTATTAAAGACAAAAAAAATGAAAATGGTGTTAGCATTTATAGGGTTTTGACCTGAAATCGTCTTTTATTTTCTTCCAAACGTTGTTTTCGGGCTTCTTCATAGGAGTTGTTAGCATTTGCCATTGCGAAACCAGGAGAAGCTCGCCGGCTCTGAGTCTACACAGACATAGACAGGACGGAGGAGTGTGAAAATGGAAACAGGCGCCCTTCCCTCTTTGGGGTTTAATGTTAAAATCTTTTGGGATTCTAGACTCCGCACGTACGGATAAGGGAGTGTTTGTTTTTCCGCTGATAAAATTTTAAGCAACGAGTCAAAAAATTTAGCTTAAGAAGTAGACTCCTCGGGGACCCATTTTAGATAACAATGATAATAAAAATAGGGGTTCCAAGTCAATTCAGAAATGAGAAGTAAAAATAATTTATTTTTATAGTTTGTTTGGATAATATTTATTTAAAAATTATTTTATAATTTTTAGAAATAAAGAAATCATAAATATATTTGGGAACATAATTTTAGAATAATTTTTTAAATGAAAAAAAAAAATCGAAGTAAAAATCAATCTCATAAGTTAGAAGCAAAAACAAATTGAATTTGTTTCTCAAAAAGTTATGATTTTTTTTTCTAGAATTTATTTTAAAATTGTGTTCCCAAGAGAACTTTTGAATTTTTTACTTCTAAAAGTCAAAAATAATTTCTTTAAGTGGTATTGATACCAGAAGCAGAAGGTAATCCTAGAAGTCAGAAACAAAAACAATTTGTTTCACAAAAAGTTAACGTTTTTACTAGCAAAACATGTTTTATCTATTTTATCGGTAGAAGATTGGCATAATTCTATGCCATATTGGTTGGATTCAGCTTTGGATGATGATATCCAAACTATGTAACTGGAACTTTATCAATAAATTATTTTTTTGTATTAAAAAAAATAAAAATAAAATAAACCATTCTGAAATTGTATACCCAAACTAACTTATAAACTTTTTTAGAATTCAAATAACAACTGCTTAAATATTATTTAATTATTTTTATTTTTTTTATTTTTTTATTTTTGATTTTCAAGTCATCTTGAAATTATGGTAACAAGCAAGGTAGTTTGTGTCGTGTCTCGAAACTGTCTCGGCTACGTCTGAGACACTGATATGGCGATATCTCGCCGAGATATTCGTTGGAGTCTCGGAATACCATTTTTAATCAATCAAGTAAATATATTTACTTTGTAATACTTTGGATAAATTAACCTCTAAATCAGGCACGTAACTGCTTGAATTTTTTTCTTTTTTCTTATTAACAACTCACCACAATCCCCTTAAACCAAGCCTCTATTATCTTCCACCTCTGGCAAATCTCGTAACTACCAACATCGTTCAATTTTGTGAAGAAAAAAACAGACAATAGCTCAGTGGTTTATCTTGTTTCTTTTTCCCTTTTTTCTTAGTTTCTTTGTTTATTTTGGTGGTTTGTGATCAAGTATACCAAGATCTGAAATCAGTATTGATTATAAGTTTTGATTTTATAATGGGTCTGAAATCAAATCAGTGTTGATTAGATCGAGAGAAAAGGCCGAAATGAGTTTAAACCTTTTGATTTTGATTTTGATTTTGATTTCCTTATATCTTATACAGTGATTAACCTTATTTTCCTCTTAGGTTTTCTTAATTTTTTTTCCGTATCATAATAAAACGAAATTCCGCTTGAGTTTGGACGAGATAGCCCGAGTCAAGGCGAGATTCTCGCTGGAATTTTGTCAGGCCGAAATTGTGAAAATAGTCTCGTTCAAGGTCTGAGACCGAAAAAATCGTTGGCGGCCGAGATCACACTGGTAACAAGTAACAGTTTAAAATATCCTCTTAAAATATATCCAAACATCAATTTTTTTCTTGAAAATGAAATTTATTATTTAGACTCCGAAAGAAGATAAAGAGAAAAAAAAGAGCTACTACTCTTTTAAATCCTCTTCTCAATTTACCATCACCAGTAACTCCAGAAGAAATACATGAAATGATGAAGAATGATCTGGAATGGGTAGAAATGATGAACGATCCTGAGTATCCTTGGAACACTGCTGACAATCCCTTCAACTACATTGAAGTTGAATCAGAGGAAGAAGAAATTCTTCAAATGATGAAAAATGATCCGGATTTTGATCCGATACTTTTTTTTCAGGGAATGCAACTTTGAAGGCATGAACCCACGCTACAATGAAACTTAGGAGAATGAGAAGGGAGGTGATGATGAGGCTAAGGAGAAGAAGAAAAGAGTGAAAGTTGGTGTTAAGAAGCCGAGAGTAACAAGGAATTGAAGAATTGGACGAGCTCGATTTGGTTGATAACTATAAATGTATATGTTGTTTTTTATTTCGTTGTTGCTAGGTGTTTTTAAATATTTTGAACAATATGTAATAAGTGATGAAACTATTATGTTATTATGAACCTATATGTTCCGACAATATTTTGTTTAAGTTATGTTTATGAACCTACAAAAATATATGACAATGTTAATTGCGACAAAATACATCTTTACATTTAAATGAACACACGAGTTCGGCTAGGTCGATATATCATGTATGAACTGAACATTCAAGTTCGGCTAGGAAATTAACTTCCATAAATTGTCGAATTCCCGCTACTTTATAACTAAGAGTTCGGTTAGAAAAAATTTGGGATCGAACTGGCCGAACATTACGCTGGTTCAACCTAAACTAGCCGAACATTAAGAGTTCTTCCGGTTAGGTAGTCGAACTTAGTCCAAAACACTATGAAATCAAAGTTCGGCTACATGTTCTTCATTTTTCTACCCAAACTTTGAACGACCTAGCCGAATCTCAGCTATAAAAGCTCCCATTTTCACCAAATTTGAGCCAATTCAAGCAACAAAAACTTGTTAACAAGTATGCATGAGTATCACAAACGTTACAATCTTCATATTCTTCGTTGTGATCCTCGTTTATCTCGTAAAATCCCTCATTTTGAGATTGAGATTGGGTTTGGGAAGAAAACATTCACCATCTAACAAATCATCCATCACCTGATCGTTGTGAAGATTAACGAATACGTTGTTCACTCTACGATTTAAAAGTTCGAATTCCTCTGAGTTTGCACTAGAATCACTCATTTTGAACTTAGAATCACCAAACCTAGGTTTCAAAAAAAATCTCAAAACTCTTCTCCTCCTTTTTTCCAACACTAAATCTAACTCAGATGTTTTATCTTATCTAACTAATATAATCTACTACTAATAATTAATTTATTAAATTCTAATTAAGTTAGAGTGTTTTGATCATTACGAGAATTATATGGATAAGGGCCCTATGATTTACTTTTCATATTGACCTTATGAAAAGGGGGGAATGGTCCCCTCAAATTCTGAAGGGTCTCTAAAAAATCGTTCCTTTTTAATAATAAATGGGCTTCTAAGTCCATTTTTACACCCCCACCCAACTCGACAAGATTTTTTTGCACCCTTTTCTTCTAAACCTGTCTCCGCCTTGATATGCACTGATTTTGGGAACAAACCAACCTACCTTATCAACTTCAAAGTTCAAGCTTTTTTATCTTGTAAGTAGATTTAGTATAATAGAAGCATAAAAAATTTCGGGTTTTTCTGTAACAAATGTGCCGTTCAGAGCGCAGTTCTCCTTATTGCCATCCTAAGACTCCTGGATACTGATAACTTTTATAATTATGTAGCCAATATATTAGGTTTATTCTATTTAGACCTAAACCTTATGGGTCACAATGCTAGATCTACTGTCAATGCATGACTGTGTATAAGTTGATGCCCAATGTGGAACACTGGCATATACTTTATTGAAAACATGGGTCAAGATATGATTTTGACAAAAAGAGAGGAAAAATCTCACAACCAAAGCAAGGAATATACAGATACCCTCTGCTCCTTAGTACATAAAATGGTTTCTCAAATAAGAAGATTAGATTAGAAAAGCAGCAAGATATGATAAGGTTATGCACTTCATCTATCTACTACCCAGGGGTCTTCCTTAACCTTCATACATTGTTCTCAGATGAATTGCAGTTCGTGCAACTTCTCGAGTATTTTTCGTAGTGGATTACTAAAGAGTTCGCTACTGCTATCGCGAGTCTACCAGTACATGAAATCAATGTTATGAATGTAATCCATGAAACAAGTACCAAACCCATAGAATTGTCTCATTGGATTGGAGTAATAATCCTCATTATTTGTGCCTCTCCTTCTTTGTTTCTTTGAAGTGGGAGATGCTCCTCCTTGTCCATTACGCCATGACTCTGACAGATTTTTTGAAATGGAAAAATGAATCCCTCCAATTCCATAATAATAACAAGTACGCCTCCTCCGCCCCCGTGGCTTTGAATGATTTTTCTTCCTAGTGGCTGAATGACTAGATGTTGTTGTTCTTCTTCTTCCGTAATCATACTTACGCCGAGAGTTTGAATCCAGCAACGTATCACACGCATTCTTAATCCTTATGAATTTCTATTGACCATTTGCCTGTAGTGTATATCAGACAACACACAAATGTAATGTGCACACAAAACCAACTAAAAGAAATGCACAAACAAAACAAAAAAAATGTACCTGTTTGCTAACATCAGGATGGTATTTTAGTGCAAGCTTTCTATAAGAACTCTTGATTTCGTCAGAAGTTGCAGAAGGTGAAACACCTAAAACATCATACAAAGATCAACCACCACCACCACCACCACCATGAGTAGTAGCCCTTGCAAGAACCCCACGACTACTACTACTTGTCATACTAGTTTTAGCAGTAAGAGTTGCAAAACATGAATGGGAAGCAGAGATGGAAGGAAACTCTAATGGATCATTTCCATGGCCTCCAAACCAAGCAGAGAGGGAAGGGAATTCTAATGAATCATTCCCATGACCAAACCTGTTAATGGGGCTATATGAATTTGATTGACCAAATCGAGGAAGGAAAGATGGTGGTGGCAGGGGAATGGGAAAGAGAGATTCCATTCATAATTCTAGAGTGATTTCCCTCTCATCATGTTTAGGGTTTGCAAAGACTTTACGGACCATTTCAAAAAATCATGAAAATAGACTCAAGAGTCCAGTCCCTGCATGACCGGTCTGTCTAACACGGCGGCCCCTCGGTCGAACCCCGTTGAACCCTTTGTGCTTAATTAGTACCACCATGGATAACATTTGTCTCAATCATTCCCAAAAGGATATGAAGGGATGCTCTTTTGACTGAAGAAGTTTGCAAGTGGGAGATCTTCTAAAGCAAAATCTTTCAGGGCTTCAAGCTTAAGCTTGTCTAAGTTGATGTCATTTGCGATATTGTGGAGCACTAACCTTAAGATAATGAAAAGGCAGATTAAGATATGAAGATTTTGACAAAAAGAGAAAACCCACAATAGAAGCAAAGAATATATGCCCACTGCTACCCCCAGCCGCAGGTACATAAAATGGGTTGTTGAGTAAGTAGAGTACACTAGATATGCAGTAAAGGATAGTAAGGTTATACGCTTCGCTAGTTTTCTAAGTTGAATTGCGGGTTGCTTAACTCTCATCTACTTCAAAATAATCCGGAACCACAGATGAAGATTCAAATTTCCTTATGTCTGTTCTTTTGCTGTGTTTGTGCAGATGGGACTCAACTGATACTAGTGAACAACTGCAGAGAGAGCATATGGCCTGGTATTCTTGGTAGTGCAGGACATTCATCTGTAGGTGGTGGTGGTTTCCATCTCAACTTTGGTGAGGAAGTAGTTCTGAACGTCCCGGAGAAGTGGTCAGGTAGGATATGGGGTAGGCAAGGTTGCTCCTTCAATAGAATTGGTGAGGGCACCTGCAATACTGGCGACTGCGCAGGTTTACTACAATGTAAGGGTGCATCAGGGATGCCACCAGCTACTGTGGTCGAAATGACCCTCGGAACCTCTAACTCTCCTTTACATTACTATGACGTGAGCTTGGTTGACGGCTTCAACCTTCCGGTATCAATGGTGCCTGTGGGAGGTGGAGTTGGGTGTGGAGTTGCAGGATGTGAATTGGACTTGAACGTGTGTTGCCCATCTGCACTAGAGGTGAAACGAGGAGGCAAGGTGGTTGGATGTAAGAGTGCTTGCTTAGCCATGAAATCAGCCAAGTATTGCTGTACAGGAGATTACGCCAACCCCAAGGCTTGCAAACCAACACTGTTTGCCCACCTCTTTAAGGCCATCTGCCCGAGAGCATACAGCTTTGCGTATGATGACTCTTCCAGTCTTCACAAATGTAGGGCACCTCGGTATGTCATCACCTTCTGCCCTCCCTCTTGAAGAAGCATCGGATCATCAAGATCGGCCAGTATGGGGCTCTTGTAGTTCTGTAACAAATGACATCGGTACCATCAGAGTCATAGATTTTGAATTTTGCATCTATCAGTAGCTTCTGTTACTCATTTCTACTTGGTTTCTTCTCCAAATTTAACATGTCTTGTACTTGTTTGAGGTCTACTCTTTCCATGTAAATATTCACTGGCTGTTTTGGATTTCGCTTGCGAGTAAAACTCCACAAGGGGTGTTGCTGGGTACCTGACCATGTCCAGCGACCACCTGTTGCACCAAGTTTTGCACATGTTCTGTCCTATTAAACTCCTGGATATTTTTTTATTCCTGATGCATCTGCACAGAAATTGAGCTAGCTAGAATGAATCGAAAAATGGAAGATTTACAGAAACAAAAAAGGTTCATTCCCAGAATCCATCTGTAATATTCCAAAACTAAAGAATCAGGTGCAACAAGACATAAATGAAATTTTCAACTGTACTGTAAGATTAATTACCAGAGGATTCAAACTACAACCATGACAGATCTCTGTCTGTCCCAGTAACATACATATACGCATGCTTGCAGACATACGCAGAGGCTTACTCACATCACACTGTTTACATGTATCAACAGCTCAAGCCGAAGTGTTCACAATTCGTGACATACTATAATATCTTCTAAGCTTTTATCTGGAAGCAACTTCTTGCTCCAGCTACTCTGTTGCTTCTCTCCTTTGGTGATGACAAAGCTATCGCCAACAGTTCCTGTGTTTGAGATGACAAACTGAAAGAAACAGATACAAAGAACAAACATGTAAAAGTTTGATAGAAATATCAGAATTCACCTTTAGATGTGATGTTTGTGCACTAACCTCTATTTTTAACTCCTCCTTTGTAGCATGCCCTCTAATATATACAAATTCAGTATGCCTTGATAAACTCCAAATATCGTGAATCTGCCACAGTAACACACAATAAGAAATTCACAGCTTTTACCTAATATCCTGAATGCCGAACACAAACTACAATCTTAATCTGAATTTGATCCCCTCAGAATTGTGTCATTTTTCACGTTAGGTTACAGTTATACTTACTTGGTTCTCCGAAAACTTGTCCAATTTGAAGCCTGCCATACCAATAACTACATGAACTGGAGCAGTATAATTGGTGTTATCGTACATGTCAATCCCATCTCTACCTTTTGTAGGCATAGCTTTACAATCTTTTTGAAATAAAGCACATGTTCTCTCATAGTTATGCACATGGTCCCACACAGCAAGATCCACCTAATCATGCGGATCGAAATACCTTTAGACTTCAGTATACCATATTATGAATGCCAAAATTTTACTTAAACACGTTTTCAACTATGTTTACCTTATTCTTAAGTAGTAACGGCTCCACAGCATCAGTAAACCTGGGATCCACATTGCCAACGGATAGGACGAATACATAGGTCTGTGTCTGTTGAAGCAAACCAATTACTTCACTATTGTGCATTTACGCATTCTTTACCCTTGTACTTTTAGTTTTGCAACTAAGAAAAGTAATAGAATATACTTACCCGGTAAAAATTACCCAGGGTGTTTTCGTCCGATCAACAGATGCTAAGTCATTTGCAATCCATTCGTACTACCAAGAACGAAAAAAAACAGGAAGAAACATCAGATATTTTAGTATGTATATAACAGGAATTATGTCTTATATCTAGTGCATTAAACGGTCGTACACACAAGTCTACCTGCTCAGAGTTCTCAGTCCAAGGATGCTCTGTTGAGATTATAGTGAAGTGAATGCTGGCTTGGTTGATTGAGTACCAGGGTTTGTCTTTCGCAGATGTGGGCACTGGAAAATAGGCCTCATAAACAACTCCACATTCCCCACCAGAATCTGGGGTTATATAAACCGATCCGGAGTTTATGTAGTCTCTGGTTACGTTACAAGCTCGTTAGTTCTTCTTTCCCAGTAAGTTGCATTTGGAGCAAAAATGGTTACTCGGTAAGTTGTAAGTGGGTGTGTGAGTTATATTTACATACCTTTCATGGTTGCCAATTGCTGTCATGTAGGTGACATGAGAAGAAACTGGCTGGATCATGCTAAGGAAATAGTCCCATTCTACCAGAAAACCAGTGGCATAGCTTATGTCTCCGATATGAAATACTGAGTCCACTTTGCCTGATTCTACTTCTTTCGCCATGGCTTCCATCACAGAAACAGATCCAGGCTACTATGAAGTAAAAAATCACGAGACAATTGATCAAATATATAAGTGTTTGGCAATACGGGGTCTTTAAAATGAAATTCTACCAACGAGTACTAAGGGCTAACGTTGAAACAGAAGCTAATTAATCGGTTAATCCAGTGTTTATTTAGTCCTGGTTCACACATTCCTCTTAACATAATAATAAGAGTTAAACGAGTACCATTTCTTCTTAATTTTGCATAATTAGCACCTGAATGTAGTGCTCAATAGACCCGTCTAGAGGGGCCTTTCCATATCCCCGAAGGCAAGGAATTTAAGTTTGTCTGAACCCCCTGCAGGTGGAGTCCTGAATTTTGTTTGATTACTCCAGCCTACTGAATCACTGCATATATGGAATTCCAGAATCTATACTTGTTCACTTAAGCTAAAAATTTCTTAATCGATGACTCAACTAACAAGAAGGCATAGGATTTACCTGCCATATCTGTAAGTATAGGTGGTTGACGGCTGAAGGCCAGTCATCACAGCTGAATGAATGTAACCAGGGTCATGCCATCCAAAATCGATAGCTGGATTTTTTACTGGTGCATCTGAATATATGGACATTTCAGAAGCATTATACACAGATTTGAAACATGTTATTTATTTCACTGGATTTTGGCAAGTTGAACAACATTTCATTAAGGGACTTGCTACACATTTCCTTTTGAGTAAATGTATTAACGTCTGATGCGTGTGAATTTCCATCCCCATATTGAACCTGTTGAGGTTCTTTATCTCCACTCACCCATGTCAATTTCATCTGCACGGCACGAATTTATGTGTATAAAGAAGAAAAAAAATGTAGAATTAACCATACAGGTAGAAGATATAGAAAATTTTACAGACGTTCCGGATGAATCAATGCTGGAGAGATGACCATACAAAGGAGAATTTGGATTAGTGATTTTCATAGGGCTTGACCTTTTTAAAATGCAAGGTGTCTCGAAGCCTCCAGCAAAAAACATAAATTCGATGTCTGTTCTTATATTAACAACATGGAACGTAACGGATCCACTGCATGTACGTAACACAGTTACCTGATTCTTCCTTTTTGCATTCTTTAGTCTTGCAACCAAGATAAGAAGGATCTGCGCTCAAATATTGAGCCTGCAAAGTCATAGTATAAAAACAATTTTTAGATATCACAAACTCCGTAATAATGAATATGATGAAAGTCGCGCTTTCAATTACCTTGACAGGATAATGGCAAAGAAGAGGCAGCCTACTAAGATCCCCGGTCTGCTCGCAATACAATCCACTTAAAGCACAAGAAGAGAGACTGCCAATGAAGTTATCAAAACCCATTTAGTTCAATTATATACAAACATATACACAGAATAGTCTCTTATTCGGTTCTGCGAAACTTACTCAGAACTTGAAGGTGAGATCATTGCCAACCAATCCGAATCCAAAAGGAATTAAAACACCCGACACAGTTACATTCTCTTTGTTCAGAAGTCCTGATTTTGATGATGAACTGACATCAACTTGTAGAAATGGGTTTGGATCAGGACATTCGAATACAGTTCTTCGATTTAGCATTCGAAACTCTGAAATGGCGGTGTAACGGTGAAAATATTCTGCTGTAGAATTCATCACTTCAACAGATGAACAAGAGAAGGATGGTAAATGAAACAAAAAAATAATAATGGAGAAACTGTACACAAAATGAAAACTTCTGTGTGAAAGATCAGACATATTTGAAACTTCGATTTAGCATCTGAAACTCTGAAATTGCGGTGCTTTCTTTGTATGATTAATTCTTTGATGAGATCTATGGCAGTTGAAATTTTTAGTTTGGTTTCTTCACCAGATTTTGTAAGTTATTACAACATAACTAACAAAACTATCATCATGGCTAGAAATATTCTGTTGACTTGGTTCAAAGGATCAAAAGCTATTTATAGGATGCCATTTTGCCGTCTGCAGACAAAGAGTTGAGATCAACTTATTCAATGTAAATTGTCACTAGCTGTATTGGATTTTGTTGCTTGTGATGTATATGACAACAGTGAGTATCTAGTTCCAAGGGGGTTTTGTCCCTAACCATTGCACCAGGCTTTGCATTAGTTCGGCAGTATCTGCACAGGAAAAACAAAACGTTTGCAGAAAATAAATATCGGTTCGCAGAAGCCGTCTGTGAATTGTAATATTTCAAAAATTAAAGATTCAGGTGCAACATTTACCCGCCAAGACAGAACGCTATTATCCAATGTACCGTAAGAAACAACAACCGAAGGAAAAAACATAAAGACTATCAACGCCTACACCTGCAGGAACTAGACTGCGCACATATCATTGCTTTCGTTAGGCATGATCTATCACACTATCCATCTCACTGAGCCAAACCTCATGAAACATTCCAGCTTTCACAAATCATCCCCACCTTGTTTTAGTATGACCTGCAAGAGGAAGACTGCACTGGGAAGGAAAAGCCAAGACTGCTTTAATCACAATTTACCCAAATTATAAATAATCGATTTCACAGCAAACACTAAATTAGTTGGATGATCAGAAGTTCAGTAAGAAAGCATTCTCATTGAGTTAACATAGTAATCAAAACCGCAGTACAACATAGATTGCTACAAAATCCTTCTTCACTGTCAAGTATACATCAAATTGACTACATATAACAAAGGGTGTGGAAGACACATATAGCACGTCCATATGGATCCCGTTAAATACCTCCTTCCTCAATATTTGAAGGCATCACAGAGACAGAGCCAGTATCTGTGCCAGTAGCATTTCCAATGACCAATGCTGCAACAGCAGCAGCAGCATCACGAATTGGTTCATCTGATGTTCTGAAATTATTATAGTTATTGCTACTATCATCTAACTTTTCAGTCTTCATCCACGATATTGATCTCTCCCCAGAATGGGAAGACTGTGAAACATCAGCATTTCCTTTTGGTTTATGTCGTTTTCTTATCTTTCGCGGAGTTGAATTGAAACTCCCAGAAGTGCCAAAAAGAGAGGCATGGTCTTTACCAAGATCTTGCAGATCCGCCAGAGGAGGCTCCTTCGTAGCATACAGTAACTGCAACCTGTGATCACTTTCTGGTCGACGACACAATTTTCTCAGTGGGACAATTTCCTGCAAAATAAAAATAATAAGTTCCTATATCTAGACAGAATTGATTAACTGAACATGGATACATGATTCCTGGCGCTAAGTGAATGACAATATAGTAACTCCCCAATTGGTTTTCCTTCCCATAAATGTAAATGCTTAAGGGGATTACGCAAACAACAAACAGAGAATGATATCTAAGGAATAGCACCTCAGAATGGTCATGATCATAACGCACAAGAAACCTACAACGACATCCACGAACATCGTGTCTCCATCTTTGTGCATCAACTACATGGGCATCTAAGTAAAGAGCCTGGCCTTGCCTTTCCTGAAAATTTTCATAAAATGACTATACTCAGAAAATTAAAAGTTCACTAGTTAATAGATTCCTACAGATGGAAGCATACCTGAAAACAGAGTACCAAGTCTCCAGGAAGTATTGCACCACATTCTGCTGCTAAACAAGGGATAGAGCTATGTCTTACATGCTTCCTCACATTAACCCACTCATCCTCATCTGGAGTGAATCCTGCGAACCGAACTCGAACTTCCTGAAATAGCAAACACCGGAAATGAGGAATGCAAAGAGCCCATTTTCAAATATGCATTATCAGCCATACTCCTTACTGCAATAATTGGTATTTATACGACTTCTAGGATTCAATTCTTTATAGACCAAGGGGTTCCAATATCCCAATAGAAGTCTAGACATCTCTCATTAACTATTTACAGATAGCAACTAAGTTTCATCCCTAGACTAAAAGGATGTTTTTGATTTTTTTTCTAATAGATACTTGTTTTTCTTCTATGATTGCAGTTCAAGAAAACATAAATGTATATCTAAAAACAAAAAGGTTTCCTAGAAATTACCGGATCACCCGTCTCAAACAGCCTATGAGAGACAAATGTTGCAACATCATACCTGAGATAAAATTGTAAATGTTAAGAATAAAATGAAGGAACCTAAAGAAGATTCGAGTTGTTTCTCAAACCAATGCAAGGGCGAGTAAAGGTTACCAGGCTCCATCCCTTGCTGACTTGGCTTCAAACTCCACTCGTGCATTATTATCAAAAGGATCCGTTCCTTCACAACCAAAACTAAAGTAAATAAATGTTCAAACAAAAGTATGTTCCAGCATAGTTAATAGTTAACCCATTGCTGCAAAGCTAAGAAAACGCAGATAACTATTGTACGATACCTGGAAGCAAGGGTCCAGAGTTACACAAATTTCTAATAAGACCGGAATCATCACGAGGCAAGGAAGAAACATTGAGCTTCCCTGGAGTCCTAATCAGTTTTGCCTTTAATGAATACCTCCTATTTTGGAACCAATTCCACACCTACACGAGAAAAAAAAATAAAAAAATAAAAGAGCATTCAAAAGTATCACCAATGTCGATAAATTTTAGTATAATCTGCACCAAACCTGCTTCCATTGCACAACACTCTTTCCAGCCCGTTCTGGTGCCGCACTACACCAAAAACAAAAACTATGTTAACCTTGTGTGTCCTATTTTAACACTGCCAGTGTTAAGAATCAAGATGTTGCAATAACAAAGACGCAGGGGGTGGGGGCAATTGCCCCCAAAATACCTGAAGGTTTCCGCAAGTGTACAAACAACTTCACGAGTTGGAAGAGTATTATTAGCTCCAAGTAAAAGAGCATCCATCTCTGCTACCTTCAAAAAGAGCACATTCATGTTACCATTAGGCTTATTATGGGGGCATTTGCCCCATCCCACTAAAAAACCTAAATCTAATAAATTAAAGAAAGCCCAAGCTTCAAAGTGGAACACAAACTTGAAAATTTGAAATAATTTTGCAGAAAATGTAACAAAGATTGAAGCTTTTTAGGTGGAAAAGGAAATGAAAGAAGTAGAGAGAGTAGTAGTACCTCAGAGGAAGTGAAACGGAAAGCTGGAAAACCACTTGGTGGTGGTCTACCCATTATAGTTTCTGTAATTTGTACCCCCAATAATAACAAGAAGATGATGAAGAAAGATTTGGGGCATTAGTTGTCACTGTGAATGAAGAAGAAAAGGTTGAAACTTTGAGAAGGAAATGGAGAAATGAAAAGAACCCATGATTGAATTCATCTCTAATTTAATGTTTCCATTGATAGATTCAGTGATTCATGCCTAATAACTCTCTCCTTTCCTTATTTTGTTCCTCTTCTTCTACTTGGATATACATATACTGTCGAAGTGAAACCCGGGGGATTACTTTTCTTTTCTTTTCTTTTCTTTTGCTGACTCGTCACTTAAGTCAGTCAGATTTAAGACCGCATTTACTCAGATTTAAGAAAAAAAATACTCCCTCCGTTTCAGAAAAAGAGTTACTTTCTCTTTAAATTTTTGTTCCAACAAAAGAGTTAATTTCATTTTTAACATAACAAACTTTCAAAACTACCCTTATTATTATTCTCATTATAAAGATATATGTAATACTAAACTTTTTGTTAGGGTAAATCTGTAAATAAATTATAAAAGTTATTCTCTCTCATCTTGCCTTAACAATTGTGCAAATAGGAAAAATAAATCTTTTTCTGAAACGGAGGGAGTAATAAGGATCCCCCTAATCCCTATTAAAGGCGGGTGGCAAGTGAGAAATACTGACACAGACACATGGACAACATTCTTTTAAAAAATTAGGATGCGGCCAGTTACGAAATCAATAATATTTCTTATTAAAATATATTCTCTTCGCTTCAGCAAAAGTGTTACTATTATTTTTCTATTTTAGCCTAGAAATATAAATAGGCTAAAATGAAAAAGTGATAGTAACACTTTTTCTGAAATACAAATAGGCTAAAATAAAAAAAGTGATACTAACATTTTTACTGAAACAGATGGAGTATAATCTGTTCTTTCTTGTTTAGATGAAAATTTACGTGTTTTAACAAAGTTTTAGAAGAAGAAAAAAGATTAAAAAAAATTGATATACCCTCAATAATATTTCTTAAAATATTTAAGTTTTTTAGTGCGGAATTTTTAGCTGTACTTAACTTAAGAATGACCCAAAGTCTTGTTAAGCTCAACTGTGATGGAGCTTCTAATAATTTGGGATTTGTAGGCATTGGTGGGATTCTTAGGGGAGATCAGGGAGGATTCTATATTTGCTTTGTTAAACATATCTTCAAAAATGACAACAATATGGCAGATGTGTGGGCTTCTGGCTTCATTGGGGGCATGTAGAAATAATAGGGGGTTTTGAGAAATCTAAGGGGACACCATTAATTATAGGGGGATCAAAAGGTGGTGAAAATATAGATTTACCCTCACCATTAATAACTAATCCTAACTTAATCTACAAGCCCCCAATTCTATTTCAAAATCAAAACCAAAAAAAAAAAACTCTCATCTTTTCTTTTTCTTCCCTAACTATTCCAAAAAATCAAAATCAAAATCAAATCGAAAACTTTAATCGCCAATAACTTGTTTTACATATAAACATGGCTCATATGAAGAATCTCCAGAAAGATGTTAGCCCACCTAGAATCGCAGAGAAAGTTAAAGGAAAGTTAAAGTCGAAAAAGAGCAAGAAATCAAATCGAGAAGAATCGGACAACGAAACGGTCCCAATTAAAAAGTAAGTAAACCAAAACCCATATATTTATTTGCTGGATGTTAATGTACGTTTGTTTTGAGTGTAAATCTAGACTAGAAACCACAAAATTGCAGTTACAGGGAGAGGGTCGGTATGGTCGATAACTGTAGACCATGACGACTTTTCATATGCATGGTAGAAGTATGAAAAATTGTCATGGTATTTCATTTTCGACACTTAAATAAACCATAACGACCCCCATAGGAAAAAACAACTACTCTGCCCCATTTTAATGATAAGGGTCGTCACTGTACAAATATTTTGTCGTTATTGTTTTATATTGGGTCGTTACAATCGACAATTTAGAACATGACGACTTTATAACTAAGTCTGAGATTATTGGTTCTGACTTTTTGATGTTTGTATATTTTGTAATGTAATTGGGTTAGAAACAAAAAAAAAACATTTACACACTCCTCCTTCAAAACGTCCGAAAGAGGTACCTTTTTCTATTCGTGAACGTGCACAACAAGATAACGAATCGGAGGATTCCCCTTCTTCTTCGGCCTTCTTTATTCCATTTGTGAGTTCTGACAATGACAATGAAAAGAGTGAAGATGATGATGATGAGATCATTGGAGTTGGTGGTGGTGGTGGTGGTGGTGGTGGTTTTGGTGGTGGTAGTGGTGGTGATGGTGGTGGTGATGTTGATGGTGATGATGATGGGGAAAAGGAGGAGGAAGAGGTACAAGTGAAGGACAAGGGAAAGGAAAAAGTCCCACCTGCCCCACCTGCGAGGAACGTTCCCAAACCCCACTTGATCATGGATGCTAAACGCGGTCGAAATATTGAAGGCATACCCTTAGATGGAGGAAAGGTTCTATTTGTATATCCCGGCTCGTGGGTTGTACCATCCATCAGACCATCGTAACAATCTCAACTTTGCTTTTTGACTTCTTGTTGTTAATTTGTTTGTTGATTGGGTTATTTTCTCCCTATTTTGCCTCCATTATGTAGGATCACACGTATGACGTACGTCTTTTCAGACGCCAGTTATCATATGCGAAAATGGAGCTATGGAAACTATAAGATGAATTTCCAGGAGTTAGATAGTTAATTGAGAACTTTTGTTTGTATCATGCGCTGTACATAACTCTGTGATTGCGTATGACAAGGTCGCAGTTTCTTTCTTCTGTGAGAGGTTTTACCCTGAAGTAGATTGCTTCCAATTCGCATTTGGCGAGATAACTATAACTCCTGAAGACGCAGAGCGGATTTTAGGGCTCCACGTCGAAGGCCGAACAAGGTCAGGCATGGTCCATTCCGGGGGTAATACCTTCCCGGCTGAGACCTAAACTGAGAAGTCTTGCACCCCCTTGATATGAATGCATGTCAAGGCGGTCCCACGTCCGGATCTATTATTGAAAAGCAGGAGATCGAACGAGGGCAAAGGAAAGTCATCCAGTAGGTCCTATTGAGTGATTCTTAAAAGCTAGCTTTCAACCTGGCTGAACAACAAGTTCATACTTCCCATTACCAGTTGATCGTGAACTTCTGGCCTTCAGAACCTTGTCTGTCGGTAAAGATAAAAAAATGGATTAAAGTTAAGCTTTGAGGGACCTGGAAGCCACAAAGACTATAGATTCTAGACCCCTTTTTTCTACCAGTAGAGAAAACTTCAAGTTCAAACTTATTTGGAGTAAAATTTATGAATTGGCCAATTCCTTGTTTGGCTGGGATGCAGACACGGTGAAGTCCAAGTTGTTCAAGGGAGACAGTTACCTCAAGAGAGAGTTTAACATGTTTAAATTAAGGCGCTCATATGCTGGGTCCCTACAAAAGAAAAGAGATAATGGTTTCTTCCTTATGGTTGAAGTACATGCTGCCGCAGATGCTTATCTGTTGTACATGTTAGGGGTTGTTGTGTTTCCCGACAGCAAAGGAAACAGGGTCAACTCCAACTATCTGCAGCTCTTGCATCCTTTGGAAGATGTGAATAAGTACTCGTGGGGGACTGCCGTCGTTGCACACGTGAATGGGGAGCTAGCAAAATCATCTAGGGAATGAACATCTCAAATGAAAGGGAATACTAGTCCACTCCAAGTAATTGAAGTGATCATATTTGTTTATTGAATGAACTATTATTATTTTTCAATCTCTTGTTTGATGAATACTAGTTTTATTGTTTTGATGATTATGTAGGTGTGGTTTTACGAACATTTTCCCTCATTGTTCAAAGACAACAAAAACGTTAAAGTGAACATGGGTTGGACCAGAGCTCAACCAAGAGGATTGAAATATACGTTCACTGGGGGTCAAGAGAAGTTTCATAAGAGGCATTTGTTAAACATGCGGCAAAGTTTGGACAACATGACAACTAAAGATGTAATATTTCATCTGTATATGGGAGTGAGAGTTGATAGAAAGTAAGATGTCTCTTTTTACAATGGCCTGTTGTTTCACCCTAACAGATTCTCAATGTATGATCCATCGAGAGTAATGCGGAAACTTGGGTATATTCAAGAACCACGTGAGAATGATTATAAACCAAAATTCCAACTCAAACTTGATGAATGCAAGTAGGATGTTTCTAGCATTTAGGTGGTTTATGATCCTCTACCGGAGACCAATAAACGAGATAATAGACATGCTAATTTGGTATATCTATTTTTGGGATCATATGAATAAGGGTTACGAGGCAAATGAGGGTTACTTGGAATGGTACCGAAAGTTCTCCCATGGCCGTGTGATACGGATTGATTCTCGCAGACGGAAAAGCAACAAAGCTTTTACTTCTTCTACTACGGCACCTGACACCAGAACTGAATCTATGATTCTAAAGCTTGTTGTAAATGTTTTTTCCTTTTTTGTTTTTTTTTTTTTAAATATATACACTTAACCTCGATTGCAAATTTTTCTTAGAGAAATCGAAGGGAGATTATGATCAAGGGACTGAGTTTCTCAAAAGACAAGGGAGATGCGTTGACGCCTAACCAATAAGGTCGGTATGTTAACTTGTTGACAGACATTGAAAACCCCGTTGCAGCCAAAATGTTTACTGATCTGGCAAGTGAAAGTAAGAGATCTCGCAAACGTTCTACCCATGTAACCCAAGAAGGTGTTGATACCCAATGCGACGAGGGGCAAGGATATGTTGTTCGAGGTCGTGGAAGTCAAGGAACTGCTGCAAAACGAAACCGGAGATCAGCTACATAAGGAAATGACCGAGGTCGTGGTCGTGGTTGAAACGATGTTGTTTATAAGACATTGTAATAATAGACTTGAACTCATGTGCCTTTACGTTTCTTAGGTACAATTTGATTTTGAACTCACGTTTTTTTACGTTTGTTAGGAACAACATAATTTGGTATATTAGTTGTGGTGGTGGATTGTTTTGAATGTGAATTAAAACATAGTTATCTCTCTAAGATTCCATGTGAATGTGGAAGTGTCGTCATGGTTAAAATTTAGGAGGATTACGACTCCAAGTATGAAAAATTTGTTCAATTTATCAAGGTATAGAATCGTCATGGTTTGTTATTATCGACCATTACAACTCTAGATCTCCCAAAAAACAGCAGACATAAGTCATCATGGATTATTGGGTGAATCGATGCGACCCTATCACACCAAAACATCCTAAAAAAAGTGAAGATAGGGGTGGTTAGAGTCGTCGTGGTAGAAAATAGCAGGTTGACGACTCCATCTCTGAAAATTTTCTTCATTTTTTCCAGGGTTAGAATCTTCATGGTATACGGTTTAAACCGATGCGACCTTACTACTCCAAAACATACAGGAAAAGTCCAACTTTGCCAACTAGTGTCGTCATGGTGTATTGATATCAACCATGAAGACTCATACCCCCAAAATATTAGAACATATTTGTCTTCATGGTAATATCAATGAACCGATGCAACTCTAGCACAATAGACCATCCAGAGAAAGCCTAAGAATTACCATGTAGGGTCGTCAATGTATGTTGGTATCGACCATGACGACCCCTACCTACCCAAATAATGGAAGATATTAGTCGTTATGGTCGACACTTATAAACTCTGACGACCATTGTAGTCATGGAATACTTTAGAGGAGTTAGTGTCGATATATTTTAACTGTGATGACCCTATGTAAAACAGGTTGAAAAGAAAAAAAGATAAGCATTAAGCATTCAACATACAATTTTCAAGACAAGTTTAAGTTAAAGAGATAATCTTTTGAAAGCGTGCTTGAACATATAATTTTCAAAATATACAAATTTTTCAAAAGATGTACGACTAATCCCCTAAATCAACCTTTGTTGGAGATTCACACAAAGTCTTCCATATGGTCATGCCATACTCATATTGATTTTTAACTCCTTAGCGAACTCTCCCCAACAATACTTGCTTATTGGTGGTAAAGGACACTCTTCTTTTATCTTCAGACCGATGTAATGGTTATATTCACATGTGTCATAATTATTATTCTCTTCTTTAGTGTCGGCTCACATCTAGTTCTTGAGGGTATGTATGTCATAGAGACCCCAGGGGAGAATACATGAACAACATAAGTGAATGTGTCCTCCAAAAGTTGGCCACAACAAGGCATCCTCATCCAAAACTTAAAACCGAACTTCTCACCCGTCCCTTTCAAGCACTAAATATGGTAACTCAATACACTAACGATGAAGATGTTTTCATTGTTAGAGCGTGGGTTACGATCACAAAGCATGACTACGATAGAGCGTACATTACCCAAGGTAACCAAGACGTTAATCAAGACATTAACATGGATCAGACATCTAATTCTTGGTGGAAGGGCATGTTTAAGATTTTTGTGGAATTAGACGGAATCGTAATCGTAGGACGTTCAAAGTTATTAAGAAAAGATTTGAGAAGTTGTTTCAACAATTGGAAGCTTTGAAATAGGAAATGAAAGATGTAAAAGAAACTCATCCCACTAAATCCAGTGCGACAAGAGTAAGTATGTCAATTAATAAGTCGTTTATTTACAATTGATTTGTTTTTTCCAGTGGGTGATAGCTCTCGACAGATATGAAACTATCCATGGAAAAAGTTTAAGCATGAGGATTGTTATCGTATTTTGGAAGAAAGTACATATGATTTCAACCTATATGATTAAGTGTTTAAATGTAATCTAACGATCCATTCTATTTCATTTCCTTTAATGTAACACGATGTATGCCTTTTCGATTCAATAAAATGATTTTACGATCAATTGTATTACAAAAGCAAAAACCAAAAAATTCCCAAATGGAGTCATCAAGGTGATGAATATCCACACTGACAACTGCATATTAAACTTGGTTAGAGACGTCATGGTATATGGTATGAACCGATGTGACCCTAACACATATTTTATACAGGTTTGGGTCCAAGAGTCATCATGGTATAGACATAGTACATTGACTCTTAATGAAACAAAGTTAAAGGTAAGGGTCGGCACTATCATTTGTTGGACCATGACGATTATTCATAGAATGGTAAAGTTGCAGATTAGTGTCGTCATTATTGGATGTTAGGACCTTGACGACTTTCTATAGATCGTCAAGGTCCTAACCTCATGACCATGCCGACAATTACTCTGTTCTTTGCTTTACCAATATGATTTGACGAATTTAACCAAAAATTCCACCATTCATAGACTATTAGAGGTTTACCTGAGTGTTTTGAGATATGGGTACTTCATTTGGAGCATTGGTTTCTTCATTTGGAGCTTAAGGTTCTTCATTTGCACGCTCATTTTTGGTTTCATATATCAATCAATCAACGTTATATATCCAATCTAACTCATAATCAAAGTTAAGATCAACACAATCATCCTTGTTATTTGAAGCTTCTCCAACATCAATGTTTCTACTAGAATCACTCATCTTTCAAAACCCTAGGTTTTCACTTTTTTTCCCTCTAAAACCTCCAAAATCACTCTTCTTCTCTACTCACAAAAAAAAATCTCTAATTTTATTCCTAACCATAATCTATATAGATAAGCTAATCTAACTAATTAACTAAACTAATCACATATTAGGACTAATCAAATGGGGGTACTTTAGCCATCTATAAAAATATATGGCTAAGGGGTGGGGTGTAGTACTATTGGATGATCCTATTTTGTCTTTTCCTCCAATTCCCTATTAATTTTCCAAGCCCCCAATTAAGCCAGGGTGGGCTATAAAAGATGGAATGGTTTTAGCTAAAGTTTTGGGTATTAAGAAGTTGGAGGTGGAAAGTGACTCAATGTATGCTATCAAACTTTATAAGAATGAGGTCCATACACCATGGTGTATGCGTTCGCTGGTGGAAGATATCAATCACTTGAAGATCCATTTTGATGTTATTTCATTTCAACAAAGGTTTAAGGAAGCAACTTTGTGACGGACTTGTTGGCTAAAGGAGGAGCGACAATGACTATGGAAGGAGTGTAGAGTATTCGTTCTCCTAAAGCCATAAAACACATAATTGGTGAGGATGTTGTTGGTAGAGCTTATATTAGAAATGTGAGAGTGTCAGTTTAGTTTTTGGCATGTGGCTTTTGTATTAAAAAAAAATTAAAAAAAATTGTTTTGTGAATATATTATATAAAGGAGTATTTAATGTTGAATTTTAGAAAGTTGAATCTTCATAATTTTCTAAGTTAATGTAGGATTTTAAGATATGAATAAATCATGAAATTTTATAATAAAATATAAAAAAATTAAATATTATGAGAGTTGTAAAAAATCATAAACCTTCAACTAAATAAGGACGGAAGGAGTATATATTATAGATATGATTTTTCATTAATTACTTAGAATTAATTACTTGGAACTACTGACTTCAAAAATAAAAGAAAGGTTCCTGTATAACTAAAAAATAACCAGCAAGTTAAAATTGCATGAATTTATGCTTTTTGGTGAGTTTTTATGATTTCTTTTATCAATCAACAAATTCACAATTTTCTTGCAATTTCCATATCTATAAATGAATTATATATGACAAAAAACTAACTAGTCATTTTCGATATCTATAAATGAATTATATATGACAAAAAATTAACTAGTCATTTTCGATAGGTTTATTTACCTACAAATTCGTCTAATTGAAAGTTTTTCTACATATTACGTTAATTTTTTTTTCTTAAAGCAGCATATATTACGTTAGTGATAAATGATTAAATTCTTGGAAGAAAAATAAATAATATGAAACTATAAATAAATTATGTCTCAAAGTAATCTTAGAGCGCTTGCAAACTATACATTACATCAAGAAACAAAGAGATAAGAAATTGTGCATACCAAAAATCAAATCCTTCTGGTCTAATATGAGGGAGGAAATTGAACACTTATTTTAAAAATTGGAAAAACAAAAAAGTTATTCAGTTTGTCAAGACTACGTAAGTTTTCACTTTTTCTGTGATGTTTGTATGATTGTTTGAAATTATCCGAAGAAGAAAAAAACATCAAAAGAGGCAAATATTTACAATTTTCATGTCAATAAATGAATTATACGACAAAAAGGATAACCGCATCTTCTCATGTTCTATTAACTATATATTTGAACAATAAATTTTATTTTTGTCATGAATTCCACTGAAGATCTCATTTGCAATTAGAAAAAAGAGAAAGCAAAGAATTATAAGAAAGTATTGAGGTAGATATGGGGCGAAAAGTGAATACAACTTTGTTGATTTGTTATTCAATTAGAAGCAACTACATTACTAAAGGAAAACACGAAGCTGCTTCCTACCCCAAAATTCTCCCCCATTTTCTTCCCTGTTAGGTGGCTTCGTCTCCGACCATTGATTTAACCTAAACCTTCCCTCTTAGAAAAAACAAGAGGGCCTATTTTTGTGTGTATACAAGTGTAGGGGAAAAATTAGTGGGAAAATATGGGGTGGGAAGCATTTTCGAGAAAAATATATTGATAAATTCTATTTTTATTCAATCTTGTCTGCACGGGCGGAGTCAAGATTTTAAAAAAGAGGATGATAGAAAAAAGATTATATTCGCATGAGAGATTATATTACAGTCACCTAATAATATTTGATAGTAATAAAATATAGTACAACAAAAAACATATGTTAGCTTGCTAATTCTTCGTCAATGTATTGTTTTACTTGCCGTATGAGATGACAGAGGAAATTAAATAATTGGACTAGAGAATTTAATCAGACTACTCTGGCGAATATTTGTGAGGGCGAATGAAAAAGAAAAAAAACTTCAAAACTGTGATGAAATAGGAAAAAAAAACTGCAATTTTTATTTCCAATTGCGTTTCAGGCATTTAACACAAAAATGACTATATAGAAGCCTTTCCTCGATCGACAATTACAAAATAAAAAAATTAAATTTGAATGATGATGCTTCTTTTTAACATAAATTACTATGACGATTTTTGTTGTTACTTTTTGGCTAAATTGTTTTGCAGTTAACATTGAAAGAAGTACAAAAAAAAAAATAGAAAAGCAACGGGAAATTATAAAGTCAATATCTTTAGTTTTTGTGAAGTTCCGAATTTCAAATTTACAAAGCAGTAGTATTATATTAAAACTACTAATTGTAGACTGATGCTTATTTGGCCTGGTTTCATTTGGTGACATGTTGTTTCATGGTTGTTAATAAATCAAAAGCAAGGGCAGAACCAAGCTTAAACATGTTGTGGTCTGGTCAGTGATTCACAATGCAGTACAAACTGTTGATAACTTGCTCAGAAGAGGCTGTCAAATTGAAGAGACCAAGTGCAGTTTGTGCAATAATTTGGAGGAAGGGGTGGATCACTTGTTTCTGCATTGCATGTTTGCAAGTGAAGTTTTGGGATATTTCATCTCTCAATTTAGGACCCTTTGGAATCATAATCGAGTTTGAAAGAACAAATGGAAGCCTGGTCTGACAACAAAGGAAAAATAATGGACGGAGACCACTTCTCCCACCATACTCTGAGCTCAAATCACCGCCCCTGCTGTATTTTTCTTATCTGCGTGGAATATTGAAATATTGACAACTAAGCATTCCTAGAAAACCAGGAGGATTGATTTCCAGAAGCCATCCATAATATTACAAACCTAAAGAATCAGCAGGTTCAACATTTACCCAAAACATGAATTGACATTATCCAATGCACTGTCACAAACAATAACAGCCTAAACAAAAACAAAACGATTATAAATGCAGTGATTTCAGATTTGCCAAATTGAACATGCAGTACTCATATAAGACTTTGCCATACAATAGGAGTCTATGGAAGGGCTGGTCTTCCCTGGTGTTGTATCTTCTTTCTCTACTGGCAAATAGAGCTTTGACATACAGAGAGATCATCTCAAAAATAGCTACATACATCTGCTATCTTATTACCTCAGATTCACCCAGGGTTGCTGCAGGTCATTTTGCACACTTCCTACCAATTGCACTGTAAAGTCTAAAGAAAGTAAATGGACTGCACCCCTTCCAGTGTTCTGTAAATTGTTGAGTTCTGGAAACCACTGACATCGCCTTAAACTGACAGAAATTGAATTGTGAACTTGCATCCGCTTAGTGCTCTGTAAATTGATGACTTCTGGAATCCCATTCGTCTAAACCTTAGGGAGCCAAACCTTGTGATATATGCAACTACAATTTTATTCATTTGCACAGGGCATTATGGAACATTTCAGCACTCACAAAACATTGCCGTCACATTTTAGTATGACCTGCTAGAGGAAGTTATCGACAACTCTTATTAACATGAATAGTGTTACTCAATAGTTCACAATATTGATTCTAAATTCTACTCGGTTCGCCTAGTTAAATCGAAACAATAAATAATCACACTCAATTAACAACAATAAAGCTAAATAAGATCAAAGTAACTCACCTCATATCAAATTGGCAAAAACGAATTCAATTTTATTTATCATTTTGATTAACATTAGGATACGACGAAATTGAATGGAACCTATTACCACCACCACCACCACCGTGCCAATCTCTTTGTTGCTCTCTATACATATGATTATGATACTGCTCCATTCCATGATAACCACCAACAGGCATACCCATATGTCCATGACCATTCCAAACAGGCATTGACATCATCTGCCCTCCTCCTCCATACGGAGCTGGAATTTGGTTCCTCTGGACATTCGGAACATTATGACCTTGTCCACCAGACTCATTTAAACTCTGCGGAACCGGCGTTGTTGCAAATAACGGATCCGAAGACGACGGCCCTTCATTGGACAACCCCTGCATTCTTTTCAAATACAATCTGTACTTTTGCAAATGACTAGCAACATTCTCTCTTGTCAATCCCTCCACATTCATCAATTGCATAATTGTTTTTGGCACAGCATTCTTAATACCCAAATGTCCAACAACATCAACAAACCTCTTATGCAGCTGTGGAGTCCACACTAACCTCACCCTCTTCGAACTCCGATCATTATCATCCTCGCCGCCGGCGCCGCCTCCACCACCGTCATCATCATCAGTACCGTTTGTGTCTTCCACCACCGCCTCCATGCGCCGTATTTTTCGCGACGGTTCATCCTCCTCATCCTCCTCATCATCATCATCTTCTTCGAGGATTTCAGTTTCTTGATCGAAAGATGGGAAATTTCTTGATTGATTTTGTATACGGAGACTCGATAAGGTACTTTTAGAAGCACGATTCACATCGATCATGGTACGGTATGGTTCTGGACTTATACTGAAAGCTGATGCGAGTTCAGGTGAAATTAATGGTTGAGATAACGGTGTAAGATCATCGGGATTCGGTAATCCGAATTCCCATTCTGATACTCGTTCTTGATCATCATCCCTACCTTGATCTTTCATCTGTGCTTCTTCTCCCATAAAAAATCTAGGGTTTGTAAATGAAAAGTTCCCAAATTGAAACCAAAATCGTTCAAATTGAGCTTAAAAAATTGGGGGAAATGGGATGAAATGATAGGGGTTTTATTGGATTTAATCAGATGAGAAGGAAATTTTGAAGAATTTGTGAAGGGGGGAATTTTGTGGTGGCAGTGAGTGAAGAAAAATTAATGGAACGGAATATGGATAGATATTTTGGGGGAAGGGGTATATTCGGAAATAAAGAAAAAGAAAGTGGGGCCCGCTTATTACTTTATTAATTGAGGAGAGTTGCAAATGTGTGAACTTTTTGCTCACGTGGACGTTTCTAGATAGATATTTTCCTACTTTTTTTTTTTTGTTGTGTTTACTTTTTGAGTGTTTTTGTTCACCCACTTTTATTGATTTTGCTAGGGAGTTGGCTCTTGGCTGTTTATCTACAGTCTGACGTTAATGGTGATTAGTGTTCAGAGATTTTCAAGGTGATAAAACCTTCTGATGGAGTTTTATAACTGAACTTCTCCAGGACATACCAATGAGAACAAAAAAAAAAATTGGTAGAATGATTTAGGAAGCCTATAAAGTTTTAATGATACAAGTTTAATTAGGACTAGAATTTGACAATAAATGAAGAACATCATAAATGAAGAACATTATCACAAATTGACAATAATTTAGATGACAATTCTACAGATTCTAGTTGGTGATTTTCATTTACGATAAATATCTATTAGAATCGACAGGTATATTAAAAAATCACATGTCCTGTAATTGAATTTAAAACATGAACAATATATATATAATCAGTAAACATGTATCTTAAATTTATCGATTTTTTTCAATGTAAAATTACTTTTGAAATTAGTTTCTCAATACGGTTATAATTGACAGACATATAAAAAACCGTTTAAATATTTAAAAAAATAACAACTAAATTAATTTAACAACCAATATAATTTCTTAGCACTAATTATCAAGGATAAAATTAACTTAGTGGATAAATTTTATAAAATAAACGTATTTTGTTTTATATGGTATGTAGCCCAATTGTTTCTTTTGAAATAACCCTCAAATTTACCGGATTCTGGAAGTCTCCTTTATTACCAATTTTTTTGGAAATGTTGCTTTTTAGACAGAAAATTTCTTGGAAATGTTACTCGAGGTAAATTGTCTACCTACTTGTCGTTAACGTAGGTGATGTTAAGGGTAGGTGTGGACAGAAATAAAAGGAAGATGTTTGTGGGGTTCTGACACGTAGTAACTAATCTTATCGCTGACTTTAGT
Source organism: Papaver californicum (assembly GCA_023531435.1). Taxonomy (NCBI): domain Eukaryota; kingdom Viridiplantae; phylum Streptophyta; class Magnoliopsida; order Ranunculales; family Papaveraceae; genus Papaver; species Papaver californicum. The sequence continues at coordinate 612,480 of JAJJMC010009201.1, forward strand.
TGATAAAATATATTGAACAAATCTACACAAAATCTTTCTGCATACGTGGGTAATATCAGTATCTTGATTCTCATTGAACGGCATGGTTTCTTCTCGTTTGGGTCTCATTCAACCAATTGCAGGAAAGGCTTAAAAGAAGAACTAAAATAAGCCCAAACACACCATTAATGGTCAAGACTCCCAAGACCCAAAAAAAAATAAAAAAAAATAAAACATTTTTGGGTACCAAAAAAGGCAACTTCACAAGGCATGTAAATTAGAATGCAAGATTCTCAAAAACATTTTTTCATGTCTAATTAGTTAAATCCTCATGAGGATCTATATATAAAGGTTTAATATGTTGCCAAGTAATATTCTAGAGTTAAACTCATTGAAGGAGCAGCAAATTGACTAAAAAGTAAGTCGGGCCGAAAAGAAAAATGATAAAAGAAAAGAAAGAAAAAGCTAGTGAAACAAATGAAATATCCGAGAAAACTAATTAACATATACTTAGCTTGTAAGCGGAGCAATGGAATTACATTTAGCAGTGTAAGCAGCTATAATTGTGTTTTTATTCATGGAGTTGCATTGGGATCTAATATTTTCGGAAGCATTTATAGTTCAACGGTTGAAAAATATCTAAATAGATTCCATACCCTGGTATTTATAGTGTCTTACTGTTTCATGACTTATCATATTCATCACAAACTCACTCTCCATTGTATTTTTCTTTTAATTTTCATCCAAAAATATAAAAAAAGTCTCATATAATTTTACTTTAGTTTGTAAGTGGGGCAGTTGCTCCTAGCTCCCTCGGCGCCTAGTTTCCACACAATCATTTTTTTAAGGCATTTATTATCTAATTTCCTGAAAATATGATTTGAGGTAAGTTGTTAACGTGGGTGATGTTAAGGGTGGGTGTTAGGAGGAAACGGAGCGAAAATGCTTTGAATTATATGGCTGGATGTCCAACCATTCGTCTGTCTATTGCTGGATATTTTGTTTTATTGGGTGATATCCTGTTTTTTGGAAATCCAAGAAGAAATCACTTGTTTCACACTTATCCGCTGAAACAGGATATCGTGCTTTAGCTAACTTAACAGCTGAACTACAATGATTGTATTATTATTTATTAATCTTCGTATTTCGATGCCTTCTCCCATCCCGATTCATTGCGACGGTCAGGCTGCCTTGCTTATCGTAAATGATCCTGTTTATCACGAACGCACAAAATATATTGAGATAGATTGTCATCTTGTTCATGAGCACATACTTCACAATCTCATTCAACCACAACATATAGCTTCTAAAGATCAACTTGCGGATATTTTTACGAAGCCTCTGGGCGCCAATTAATTCAAGAAACTTGTAAGTAGGTTGGGCATTTGGCAAGCTTCTCCACCAGCTCCAAATTGAGGGGGTATTGATGTGTATACATTCACTAGTCCACACGGTTAGTGCAGTTTCTATCTATTCGTTATTTCGTTTGTATTTGATAGATGTATCTCTTGTAATGTAAGATATCTTGACTAGGTAAGTCTAGAATTAGTTCATACTTATCTCATATCTTCTCATGTATATGATGTTGTATATAAAGATATCTACTTTACAAGTATTAATTAAGTTTTTCATTACTTCATATATGTGAGAAAAAAATATATTAGACCGGTGACGACGATAAAACTGGTTCAACGACAGTTTCCGACGAAATAGGTCTAAAACAGTTTCTGTGAAACTGGACTAGCGATCGTTTCTGTCAAAACTGAGCCGATAAGCATGGATAGCAGCCTAGATAAAAATTTGTCCCATTAGCATTGGATCCGTCCTAACTTGGTTGTGATGAATGTTCCATCGCGTGGTAAATTAGGGGTGAGCAACGGGTGGAACCCGTGGAACCCGTGGATTTGGTGCCACCAAAATCCAACCAATCAAAATGACGGGTATTAGATTTGCATCCATGTCCAGTCTATCACTCGTGGATTTAACACCCATGGATGGGCGGGTGGGCGAATTGGATGTGGGTAAATCCACGAATTTCATGTTTTTATTAGGAAAAATAAAAATAGTTAACATGTTAACAAAAAAAACTACACTACACCATTTTGAGCTGGTCGAAACAGTTCTTGAGCGTTACGTATCGGAGTTGTAACGAAAAACGAGTGTTGCAAAAACGGCTGTAACAGCTGGGAGCCGTTACTACGTAGATATTTGATGTTTTTGTTATAGTGGTTAGAAAAGTTCGTTCAAGACTTGTAAAGATTTGGATTTAAACCTAGTTTCTAATACTAAAAATAACAAAAACTCAAATAAAATTGATAACAAGATTGAGAGAAAACTGAGGCTAAGATTTCACTATTTTCCAATTTTTAAAGTGATTTAATTCAAAATTATAATTATGCAATTCTTACAATTAATTTGATTCTAAAATATTGCAACAAATAGATTTTCAAAATAACAATTGTATAACAAAAAAGCATGGAACATCAAAAACCTAGGCCAAGCATGTACCATCAAACGAAATCACAATTATTTAATAAAAATCATTAAATCAATATTTAACCAAGGCAAATAATCATAAAAGAATTGCATAAATTAATTAAATAAATATTACCACATAATTTTGGAAAAATAGCTTCCTCAGTCGCCTCAAAAATGGGGTTTAGCTCCTCATATTAATCACTTGCTCAAAATTATGGTTCATGGCTCAAAATTTTTACAAATGATGAAAAAGGAGAAAAACAAAGAAAACAGTGAGTTTGCAACGTATATAGGCGTTATAGACTCACTGTTACAGAGAAGGGTTGAAGAAACCGTTGCAGCTGAAGATAAATGTTGCAGATGCGAAGATATTCGTTGCAAATGGATGAAGAAACCGTGGCTCAGAGGTTGAAGAAATTGTTGCCTATTCTCTGTTCTTCATGCAGCAACAACAACAAATTTTTCTAAATTGATTTCTCTGTCTTTTATTCGTCTCCTAAGCTCTCCCTAAACTCTCCATGCCTTCTGTGACCCTCGAAACTACTTTATATACTGATAACACCTCCAAATCTCCTTACTTTAAGTCTCATTGAATTCTCTTTTTAAAGAGAATAATTTCGGGAATTAGTTACAATTGTTCCCAGTAATTCTGTTACCATATAGAGCTGGAGAATAATTTTCCTTCAACGCGGCTTCCTTGTTTGTTCTAACATAATCGAGGAGAATAAAATCAGAATAAGCAAAATATCTCTGCTTTATTTCGGGAGCTAATTTGATGAGGTTTTAGTGTTGCTTTTACGTTTAGAATTAGTGTACACATCCCTCTTAATAAGGTAAGCAAATATCCTTGTTTTAACTGATTCAGAAATAACCAAAAATCATATTCGAAATCTTCACATGCGAGAATAATATACTCCCGCCAGATTTTTTGCTTTTGAATTTTGAAAATAAAGGGGGTGCCCCTATCCACTATGTGGGTGTCTTTAATATTTTTTTCGAGACAATTTTTTCAACAATGTTTATTTCCCAGAATTACCTACAATTACATAAAATAACACAATTATTACATAATCGAGCACTATCAATATAAATAATTGAGACAAATCAGACACAAAAAAGTGTCTATCAAATACCCCCAAACTTATTACTTGCTAGTCCTCGAGAAAATCAAATCTAATCAATCCTAACTCAAATTGCAGGCATCGCGATTGCACTTAGCGTGTGCAACAAGCCTTTAAACCCCTAGGTGTCCCTAGTGGACAAGTTTTTTCTCGTGAGGGTTTACAAAAGATATACCCACAAAACCTTTACTCCAAACCCTAGCTACCTGTGAACGATTGAGGGTAAACACTACAAGCTATTTAGTTGGCATAATAAATTCTTCGCCTATAAGAATCATTACCTATATGAGTCCAATTGATGTACACGAGTTTGCACTCAGCATACTAAAATTCATACAAGAATTCAAAACTCTACTTAGATATTCGTTCAACCACAATACTTAGAATCTATCAAAGTACAATCACATGAAAAGATTTAGAAAATGGATATAGACAAAACGAAGTTTGCACATGTTGACTAAGGTGAACGGTGTTTCCCATATCTATCTGAAGGTCGCCGCCAGGATGAATCCTAGTGGATTGAGATACGCTCCCACTAGTCTTACTCCTAATATCGACTCAGCTAGTATATACAAGGTTCCCAACGGACAATTTATTGAAAATAAAATAATTATTTATTATTTTCAAATATATTGACAGCATTAACAATCAACATATATACAACAAATTATAATTAAAAAAATAAAATATGTACAAACTAGTGCACCATTAAAAATTAATGTGTACGATAATATGCACAATATAGATAAATATTATCATTTCTTTTTTAATTTATCACCATAAACAATTACAGTGTACAATAAAGTGCACCTACCAAAACAAGATACAATATACAATAATGTGCCTATCCTATATGAATGGAAATTATTATTTCTTCTCAATTCATCACCATTTTACATTAAAAAAAAGTTTTCTTAACACTCTTAATTACTAATTAGTCGATCTCCTAAATCAAGCCACACATTACAATCACAACCCTCATTGTTTTAAAAACTGACCGATCACTATATATTAGCCTGACTGCTGGTAATATCAATTACGGTGACCCTTACAAGTATGTTACAAAGGAATTCCAGCTAGAAAAGAGATATTGGTCAACTAACAAAAAAGACATTTCGTAATTATATATTTTTTCTTGAGAATAATTTCTACAGAATTTGAAGTGTTGGATTTAACATTATCACCGCCAGTTACTAAGACAAGGATAACTGATAATTTCAATTTTCTCATCATTAAAAATAAATGAATCAATGTGTTAAAGTCTGCGGGCATCCAACTCAAAACCAATTGGCAATGAGTGGAGTGGCCCTTCCATATTATATTTTAAGTTTATTATAGGGATATTAACAATATGGGACTATTATCCTTCACACAATGTGCTCATTTCTTTCAAAAGCTAAACTCTTTCCATGCCATATCAAACATAATCAAATAACATAAATAACATATAACATTGAACCTTTTCCATATCATGCATTAAACCCATCATAATCACTCGATAATATACATCATCGAGAAATTAATAAAGAGCAAGGAAAAATAAAAAACCACCTGAAAGCTTAGCTCCTTTGTCTGTTACTTAATTCAAACCCAAATGACAATAAAAATAGGTTTAAACGTTATTTCTTACGATTTGGAAAGAGTTGTTTGACTTTGGTGGACCAAACTCATGTGGAATCGGTGTTACTATTACAACTCAGGAAAATAAAAAGTGGGGTCCCAAATAATCTAGACCGTCTGTTTCAAAGGTTTCCTAATCAAAACCTTCATGAGTATTCCAGAATCATCTAGAATTCAAGTACCTTAGAATTTCCTACCTATATATATATATATAGCTTTCAGAAGTCAAGGGCTTTTCAAGAAAAATAAAGAGGGATTTGATTTTCGTTCAAAAAAAAAAAAAGGTCTAAAGATTTGATGGCGAATGAAGAAGAAGGAGGAGGAGGATCAAAGAATTTGGAAGGGATATTGAAATGGAGTTTAGCTCATAGTGATGGGACTCGCCCTTCTCGCAATATAAGGTATGTTTTTTACACTAATTTTGATTCCAATTTTGTAGTTTCAGTGGAAATTTGTGGGGATTTTTTCTGTTTTTTTTTTTCATGGTATGAGTTGATAGGTAAAAATTGTGCTCAAAGATACAATTTTTTTGCTGGATAAAGTTGCGATTTTTATAGTGATGGTGGTGGGTGAGTGTTAGATGGCGGTGGAGGTTGTTAAATACAAATTCAAGCTTCCTGAAATCCATTAATGTCACAACCACAAAGATACCAAAACTTTTTTTTGTCTAAAGTCAACTTTTAGAGTAGTAGGTGGTGGTGAATGATGGTGGAGGTGGTCAAATACAAATTTAAGCTTAATGTAATCTGCCACAGCCACCACACACAACCACCACTGTATGAAAATTGTATATTGTTTTCATGGCATGAGTTGAAACTTAAACATTGTATCCAAAGAAAGATTTGTTTTTGCTGAAGGCAAGCTGCAAATTTTAGTGTTAGTTCTTTGGAATCTCTGTATAGGAATTTGAGATTCTACCTTAGTTTATTAGTAGGAAATTCCAAAATTTGAATAATTGATAGTCCTAATTCTTGTAGAACAGATTTAGTTTATTACTTAGAACTTGTGTTTAGCATCGTTTACTAGCTGTTAGTGATATGCCACCCATTATGCATCATCAGTGTTTAACGGTTTTCTCAGAATAAGGTTTTGAAGGAAAACATACCTGTGAGCCCCCACTTGTGAATACTAGAAGATGCTAGTTTTTAAACCTCCTTTTGTGTTCCTCTATCTCAGAATTTTACAGGAGTAACAACTTAGGGTGAGCTTCTTTATGAGACGAGCATCTTTATCAACTTTATAGTTATCAAGACACCATTTTATTCTGGGAGCCTAGTTGGAAGAATCAATATGTTGAGTAGCCTAGCTGATTGATAAAAGAATTCCAAATAGAGAGGTATGCAGGATGCAGCCAAAGAATTGGTAAAAAAAAAAGTCCTTGGGAGCTGACTTGTACAGTCGGCATCCCCTGAGGCAAGCGCCACCAGTGAACTGTTTCACTTATCGTCAAAGAGCCTTATAAGTGTCTTTCGAAGTATTGTTACCAATTATGTTTGTGCTCCAAACAGGCAATAGCTTTGTCCTCCTTCGTTGAAGTAATTTGAAATTTGATTGATATGGGTAATTGTTTTGCCGATAGAAATTTGCAAGTGTGTAGGGACTGACCATTAGTTTCCACAGTAGATTCTTGGTGAAGAATAGAGTCATATCTCTAAGCTGGGAATGAATCTTAAAAGAGCACCCAATGGGTGTCAGTGATCTTTCTGAAATCTCATGTTGTCTACCTTAGCGATATTGATAACTGATGTGTGCTTTCATGTTGATGTGTAAATTTGTATTGGCTAAAATTTATTTGTTGTTAAATCTGTAGTGAGGAGGATAAGAGATGGTTCATGGAAGCTATGCAGTCTCAGACAGTTGATGTGGTCAAAAGAATGAAAGAGATTACTCTTGTCATGAAGACTCCTGAGAATGTATTGGAAGAACAAGGTGTTACTTCTGCAGAGATCGAAGGTATACTAATTTTTCCATGAAACTTGCATCTCTTTGTATCTTATTTTGTTATCGTTGTGTCAGTTTTAGCAATTTGCTTATGTTTTTTTGGTTTGGCAGATCTGTTGGATGAATTGCAAGAGCATGTTGAATCCATTGACATGGCAAATGGTAAGTTGATGCCTTTCTAGTACTTAGTGATGTGTGATTTTGTGTTGTTATGGAAGTTAATTGCTTTGGTATGTGTGTGACAGATTTGCATACAATTGGTGGTTTAGTCCCCCTTCTTGAACACCTGAAGAACTCGAGTGCAGGCATCCGAGCAAAAGCTGCTGAGGTTGTAACTACCATAGTTCAAAACAATCCTAAGAGTCAGCAACTTGTGATGGAAGCAAATGGTCTGGAACCTTTGCTCGCTAATCTCACCTCAGATCCGAATGTTACTGCTCGAACCAAAGCTCTTGGTGCAATATCATGTAAGTAATATATAATGTCTGTTCTGTTTTCATCTCATCGGGTTTAGATATATTGCATTGTTATCTATACTGAGTGTGGTTGATGTTAACTGGCGTCACTTGAAAGACTTCCGACTTCTGATGTGTTTGCTATGGATGTCTTTCAGCTTTGATTCGACACAACAAACCAGGAGTTGCTGCATTCAGGCTGGCAAATGGTTATGGAGCATTGAGGGATGCATTGAGTTCAGATAATGTTAGGTTTCAAAGGTAATTTGCACTGGCACTTGATTAATCTCATTCATAATTCGTTACAAGTTGGAACAAACCCTTTCTCATTTCTTTGTGCTGCTTGCACATTGGAAAATCCCGTATTAACATTTAGATAGCTTTTAGCCATGGCTTCCTTTCTTGATATGTAAGATTGTTATGGTTAAACCGTTCACTGAAGCTTTATCTGAATGTTAAATTTGGAACTAACCCAAGTGAATATCATCAAAACCAGGAAAGCTCTCAACTTGGTTGAGTACCTGCTACAGGAGAACAGTTCAGATTGCAGTGTGATAACAGAACTAGGATTTCCTCGTATTATGATGCACCTTGTGTCCAGTGAAGATATAGAGGTAAGAGAAGCGGCACTCAGGGGTCTTCTTGAGCTTGCTAAAGATGAGCAATCTAGGGCCAGTAGCGGCAGTGTGGCCAGCACACACAATGAGAAGTTAAAGCAGATACTTGAAGAAAGAATTGAAGGTATCAGTGCAATGACGAAGGAAGAACTCAGTGCAGTCAAGGAAGAAAGACACCTAATAGACTCGCTATGGAGTGTTTGTTATAACGAGCCGTCCTCTCTCCAAAAGAAGGGGTTACTCGATCTTCTAGGTGAAGATGCCCCACCACCTGATGTTGCCAGTAACTTCTTCCAACCTGCTTTACGAGCCTTGGCTGCAGATAGTAAAAGCACGGGCGAGAAAAAGAAAGATACGAAAGAACCACCATCACTGCTACTTGGTCTTGGACCTCCATCAAGCCATAACTGAGTAAAACAGTTAATATTGTTTCCCAGGTAGATGTTCTGCCGCGCTGGGCTCATGGTTTTTTTTTTTGTACTATTGATGTTAAAGGATATACTGCCTGTATCTTGTAACCTCTTGCTTTAATTAAAAAAGAATTCATTCAACCAATTCTGCTTGTAAGTTATTGCATATTTCTCATGGTCACTTTTTCGGGACCTGTACACGGTATAATCCAATATATTTTTCCACATTATGTTGATTATCTGTTGAAAAAATTAGCTGACAATCTAATAAATCATAGAACGTTCATACCAAAAAATGAGCCTTTTACTAGCTCTAAATGTCCAACATCTTTGGAAGTTAGTAGAGAAGCAGAAGGATACTGTGTATGCATTGCATACTGATTATGTTCAGGACACAAATTTATTGACACAACTATACGGTTTATGATATTACAACTTCATTTAAATTGTGAATTAAAGATGTTTGGCCACGCCTATATTATATGATGAAGCCACTATAATTAGTGTTGTCTTCTTCATTTTTAACTTGATTTCGGCTTTAGAATCTCTATCCAAAACTGATACACTCACCACGGGTTCAATCCTGCTGAGTGTTCCGCCTCTAACAGTTAAAGTGAGCCAACCCAACCCGTGGTTAATAGGGGTGGTTTTAGAGGAATTGGTCCTACCTACTGTGAGGGTCGGGACAGACCATAGGATTAGACCCGCAGCTAATGTAGGATTTTTGATCTCTATCTCTCAATCATCAACTACTTGCTGTCTTAGACTTCAAGGATTTCTCATTAACTTATATCCGAATTCCGGATGAATGACTTGCAAGTTGCGACTATAGTGAATACCAAGCTAAATTCACAAAATATTGTTTTTGCTTAATTACACCATACATAAGCTCCACATTCATATCAAGAATCAGCAGGTCTATTAGAGTATTATTAGTCCTAAATGTTAGTGTATTACGTCAGTTCCTATGCATCTTTCAAAACATTAAATTGGTCAAAAACATCCATTATATATCTTTCAAATGATCAAATTGATCTTTCAAACACTCAACTTTGAGAGGATGCACAACGCGTCAAAGTCTTGGTCGAGCGATAAAGACTTTGTTTATAATTAACTATTTTAAATATTTTATATTCTTTTCTCCTATTTTTTAGTTATTCTCACATATAATTTTATTATAGAAGGGACTCACTAATAATATTATAATATCTAAATACCCATTAAACATATATAAACAGATATTTATATTGTTAAGGGTTTCACAAAATATAGTTAAATAATTAATTTATTTAAATTTGATAATTTACTATAGTGAAGAAGTACTTTTGTCAGTCCACATGGCCGGACAAACCAAATTATTTGGTATGGGTGCATATGATCTGGCCTTAGACTTTACAATTTTTGAACTTAGTATAGAGATATTTCAAGGACAGGAAATAGCAACATTCAATTTCAGCTAAAGCCAACAAATCTAGGGGAAAAAGGCAGAAATGGATGAGAGGGATAATGGGTTCCTCATCAATAACTCTACTGCTACTACCACCACCACCACTTCATCCAACCTCCATATTCAAACCCCAAAAATCATCATTCTCCATTAAATCCTCTAACGCATTACTCCATTCAAACTCAATCACCTTTCCCAACCTCAAAACAAGAACTTTAAGTCCATACCCATTACACAAAAACACTCAAATTTGGAGAATATCAGCTGGAAATGAAGAAGTAGTCAGTCAACAAGTAGAGACAATTCAAAAGATAGTAACATCCAATGAAGATACTGGTGTTTCTACCACTATATCTGTTCTCCTCTTCATTGCTTTTGTTGGTCTCACCATTCTCACTATTGGGGTAAGCAAACAAAAAAACCACACAAAAACTAGTCCCCTTCTATTTATTTATTTTCAATTTTTGTGTGATTTTAAATGTTTAATTCTTGTGGGTTTTGTGTTGATTTTCGTGAGATCAGGTTATATACATAGCTGTGACAGATTTTTTGACAAAGAGAGAAAGAGAAAAGTATGAAAAGGAAGAGACTGAGAAGAAGAAAAAAAAAGGTGGGAAGAAAGTTGTGAGATCAAGAGTTGGGCCTAAAGGATTTGGACAGAAACCTGATGATGAAGATGATTTTGGTGATTTCTAAATTGCAATCTGTAATCCATAACATTTTTTCTTATATTGCAAATGTAGATGAATGCATTTTTCTTGTGGGTTTCTTTGTGTTTAAGAATTTCTCATACTTCGAGCAATTTTGTGGTATCAAATCTCTGTTGTTGCTAGAATTATCCACTTACAAATTGGGGTAATACAGACTCTAAGTGATCTAATTTTGATGTGAACTGCTCATCATGAATCATGTAGCTTCGCCGAGCATGATTATAGAATGATGAATTCATCAACCACTCATTTTGTATCATACTCCATTCACCTGAAAACACATATATAAGAGGTCACTTCTCTGATCTTTATATTAGTTGTTACTAAACTTTGGAAGTGAAAAACAGATTCAAATGGATGTAGAAGTGAAATGTTGAAATTGAGATTAACTGTGAAGTCTGTGATGTTGGAGTAAACTGATATCAATGAGTTATTGTGGAGTATATATTGATATGTGAAAGTTGATTCAGTCTTAATTACTTGAATCCAGGATCTTGAATCTTCTTCAATGTTGACTCTTTATACATTTTTTTTTTATAAATATAAAATAAAAATTACTAATAACTTCTGATAAATCTAAATCAAGAATTCTGGTGTTGATGAATTATCCAACCCGAAATCGGATTACACTAATAGTATTATCAAACTAATATTCCATTTCTTGCCATGATAGGATTTGGAGATTTTTCATTATAGGGTCAATCAAGACCAATATTGATATTCCATTTCTTGCCCAAAACATTCCATAACAAGGTTGTTTTACCTGGCGTCTTTGAGGGCGACCAAAAATTAATTTGGAGTGACTAATATAATAAAATAAAATAAGGTCATTTTGAAGTAATTTTAATGTATCCTTTATCCATATATTTTCTATAATGGTTAATCAACCCTTTCTTAATTAATGTTAATTTTGATTAATTAGTTAATTAAGTTGGTTTAAGTTAGTGTTAGATGATAAATTTGAGTTTTAGTTTTAGAATAGAAATAGAGAGTGTGTTAGAGAGGAGGAAGAAGAAGAAAAAGAAGAAGAATTTTTGGGAAATCAGATTTTACCTAAATTCAATCACAAACATGGATGAGTATGAGGAAGAAGGTGAGATTGAACATGAAGAACATAATATTGAAGGTTCAAATACGTTTACATACGACGATTTGGGTTATTTGTTGGATGATCCAAATTTTGGTGTGGAAGAAAACCTAGACGATGAATCACATCAAAATGAAGATAATAATGCATCAAACAATCAGGTATTGTGTTAAGAAGCTCAAAACCCAATTTGTATGCGTTTGTATGTGATCGACAACAAAGAAAATTTATTTTTGCATGTATTTAATGCCATGGACGTCGCAAAATCGATAGTTTATGGTACTCCATAAACTACCGAGTTTACGTTTGTTCCAAAATAATTGAACAATCGGTAGTCTCATGAAGATTACTTACTACCGATTATACAAAATCCCCAAATTGAATTTTTTTAATTTTTTTTTGCATAATCGGTAGCTTAGGAAATCTTATTGACTACCGATTATGTTAGTCGCCCCAAATTGATTTTCTTTGAATTTTTATTTGCATAATTGGTAGTTTAGGAGAACTTATTATCTACCGATTATGTTAGTCGCCCCAAAATTGAATTTCTCCAAACCTACAAATTTTTTATTTTGCAAACTTTATAATCAGTAGTTAATGTCATATAGTTACCTACCGATTGTATTATAATCGGTAGTGGTGTAACACACTAAACCTCCGATTATATGTATATAAGACTTGACTTGATTTCTTCCTACAATCGGTAATTTTAGGAATACATATTACCTACCGATTGTAGAAAATCGATAGCACAAGAATATAGTTAACTACCGATTGTTGGTAATCGGTAGTAAGTGAACTTAATTAACTACCGATTATCATTGTCTAACTCATTGCTATTTTACGTAGACTATTGAATGGGTTAATCCTGTTTCATACGAGGGTCCTGATACTTCCCTACACTATGAAAATATTTTTGTATGCTACCTACCCACTCTTAACTTGTTCTAAGAATGTATGTTACATGGTTAAGCTTATGATATTTATTTTGTTATATGCGCATTAAGACATTTGGAAGTAAGGCGGAGGCAAGGAATGGCTTCTCAACAAGGCAAGAGAGAAGATGTGCGTTGTAGTTCAGAAAAATTACGTGAAAATTGATCGATTTGAAATGATTTGTTAGAGAGGTGGCGAGCGAAAGAGTCATATGGGAAAGAATTATAAATACGTAAAGAAGACGGAAAGGATATACCGAGGTGATTCAAAGAAGATTGGATGCACATTTAAGATTATCTTCCAAAAGCCCGAAGGTAAGAAAGGAAAAGTATGGAGAATGTTTAGAGTTGCTAATGGTCGTCACAACCACGAAGATCCGGAAAATCTTGTTGAGCACGTAATGGTTGCCAAGTTAAAACCAAAGGAAATGGAGACGGTGAAGTCTATGAGGACCGTAATGAAAGCAAGTGCAATCCTACCTAAGATAAAGGCGGACGACCACAATAACTTGTCTTCGTTTTCTATAATTTATTCGGCGCTAGCAACGATCAAAAGGACGGAATGGGATGGTCGAATGGTTATGCAACAATCAGAGTGGTTAGGCGAGAAACAATTACACATTGAGAAAAGAAGAAAGGGATGGTAAGGTGATTCGTATTTTCTTGGCACATCCGAAGATGATCCAATTGGCTCAATGCTTTCATCAAATTTTGTTGATAGATGCTACTTATAAGACAAACAGGTACAACATGCCGTTGTTGAACATCGCTTGCCACACTTCGGAAAAATGCACATTTACGGTGGCTTGGGGTTTAATGTATGCTGAGAACGATGTGAGTTTCATTTGGATGTTGCAAAAATTAGGGTCGATTTATAATAACGAGCATTTTCCAAGGGTCATTGTAACGGATAACGATACAACCTTGATGAATGCAATAAAGGTAGTGTTTTCGGAAGCCCAGAATTTGCTTTGTACGTGGCACATTCAATGCAACATGAAATCCAATTGCAGATATCATATCCAAGCTAAAAACGAAACAAAGGTACCAAGAGGTCGGAGGAAGAGGATGAACGTATTAGTAAACTAACCGTGGAAGAACGAGAAGAAGAGAAAAGGTTGGCCGATGAAAAGTGGGTCGAGGATGGAATAAAGTGGTTTTATTTCTAAAAGCATGGGATAAGATAGTTTGGTCGATGACGGATGAAGTTTATGAATACAACTTGAAGAACTTTGAGGATGAATGGGGCAAGAATTATCCCAAACCAGTTAAGTATTGCAAATCACAATGGTTGGGACCGCATAAGGATAAGTTTGTGTTTGCATGGACATATGAATATCGGAACTTCAAGAACGAGGCAACAAGCATTGCAGAGGGGTCCCATGGCCGATTAAAGAAAATACTAGTCGGTAGCCAAAACGGGGTCGTGTCGGTCCAAGAAGTAATCCATGAGTTCACCGATCGTGACCTCACTAAGATTTATGGTTCAATGGAAAAAAGTCGGCATAGATTCCCTTTGGCACATTTAAAACATAAATATCTTCTAAGGGGTATAGGTTACAAAGTTTCTTGGTGGGCAATAAATTTCATGATAAAACAATTGGAGTTGTACAGAGATCACGATGATGAGACTACGGTTTGCAAATGCAAGACGATGATAGGTATTGGATTCCCATGTCATCACATGCTTGGAAGGTATAGTGAAGTGATTGACATTAATGATATTCATCCATTTTGGAAGCAATTAACTTTCACTCCAAGCACCCCGGCGGTTGATGGTGCGTCGTTCGTGGAGACGGAAATATTTGCACGAATATTCGAGTGTCACTTTACGTCAAATAAGGCACAAAAGCAAATATTGATGCACTATTTAGAGGAATCCCTTAACCCATGTCAAAAGGTTGTTCAGGAACCAATGAAAGGAAAGGCGATGGGTAGGCCGAATACCGAAAAACCGAGGTCAATTCAAAGAAAAAAGTTGAAGGAATGGTTATCTAGTCATCGTGACCTTTCTAGGCATGAACATACTGAAGCTGAGTATGAAGATTTTCCGGCTCCAGCGAAAAGGGGTCTTCCAAGGAAGGATCAAGGTGGACCAAGCTCACGACAAGTCAAAGCTAAGGTCTCAACGTTTCCTTCCCAACTAAGTCAAACCCAACCTATACACTATGAGTATTTGGAACAACTCTCTCTACTCATTATACCATTTGTTTTGTCCACCGACGATGTCGATGGGGATGGCAATTGTGGTTTCCACGTTGCTTTGAAACAAATAGGAAACTTTAGTGAAGCGGTTACCGAGAATATCACCCGATGCCAATATTTAAAAAATAAGATGGCTGCACAATAAGAAATGAGTCTGTCAAGGATAGACGAATCATTATGGTTTTTGTTAATGGAAATCATTTTATCGGTTTAAGTTTAACGGATGATTGTCCATTACCTCCATTGACTAGGTGGTCGGATTACTTCCCAACTAACCATTGTAAGGAGTGGTTGAAGCAATATGAGTCCAACATGAAGCGTTGGGATCGTCTAACAAGCTTAGTAAAGAACGTAATTGATTTGAACTAGGATGGTGAATAGTTGATTTTGAATATATATTTTGATAAATGTATACAGAAATATTAATGCAATGTTTTGTAATCGTTAACAAAGAAAAATAGTTTTTTGCATGCATTTAATTCCATGGACGTATGATAATCGGTAGATAATGGAGTAATATATCTACCGATTCCACCGTAATCGGTAGTTTAATTTTTTTACAAACTACCGATTATGAAAGTTGTCCCAAATTGGAAATCGCAATTTTTTCAAAATTCCTGAACACTAATTTTTTTTTTTATTAAACTATCGATTATGAAAGTAGCCCCAAATTGGAAATCACAAAAAAATTCAAATTTCCAACATTCTGAACACTCACAATCGGTAGTTTAAAAAAAATTAAACTACCTATTGTGAAAGTATCCCCAAATTGGAAATTTCAAAAATTATAAATTTCCAACATGTTGAACATGTTGAACATGCATAATCGGTAGTTTAATTTTTTTTTTAAACTACCGATTGAGAAAGTAGCCCCAAATTGAAAATCGTAAAAAATTTCAAATTTGCAACATGCTAAACATGCATAATCGGTAGTTTAATTATTTTTTTTAACTACCGATTATGATAGTTGCACCAATTTGGAAATCCCAAAATTTTTGAAAATTTTGAACATGTATAATCCGTAGTTTAAATTTTTTTAACCTACCGATTATGATAGTTGCACCAAGTTAGTGAAAGGGTATTTAAGTATTTTTACATACCACTAGGTTATCCCATAGACACATATATGGGATGGGTTTAAAAAAGTCGTCCCTATATGGTTTTTGGTCTCCCTCAAAAATGCCGGGTTGTTTTAAGGCATACTCAAAAATTTTGAGGCATAGTAAATAAAGATAAAAAAGTGTCACTAGATAGTCAAAACCAATAATCTCTTATCCATCATATTTTAATAATAACAATAATGTCCTTATTATTTATATTTTTATAATTACTTTTTATTATATTTAAAAAAAATTTATAAAAAGTTTATTTTCTTTAAAAAGTTAATAAAAAACTTAAAATTAAAAATGTATATATATTATTTTTTAAAAAGTTTTGAACTTTTTTTTTTGAATTTTTTGTTACTAAAAAAATTAATAAAAAATTAATAAAAAATACAATAATTCATAAAAATTTAAAAAATAAATAAAAAAGTAAATAGATAAATTAATCAAGGTTATCTAAGTAATTTAAAAAGTCTTAGAACACCCCTTATCAACCTACTAGCTAGGGCAATCATCTTGATTTTGTATGTTTCAAAAGTTTTGAGTATGCCTCAAAACTGTCTTCTTCAATAAAGCTATTGGAGAAACAAAATGCTCATGTTACTGTTCGGTTGTCACTCCTTATGGCCCAACAGTTGGCTATCCCTAAAGGGAGCACCTAAAAGCTGTTTTATTAGGTTAAAAGATAAGAGAAACGAGATTTGTCTCTTAATTATCTTGTTTGTGAAAAACAGGAAGAAAGTAAGGCAAAGAAGAAAGAAAAGGAGGCAGCCAGTATTAGAGAGTTTTGGTGAAGATTTTTGAGTTGTGAGCTTGAAGAAGAAGGGTATTCTAGCAAAGGACCATTTTGGTTGGTGAAGAATTATCCACCACATCTTACATCTCTTCAAAGGGGTAATTATAGGGTTTGTTTCAGTCCTAGTAGTAAGTTTCTCATCTTCCTTGTTCTGTTATTAGTTGAATCTACCTTATTAGGTAAAGAATTAGTTATCCACCATTAGTGGTGAGTAGAGAGAGGGTATTATTATCCAAGTGTTATATGCACCTTGAAGTTGTGTGAAACCCCAATTTTGGAGATATCATTGTAACCCATTATTTTTCATAATGGAAGTTTGCCTGTAGTTTTTTACTCTTCATATTGGAGAGGTTTTTCCACGTAAACCTTGGTGTTGTGTGATTGTCTTTGTTTCGTCGTATTGTTTATTTTCGCATTGTGGTTGTTTGTGTTGGTTCCATATTGCGCATAGCGTCCCGGATTGGTAATTCCCCCAACAATTGGTATCAGAGCTACGTTGGTCGGGATAACCGTGTGCAAATAATAGAAAGAAGCACTAGTACTAGAATGATTAATTTGACCGGTGAGAACTAAGTGATATGGAAGGCGAAGATGGAAGACTTATTGTACTGCAAAGATCTCTATGGTCCAATATAGAACAAGGGAAAGAAGTCTGACAAGACAGATGAAAATACGTGGTGTGTTACTAACCGTAAAGTTGTTGGTTTCATTCGACAATGGATTGATGATTCTATTTTTCATCATGTGGCTAGTGAGACACTAGCATATTCTTTGTGGCCAAAGTTAGAGGAGATATATGACCAACAATTTCGTTGTGCAAAAGCTCTTCAATTTGCAAAACTTGGGAAGTTAAAGTACAAGGAAGGAAGTTCAATGGGGCAGCATTTAAATGAGATGAAGGGCATCATGATTCAACTCACATCTATGGATTTGAAGATTCCTGATAAAATACAAGCTTATCTGTTGCTAAATACTTTACTAGACAATTGGGAGACATTGAGGATGTCTTTAAGTTATTCAGCTCCAGAAAAGAAATTAACTATGGCGATTGCAACAAACATTTTGCAGAATAAAAAAATTAAAAGGAAGTCGCCAGACTCATCTCATTCAGGAGATTTTGTTACAGAAAAGAGGGGGAGAAGAAAAAACAGAAAATACCTTGTATATTGGAACTGTGGTAATAAAGGTCATTATGCAAATGAATGCATGAAGCCGAAACAAGAACAAAAGAAAGGGAATGGTAATAACAAAGGCAATGATTCTATAGGTGTTGCAATAGATGATGGTGATATCATTTTATTGTCTGATTGCAATGATATGTGTATGAGTTTTGCAGGTTCCGATTTAGAATGGGTGGTAGATTCAACATCATCTTACCATGTTACTCCTCGATAAGATGTGTTTACCTCCTACAAGGCTGGTGACTTTGGGTCAGTCAGAATGGGAAACAGTGGTGTTTCGAAAATTGTAGGAATGGGTGATGTGAAAGTTGAGACTAGTGTTAGTTGCACATTGGTTCTCAGAAATATATGACATGTACTAGATCTTCGTTTGAATCTAACGTCACCTACAGATGAGGAAGGATACACCAATTCCTTAACCGGTGGACAATGGAAGCTAACCAAGGGATCCATGGTCATTGCAAGAGGAAAGAATTATGGTAAGTTATATATAACCCAGGTGAAGCTGATGAAAGTTGATAAGAATGGGGAGTTAGTTGAGAATATCCATACATATGACAATGATTCTGATAAGATGACAAACTTACTACCAAAGTACAAGCATGTACATTTCGGCAGCAAGGCAGATGTGGTGGTGACATGTACCTCGTCGTAAGTCGTGAGGGGGAGATTGTTGGGTTGTCACTCCTTAGCCATTTAAGAGGGAGCACCTAACAGCTGCTTTGAGGTTAAAAGAAAAGATAAACGAGATTTGTTTCTCAATTCTCTTGTTTGTGAAAAACAAGAAGAAATGGTGAACATTTCGTTCTGGGTCTTGACAATTTAGGCTTGTTTTGTTATAACATCGTTTAGGATTTTCATTAGATCTTCAATAGCGATTAGGCTATAAGTATCTACAGCCTCAACAGGAGTTTAATCGGGCATAACAAATTTTGGAGTAGTGAGAGGGATTCCGTCGGTATTGGGAAACATGGAATCATGGTTTAATACTTCTGAGCCCTTCCTATAATCAACCGTAATGAGATTGAGAAAGTTGATAGATCTGGAAATTTGATTGTTTAACCGAGAGATTAATCTCCTACTGTGGTCTCCAAAATATTTATGGGTAAAAACAATTTGAAGGTAAAAGTGGAAATCGTGAAGAAGGCTAATGCTAGTCAAAGCAATGAGAGATCAAGCTATGCTAGTCGAAGCAAAATCACTTGAATGGTAAACCGTTCAAACACCAAATCGCTTCAAATTCAAACATTTGTACTGTATAAGTACTTTTAAGATTCGAGAGATCAATCTGTACGAAATTAGCCTAAATCAAAAAATGACCATTCTAATTTCTTTTCAGTCACAAAGGAATGAGAAGGGTTGATCTGTAGGGAGGGAAGCAGAGAGAGTATTGAGATCAATAGAATTGAATGCCAGTGATGGTAAGATGTGTTTAACTACTATGAAGATGAAAGTGAATTTTCTGAGAATTTCTAAGATGATAGCTCTGTGATCATTCAAGCTCTTCTGAGATAAAACTCTTGTCCTTTGTCGATAGGTTGTAGAACCTATTTATAGAAGTGAAAGTTAACACATTAATCTCGTAAGTGGTGGCAGTTCCAGAGGAGTGGGAGAGTAGAGAGATGGAGATCGTGTGTTGATAACCAACTCTATCGTGTTAGTGGGACATGACAGTTGTGCGACCACTATTCCCTTTAGTCCTTCAACTGCCAACACGACTTGTATACTTTCTCATTGTGGGTATATTGTTACACCACACGTGTTATAGGCCGCCAGACCAAAACCCTAGTGAATATCCCTCATGTGACATAATTGATGTCTCGAGCATGGTTGAGTCTACTTTGTAGACGATTGGTCCGTCGTTGACCTAGCTAAACTGTCGGTTTTAGCATGTTGATGAGTCTAGCATGTTGACTTATTGATGGAAGAAGCACTAGTTGTGTGTTAAGACAAGAAGTGATGCTTATAATAGATCGTGGGCGCAGAGAATATGATCAATATTGACGTTGATAATTGTGGTATGCCATTGTATCAGTTGAGGCAACAATGATACTCGAATGGTCTTGTTGGATTGATGAGCGTAGGTCTAATGAGATTACTGGATCAATCAAAGACGTATGTATTAACATGAGCATATGAGCACTGGGTCGTTTGAACATTCGTTCGAGTCTCAAGTCGCGTGAACGTTAGGTAGTGTGAGCACCAAGTCGAGTAAGTGTTAGCAAATCGTAAGACATTTAGTTTCTTCAGAGTAGGGAAAAATTGAGGTTATTTTAAATATTGGTAGTGGGACCAATTGAATTAAACCTCAATATGGAAGATGAACCGTAGAAGATGCACCATGCCAGATGAACAATGTCAGATGACCAATGGTAGATGAGCAACGCCAGATGACCGATGGTAGATGAGCGACCAGTGAAGAGACTAACTAGAGAAGAGGGACCAGAGAGGGAGGACCGACCAAAGTGGTGGGACCGGTCAAGTGTAGGTCCAGTTATGGATTAAGCACGAATTTGGTAGTTAATAGGACTATGTTTCGTGTACCATGTCGTCCCTCTATAGCTCCGCAGAGCTATGTGTTTGAAGCAATAGAGTTTAGGCTTTGGTAGAAAGAGCATAAGAGTTTTAATCGAAAGAGGAAACCCTAAAATAATAATATATAAATTAATAATAAAAAAATTGGGGAAAAGAATATGGGATTGGGACCATCCAAGGGGGTCAGCCGGTTGGAGCCGGTCCCACAAATCCCCTATTTTCTTTATTATTTTATTTTTTTCTCTTTTATGCTCTTCAATCTATGTTTTCTGCACTATGCTTTGAAGAACATTATTGTTATTTACACCCATGGGTGTTAGTTTTTATGAAAATTTCAGACGTGACGTCCTTCAGTAAAAATGTTGTAGATTCTTTATACGATGTCTGTTTTGGATGACAATTCCCAATTCGGAATCCTGAGATCGCTAGGTACATCCTAACGCGGAAGGATTTAGGTTTCAAGCTCGTTTCAGTCGTCAAACGGAGATAACAGTAACCCTCCAGATGAAATTCTGACAGTTTTCATATTGTGGTTCGACCAGGGTTTGAATCATATCTCTTAGTCCGTTATTTGGAAGAAGATGCCCGTTATTCGGATGAAATTCTGACAGTAACATATGTTGTTTAGAACATTTTACCTCATTCCACACCCATTGTCACGTTTTTCCAAAGTGACATGACAATGTGTCGGAAACCAATATTAGGGTTTCGTTGTATTTCAACTAATATTGGGATTTGAATACGACCAATATTGAAATTGTACATTGTTTAAGCTCGACCAATCATTATTGGAGCTTTAGCTTTTCATTTGGCGTGACGGTAACCTAGTGCCTACACGAAGATGTGATGTTTCGACTTAGTGCATTCGTGCGCAGCTTGTTATGTGTTTTGATCAATCAATGTTATTCAATTACAGTTTGAATATTGATTTAAAGTCGCTCTAAATATTCAACCAGAGAATACAAAGAGGAATTAAGGCGCTCTATACTAGTAGAGGATCTTTTTAGGAGCATTGACATCCACTTAGGAACAAAAGAGTGATCTGGATGTTTATTCTGAATAGTCATAAAATCTGGGGACGGACTACTATCAACACCAGTGATATTATGAGGACAATATTGCTCTATACTGGTGTGCAATACATCTAGGAGCTTCCTGTAATAAGCATTTGATTTCAATTCTCTTGCGGAATATAAAATATGCTTATTTGATATTTCAATTCTCTTGCGGAATGTAAAATATATATATTTGATATTTCAATTCTTTTACGGAATGTCAAAATTTTTTTACACCTTTGATACTAAGTCAGTAGCATATACAGTGTTATTTTTTTGATTCTATTTCTAAATAGAGATGATTTTACTATTTTATTCTTCATTAAATATCTACCATCTACATTAAATCCTATATTTAATAAGGGATAGTAAAGTGCCGCAATAAGCATTGAATGGTGATTTTTACTAATATTTAACAAAGAAATTGGTGTTTCTGCCACTTGCAGTTCTTTGTTTTTCCCACCATTCTCATTATTGGGGTAAACAACCAATAACCACATAAATCTAGTCCTTTTTGTTCATATGATTTTTCTAATATTTTTGTAATTTTATTGTTTAATTGTTTTGTTTTCTTATTTGTGGGACATAATAAATTTGGACAAAAACTGATGATTTCTAAGTTCAATCTTATTGCAGCTTGTAATGCAAACATTTTTTTTATAATATTGCGAATGCAGACGAATATATTTTTCTTATGGGTTTCTTTGTGTTTAATAACTGTGCTCCCACTCGAACGTTTATGTGGTGATAAACCTTTGTTGCGAGTATACAGATTCTAAGACCACCCACAGTAGACACATCTAAATTTGGCTTTAAGATTGCTAATCCATTGTTTGAAAAACAACCACAATGCCAAGATTCCTATGAAATTCAAACGTTGTGATTGAGGTGAAATTGCTAAAGATGTGTAGCATTTTGGATGCTCTAAATGCTCTAAATGTGCTGATGCTGTGAAAATTGCTCATGATTTATGTAACTTCACCGAGCACGAGGATGATGGATGCATCACCAATTCATTTTGTATGATTCACATATTTATACGAGGTCGCCTCTCTGACCTTATATTGGTTGTTATTGAACCTTTGAAGCAGAAAAAAGACACAGAAAATGGATTTACCGGAGTTGAAATGAAAATAGAAGTGGATGTTGAAGTGAGATTACCTGTGATGTTGGGGTAAATTGATATTAGTGAGGAATATAACCACTCTGCTAGAAAAAATGTGAGGAGATATTAGTTGATTACCAGAAAGATGAGACTAGGATTTTGAAAAAGAAGGAAATATATCTGTGTTTGGTCGAACTTCATTTGTGATAGGGTTCATGCTTCACAATAAAATCATACTAAAAGTGAAATAATAGTCTATTTATTAGTAAAGTTTCCCTGAAACCATCACTTAATTAAAAATGTTTCTAAACGAAGAAAAAAATGAAATTCAAGATTCCATTAATCTTGTACCTTAGTTAAAAATTTAAATGGGTGTAAAGACGATTCAAACGAATAGTAACAGCCACAGCCAATGAAGATAACAGTGTTTCTACCACTATATACTACTACTCTTCATCGCTTTTGTTGGTTTCACGCCATTCTTACTATTTGGGTACACAAACAACAAGCACAAAAATCTAGTCATTTTTTTCATATTATTTTTCCAATTTTTTTTTTTGTAATTTTATTGTTTAATTAAGTTTTTGATGATTTTATGTTGGACTGATGGATCCCAAACTGATATTGATGATTTGTGAGTTCAATCCTATTGTAGTTTGTAATCCAAAGAGGTTTTTCTTGTATTGCAGTACATTTTTCTTGTGGGTTTCTTTGTGCTTAAGAACTCTGATCATACTCGAGCATTTATGTGATGTCAAATTTTTGTTGCTAAATTCATAAATAAAAATTCACGGTTTAAAAAACAATCACAATATGAAAAAAGTACTACTTCCGTTTTAGTAATAGTAACTCTTTTACAGAAACGAATGGAGTATATATATTTGTTATGGAGTTCAAACAATTACAAATCGAGTCTTTTCAGATTCCGTATGACTTTTCATATACTCATCTCCAGAAACCGAATAGGTTTGGGATGGCAATCTTACCAAAAAATGTCATTTATACAGTAAGCATTGTGATCAAGTTTTGGGGTAAAATTGCAACAAAAAAATGCGTAGCATTATAGATGCTCCAAGTGTGCTAATGTTGTTGTGAAATGCTCATTATTCATGAATCATGTAACTTCACCAAGCATGAGTATAGAATGAATAATTCATCACCAACTCATTTTGTATCATTCTCTATTTGTTGTTGAACACATATATAAGGAGTCACCTCTCCCATATTATACTTTGTTACCGAACCTTTGAAGTGAAAAAGACTATGCACAGGAGCTTTATAGGTTGTTGGAAAGGAAATAGAAGTGAACGTTGAATACAGACAATAACGAAATTAAGAGTTAAATGTGATGTTGGAGTAAATTGATATCATTGAGGAATATAATTTGCAATTCCTGAAAATTAAGTTTTATACTGTCAAGTGGTCTTGATAGTGTTCATAAGTTATCCAGTCTCCTATATATGATTTGAAAACATTTGTGATGGCCGAAGAAATAACAACGAATGTTATTATGGTAGACGAAAAGGATTAAAGTCTTGTTTTTATTTTGTTCCCAACTCTATTTTTAATATCAGCTTCACAAGAAAATAGATATTCATTCACACGCTAGAGGTCTCTCTTTGAGTTTCTATGCAAAATGAGAAAACCCAGTTTAGAGAGAATGTTACATAAATTTCTGAAAAGATTATGATTACAATAGATGGAGGGTGTTATACTTCTTTGGCCAACTGATTTTCCCCACATTTACATTTGAAAACACTTCGACAATCCCGAAAGGGGTTTCGAGAATTTTAGTTGCATTAACCTATAAGATACTACTACTACTACAATGCATATACAGAGAAACAAGCATAAACAGAATAACATAACATAAACCCCATGAAAATATTAAAAACTGTACTTTTTATAATTACGAAGAAGAAAGTAAGAAAAATAACCAAATCCTTTTGAGGTTAATAACTTAAAAAAAACAAAAAAACGAAAATCCTGGCCTCAAACCTGAACATCTAAAGGCTCTCAACATGGCGACATTTTTGTACATTTCTTTTTTCTCACAGCTAAATATTTACTACCTTCCTTTTCATCATATTTTATCTTTTCCTCTTTACACCCTTAAAAACTTGTACAATCATTAATGATTTTTTATCCACTCTTCCGCAGGGGCACCAAGGTGCAATATTCACCATCTGAGCCTCACTCACCTTTTTGTCTGATTCTAGCTAGCTATATTCCTCAAAACTAAAAATGTACAGTTTCTTTGCAAAGTACAAGCAGCAACTTTATTTTCAATCAGCTCGTACCTGATTTAATAGATAGATAAGAAAAGAGAGAGACAGAGTGCTCATACTAGCATCAGTTAGCTGCACATCTGGCTTTCCGTTACTGCGCCATCTGAGCCGCCGCCGCAGCGTTATATGAAGATGAAAGAGCAATTCTCCTTTCTGAAATCAGTAAGTAAGACTCTTGTTAGACAAACCAGATTCCAGGATTTGTTTATAGAACTAGATTGTTCTCAAAACTGGAATTGATTTTCCTAAAACTGGGGTGATTGTTGGATAAGAGAACAGAAGTTTGGAAAGGAAAGGAAAGAAACTGTACCTCCAGCTGCAACAAGCTTCTCCACACGAGCAACTATATGCTTCCCATAAGTATACTTCTTCAGTGCGTTCAAGTGAACCTTTATACGTGACAGAATCAGTTCACGTTGTTGGTCATCACAAGTCTCCAGTACTTTTTGTACAACATAGTTAGCAAATTGATCCTTCATCATAGCCTGCAATACACAACAGACGGTACCAATCAACATATAAGAATTTAAGAAACACTCGACAACTATCCTGTTTTCATTTTAGGATTTGCTTCTTGAGAACAAAATACTTATAGATGGAAAGCCACAAGGGAGGGAGGAGAAACAAACCTGTAGAGGCTCGTTTTCGTCAGTGGTACCAAGCATCTCACTGACCAAAAACTGGCGCTCAACGGGACCACCAAAAGTTAAGCATTTCTCAACAACGTTAGAAGCAAATTTCTGCTGGCTCATTTGAACAATTTGACCAGCTAATTTCTTGATTATGGCAGTGCGTTCATGTGGCTTTCCATGCTCCAAAACATGCTGACCAAAATAATATAAACTTAATACCATGTTAATATCGGGAAGGAGAATGTTTACTTACATATTGAGGCATGATAAGTAAGGACATCCAGGGTTCTTCTAAAAGAACCAACACATTTTATGCAAATACCCTCCTTGTGAGGATTAAGGAGGCTAGAATGTTCAATGACATACTGAGGCATGACAAGTAAGGACATCCAGCCATTCAGGATTCTCTAAAAGATCCAAAACATTTTATGCAAATACCTTCCTTAAGAGGAATAAGGAGGCGGGTTGTCATATAGAGAGACAGGGAAACAGAACAATCCTTCTCTCCAAGAGAAACGCGACTCTTATAATGGAATATGAATGAAACTTCACTAAATATCATAGAATGTGATATACTCATACCATCACCATATAAACAGGAGTTTTAGACAAACGGCACGCTTAGGAGAGTTGTACTATAAGAGCATAGCCAAGCAAATTAGAAATACAGATGCTGCAAGCTTGGGAAGATAGACAAACCTGAACAACATAATTTCCATATTGGTCTTGTGCTAGCATGCAAACAGATTGAAAGATTTCATCCATCATAATTTGCTGGGTTTTTGGGTCACTGCAGTGCTCCAATACACGCTGAATATACATAAACAGTACAGGTTTAGTTAAAATAAAGTCTTTGCATGATAAACCCATACAATAATTAAAACACTAAACCAGAAACAAGAAAAGAATTTTTTATTAACCTGTATCACACGACAGCCATAGGGATGAGTAGATAACGTCACAACTTGATCGTAGAAGGATGAAATGATAAACTGAATAGCGTCTTGCGGAATGCATTCGATACACTTCTGAATGACATGGTTCCCGTTCTGATCACGTACACAACGCATGATATGACCATCAAGTTCAGCTACCATTTTAGTCTGCTGGTCCAAATCAACAACTTCTATCGCCTGTGTCATTTTACACCTTAGACACTTAGACCATGTATACAAGAGTAAAACCAAACTTAAAGACCATGATATTTGGGCAGAAAACCAATATTACCTTTTGGATCACACGACAACCATACATTTGAAGGCTAAGTGTCAACACATGCCCGTTGAGCTGGTTTGCCAATTCTCTTCTCTGAGGTGCAGTACCGTGCTCAAAGAACTGAAGAAAAATACAATTTGTAAGTCATATATTAACATAACGGAGTAATGGGTCCCATATCCTCAGCATTTTAGAGTGTAACATCGTACCTTCTGAATAACATAATTGCCAAAAACGTCGGTCATCAAGGCAAGAGCTTGTGGAATAATTTCCTGGAAAACCATATTCTTCTCCTCTTCTGAGGCTGTCTCAAGCTTCTGCTGAATGAACCGGCTACCATACTGATCCGCACTGCTCAAAACAGATAATGAATGATCCAACTGGAACTCGAATTAGGTTAGAAAAACAAGCGTTAACAACATAGTATGTGTGTACCTGAACTCAACAACATGACCTGCAATTTCAGATAGTTCAAAACTTTTGGTCTTGTTATTTTTAAACTCTTCAAGAAGTGATGATGAGAAGCTATCATCCATGTTACCACCAGCTTCTGAGTGCCAAGATCCCATCACACTCCCACCTAAATTTCTCATTCCAGAAGCAAAACGCATGTTTCGCTCATTATGCCTCATAGGACTACCAGGTCCAACAGGAGAGTTGGGCAGAATAGGATTAATCATGGGGTTAGAATACGACATGCCTCCAATACCGTATGAGGCGTTACCATAATAACCTTGATTCACACCACCAGATTTGCCTGCATATGGGACACCATACTGTGATTTAGGTGAAATCAATGCCCCAAGGTAAGCTTTCTGGAGGCTAAGTATATCAGCATATGAACTACCCATGTAGTTCCTGTCCAAAGATGGATCGTTAAGAGCTGCAGCATATTCAGCCGTCCTCATGTACTGAAGAAACAAAGGATCCATTGGATGCACTCCATTACTACCCATTCTGTTGAGGTTCTGCAACTCTGCTGCTCCAGCAAAGTTTGGAGAACCCAATCCTCCCATTCCCCTAGAGTCCATCCCAGGGGCGCCCATTGTAGATGCTGCAGCAAAATTTTCAAACAAATGAGGCAAATTAACACTGCCCATTTGACTTGCCATCATGGGTGATAAAGGTGGATTACCTGAGTACCCACTTAATCCATAGTTTGCAAATGCTGGGTTTGGATTATCTACATTCTGGTACGGAGAAAAACCTCCTGAGCCTGTATGGATCGGAGGGGGAGGCACTTTCATCGAATGAGTGTTACCAAGACCATTGCTTTTTCCATAATCAGGGTATGAATCTTTTGCTTGACCATGAAAATTTCCAGAACCAGACCTTTTTAAATATGACTGTTGCTTGGCCTGGCTTTGACCACCTTGCAGATTGAAAAGGAAATTCTGGTGATCTTCAATTTCCTGTTGAATCTGAGACCGCATATGGTTTTCGTCATTTACTGCACCATTGTTTGAAAGACTCATTCCCGACAAAGCAGCAGCTAAATCAGCAGAGTTGTTCATACCAGATGAGACACCAGTAAATGAGTTTGAAACATTGAGACTCCTATTATCTTTAGCACTAAGTTTCCCTGCTCCCACAGGAGGCAGACCAGGACTGGGAGCTCTAGCAATATGTTGAGGGTCAGGAGTAGGAGTGGTGCTTCTTGATAACGAGGCCCCTAAAGCAGATGCATACGAATGGGACGCTGCAGAAGAACCATTGTTTTGGACCCCAGAAATGCCCTGAACATTTGCTCCAGATCGCAGAGCATCAGATGATAACAATTCATGATGCAACTGCGCAAGCTGGGCTTCAGCAGAACCTAATGTGTCAACGCCATCATCGAAGGCAGTACGGCTAGCTGGTCTAGAAGGGTGTGCTGAGACAGGGGACGCACGCCCAACATCATCCTGCAACAAAATCCTTCTTAACTTAATAGAAGCACCAAACTGAACAACTCAAATTTTTAAAGTACAGACAGAGCAAGATAGTATTATCCCACATGGAAACTAGAGCAAAACATCAAAAAAAAAATTGTAAAACATAAAACTAGATTCAAGATATGGCAATAAAAAATCACAATCAATTAGAGAGTCTAAATTGAGCTGAAAGCATGAAGATAACAACCAAGCAGAGAACCATCAAGAAACACCAACAGAGATGCTTGGCCGTTTCACACCCTTCAAACACGCACATACACAACACACCTCACTAAAAACAAACTACTTGTGGCATTGCACCACTAATCTAATATGCCGATCAAAAATACTTCCAATTAACTAGTGATTCCCCAAATGAACTAAATAACAAATTCATGATCCAAAACCTATACTGATTACATGAACACTAATGTCCATGACTCCATGCTAATCACAGGTGTCCATGAGACCATCTCTAAACATGTGTATATCCTTTACAACAATAAAAATGAAATCACATTTACACCTTAAGTCCAAATAGCAACGTACAAATAGAATTTTAAGGCTGGTGCATCAAACAAACAGTAAGGACTATTGAGGACAGTAAAAGCTCAAAAAGCACTGCACCCATATCCTAATACAATTCTGGTTAAGGATTCCATTAACTTGTGATATTCCAGTCAATCCCCCCGCAAGAAGCAAAACAGTCAATGGTATACAAATCAAATTTTGAGCCTAGTGATGTAAACTGATCCATGGTGTAACATATAACACACATAACATAAACAGACTTAAGAAAACACAAATTTTGAAGACAGTAAAAGCTCACCTGAAAGATATCAGCAAAACTCTTTTGCTTGCCCCCAAGTCCTAATCCAGAGAACCCAATGAGCCCATCAGCACCACTCCATTCAGTTTGACCTTTCCTAGACTCAACAACATCATTTTCGTCTATGGTATACCCGGGTTGTGAAGAGAATAAAGACCTACTACCTCCATCATCAACAGCTCTATGTTGCTGTTGCTGCTGCTGTGGAACCTTCCTTCTATCACCAATACCACCTAATCCAGAGCCGCCGCCACCAACACCACCACTTTGATACCTTTGCTGAAACCTCCAATCCTCTTTAGATTTCATTGGCGGTGGTAGTCTAGGGTTTAGATTAACATTACTATAGTAATAAGATAAATATTCTGGATCAGACCTAAGTTCTTCCTCTGACCTAAAACCATTACCACCACCTCCACCACCATTTCTAACAACAGCATTAAAATCATTCATTGAAACACCACCATCACCATTAAACATACCACCAATGGCGGCTAATGAACCTTCAACAGTAGGTGGTGCAGAACCACTTCTAAACATACTCAACTCTCTTTCTCGATCATTCATCATCATCGCTTGATTGTCTTTTCTCCTTTGTTCTCTTAATAATATCTCCAACTCTTTACCTAATTCTTCATTATATGATCCATCTGATAACATATTTCTCATACCCATCTCTGATAACATATTCAGTGGATTCTCAGTAACCATTACCAACCAAAAATCTGAAATTTAAACACCTCTAATCACCTCAACCAGTAGGTGTACCACAAGTGTAATAAAAATGCTTTTTTGTTATATCAACTGAAAACCTAAAAAAAAAACTAATAATCAAACCAAAATCTGATCTTTTTTCATCAGATGAGTAAATCAGATCAATATGAATAAAGGGTTTGAATCAGAAACTTGAAAATCAGATCATATTGAATGGATTCATAGCGGCAACCAGAAGAGGTAGGAGAATGAAATTTTCAGAGAGAGAAGTAAAAAAGTTTGTGTTTCAGTTAAGGAGAGAAAGGGGATGATAAGCACAAAGGGTGTGAAGATCAGAACCGTTGGATTAACAAATGGACGGTTAATAGTGATTTGTTATTGCAAGAACCCCCTAGGGTTTTAATTTGGGGTGCAGTCATATAATATTTTTCGATTTTGAGAATATTTTAATTTTGAGTAATTTATTGTTGTTTTTCGCAATTAAGAAAAATTAAGATGGAAATAAATTTTGTGAGATTCATTTAGCTGAGAATTAGGGAGGGTAATTAGACTTGTAGACTAGGTAAAAATTATAAAAAAAAATGTGTGCAATTACTATTATGTTTGTGTTTGGTTGTGAGGTACAATCAAAGATACATAACGTTATTTCGTGTCTAAAAAAGTAATTTTATTGAAAAATGATGGAGGATTCTTGAATAATTAATTAAAAAAAATCACCGAAGAATGAAGAAAAAAATCGAAAATTTTTTTATCCAACTGATTACACGTTTATCAGGTTTTTAATTCTTTACTTTTTGATTTCATATTATTATCGTTGTCTACTGAAAAGTAGTAACGGCTGATAAAAAATATATATTTAACATGTAGATTGAACATTTAATGATTGTGAAATGAAAATAAACATAGAAATGTTAATTTTTAAAACAAGGTTCACGGTTCACGGTTCGCACATATGATCTAGATAATACTCAAATTTTATCTTTGAAATTGTTATTTTATTCTGGTATAAGCGGTTTCATATCCATACTATAGATAAATTTTAAAATTTTAAAATAAAAAATAAACTGATAATCAAAAAGAAAATCGTGAATTAAAATAATGTAGTACTACAAGTACTTAAGCATTTCTTAATCAAGATATCCACGTCATTTCAATCAGATATGCTCGTGCAAAGCACATCTTTGTTTTTTAATTACTCACCTAATTATCCTCCCTAATCTTAATCTTCCCTCCTAATCCAATCCACATTTTTGTTATTAGGGTTTTAAGATCTAACCATCAGATTGTGTTTGTGTGTGTTGATTGAAGTTACTAAATTAACCTATGAAAATGGTCAACAGTTAAACACCTTCTCTTGTACCCATTCCGTACAACAAGAAAAGTAAAAGTCAAATGTAGTGTCCCATAAATTACCTTTGGCAAACAAAGAAGTGGTTTTAGAGTTCATTGTTATAAAAAGACATAAGTTGCCTATATCATGGAAGATATTTTGTTTGGATGTCACTTCAAAAGGTTTTTCTTGATTTTTGGAAATAGAAAAATCAAAATTCAGTTTGGATATCGAAATTCAAAACAACTTCTAAAAATTGAAAATTAACTTTTTATGAAGCAAAATAGTTTTACTTCTAATTTCTGTTTCTGATATCCAAACGCGCTAACAAGATCGGGGAGAAATGGGAAAACCACGTTATAACAGGAAAGACACCAAATTTGGGAAGTTTTGGTGGTGGCAGAGCTCTCAATGGGTACCCAACTATCTGAAATCAAACCGAAACCAGATGATTCGGGTTCTAATATTGGATCCATTAACAATTATAGTATCCGATGGATAGATCCGTTTAAAACTGATAAGATTCCGGATCTTTATCGGTTCTACCCGACAGGTATCAGATATGCATATATTTATTTATTTATTTTGGTTTTTTTAGTAAAATTACAGAGAATTTATTTAGTTTGATTTTAGATTTTTAATATATCTCATTGGTTTCCAAGATTTATATTCAATCAGATCATTAATAAAGGATTAAGAATAATTTTATATGAAAATATATTAGATTTAAACTAAAATAAAGAAGATAAACAATTTGTAAAGGGAAATCAACTTATTTTTAAAGACCCAATGGGTATCCGAACCTAATGGATATCCATAGTTTTTACCGGATTCGATTCAGGATCTACCAAATTAGAACCTGACCGCGATATTTATAGTTGGGTCCAATGATACTCAATAGAAACTGGACCTATTGATAGCCCTAGTGGAGAGAAGGGAATCCTAATCCCAGGAATCTTATTTAATTATTTTGGAGGAACCAAAAAACTAGCGAAATTACATTCTTTTAGTTATTGTCGTTCCAAACATAGGTATGGAATCATATTTATGGGAATATGATTCTCTGCCCCTTAGACAAACATGCAATTAAAGAAGAAGTATTTATTATGGTCTAATAATTATGTCATGTAATTTTGTCTCGGTTTCCCAGTGTTTTGTATTTTATCTTTTTAGTTAGCACCCGTTGTGTCAATTGACAAATTGTTAGATATTAATATAGTCCACACCCTTGATATAAGATGGGTGTGCAAATAAGATTTTCTGAGTATATACTCAAATTTTAAACTAGGTTAAAAACCAGAGAAGAAAGTTGGAACCTATTGAAAAACAAACCCTGGTTTCCAAGAAGTTTTTCCAAGAAAAAATGTTTAAAGTAAAAAAATCATAATAACTAAAATTAAGATTAAGAAAGAATAATTAAAAGTAAACTTATCATTTTAATTGATTTGGTAGGTGAATTTTTTATTTTCATTTTTTCCTCAAAAACAATCGATAAATTAGGATTGTTACATTAAAGAAATCAAGTTCTAACATATATTTGGTTCTTTTTTATACAAGGAGCCTTAATGAATAATGAATTCCGGTTGTTTTATCAAGTACCCGAAAACTCAACAAAATTCATAAATATGTCAATGTTATTTATTCTTTTTATTGTTTGAATAATCCAGGAGCGAAGACCATTCCAACCGTGATGAAACTAAGGGTGCAAGGGGTGCTCCATCCACCCCTAATTTTTAAAACCTATGGAAGATATGTTTTTCAGTGGTAGATTTTTTGAAATATTTTTTTAGCCCCCTAAACATTTAATTCTTAGTCTATTATACTATTTAGTCCATCTAGACTTCCAATCCTTCATGCTTTCCTCGATGCATTCCAAAACTCCTTTTTGTTATGCATAAACTAAACCAACAATTAGAACAAACACGAAAACTAAAGCTTTTATATAAATGTATACATCCAATACATCAAAACTCATCCGCCATGGGTAAAAAAAAAAAATTGTTTCAACATCAAAAACAACAACAACCAAAGCATATATGATAACTAATATAGAATTGTAACCAAGCAATGTCGCATATTGGTTATATATATGTCTGATTCATTATTAGAAAGCTTACACGGTCCTTTGCTAGTCGGGTTTTCTGGGAAGAAATGTCTTGAAAAAGAGCACACCTATATCTTACATAAAACAACTAACTGCGAAATCAAGGAAAAATCAATGGTTTCACATATTAGCGAGATAATACAATTTAGGTATTTTAATTAGTAAGTGTTTGACGATATTAATTATGTACATCTTCTTCTTTAAATAGTTTTTTTAGTACTTAATTTTAATTGGGAAATCTTTCTGTCCAACTTTGTACTTTTTTTCTTCATTAGCAATTTGATTAAAGGATAATGTATTCTTGTATCCATCTTCGAACCCTTTGATTTTATCTCTTTGGTGGATCATTATTTCTCTAGTTCTTTTCAGACTTTTAAGATTCATCTTGTTTTGAACTCATCTTCTTATTGGATAGTTGAAAGATCGTTGAGTTTCCTCTTGTATATTTAGTTAGTGGATACTGCTTATCAATATTTTTTCCCCTTAAATGCAACAAAAAGTTAAATTGTTCTATCCCTTCAGCGTATGCTTCGCGTTTTAAAGCTTCGTAAATAAAATATAACTTGGTGCGTGTACCAAAATATTTTAGCACCGGATATTGGCTAACCGCAACATAATATGCACCGTGTAGGCTGGCCTAGGTAAAAAAAACAAAGGAGGTGGTCAAAGACGACAGACGGTCCTGCGATGTCAACGCCACGACAGTAGCTTGGTACAGTCACATCAGTAGGTCCATTCAGCTGACACGTCAGCAAATTGGTCTTCCACATCATCAATGGTCTGGTCAACGTTGACGCACCAGCATGTTTGGGTGCCACACCAACAAAGTAGAGTGACACGTCAACACTATGGATACCACGTCATCACCTGCTGCTGGACTAGAAATCCGTCTGGTGAATTTCGATGTCTAAGACGAGTCGACTCACTGGTCGAGCTAAGCCTAGCCACGGCTATGGATATTTCCGCCCCATTTCTACTTGGCTTTGGATTTTCCGCCCCTTGATTTTTCCGTCCCATTTTTGTTTGCCTTCGGATGTTTCCACTCCTTGTTCTTGGGCTTGACCATTTTGCATCTCTCTTTATGGAACCTTATTATATCGGCCTAATTACACAGCCGTAGAAGAAGTTTCTTGAAGTTTATGGAATACTCGTTGGCTAAGTCACCTAGAGGAAAATTATGGAATATTCCAGAATTATTGTTGGATAAATCACCATGAGCCGAGGCTCATCTCAAAATTAGGGTTTATTTTACTAAATACAAAACTATATAAATACATGGGGTCAAAACACTAAAAGGTACGCAATCTATTCTAAACACATCTCTTGTGAAAAACAACTCTAGCTAACTTGAGCGTCGGAGGGTTTTTTGTAGATACCCTCTAAATTTTTTCATTAAGAGAAAGAGATTGCATACAACATCATCATAATCAACATTTACGTGGGTATTTGGGTAAGATATATTTTCTTCACAAACAACTTAGAGCGTACTAAGAGGAGACGAGAAAAGAGATCGTATTTTCCCCTAACAAGAAGTGTAATAAGAATTAAACAAATCGCTTGAAGAGTAGTTTCTGTTTGTATCCTCGTCACGGCGGGAAATATGAAGTCAATAAACAAGCAAAACACTACCCATCGATCGAGGAAGAAGTGATGTCACCACCCGCAGTGAATGCAGAAGTCATACGTGATCATGTTTGTAATGAAACCCAGTTCGAGAGACTCGAATAGACAGGAAGTAACATATGCTCGGGAATCCTGAAGAGGTCAATGAGTCCATGCTAGACAAGGAAAACTTGTGAGTTCTACTTAATATGCAACTTATAATTGGCATCCCTTCATGAAACAAGAGAAACCTACAGGATCGAAAGAATAGACGAATAACAACTCCTAACTCTGATTCTGAATTATTACACGAATGTATAAGGTGGATAACGAGAATGCTCGTTTGAAATCCAATCTTAAAAAACAGTTTGGATCAAGGTCGTATAATCCACACAATTAAGATCGATAAACAAAATTGAACACAACCAGCTTGTCTGTTTGGCAACGTCTAGGAAATCCAGTTAACTCACGAGGACTAACCAACATAGAGAAGTAATCTATCTGGATACGCTTAAGGAATTTCCAATGGGTAAAAACCTGGTGGTTACTAGAGCCCTTCCTCAACGAAGGCGCACTCGAGCACGACTACTATTAACACAACAGAGTACATCCATGACCATCACCGAATTAAAACGCCTAAAAAATTATGGAGAATCAGTTCTATATCGATATAACAGGGGGAGAACCTTCACGTGATTACTACGCTCGTCCGGAACGTAAACAAGGCTAGTAGGGAGAGTCTTTAAAACCTCAAAGAAGAAGACCTAGATATATATATGGAGATCTCTGAGGATGAGTTATACAACAAGAGGGCTCAAACGACGCTGATGTTAATGCAATATCTGAAAATCGTTTCCGCATAATGACAGAGAGAGTGCTAACCAAAAAGCATAGGATGAACCGACTTAGCGAGCCGTTGGAGCACCTTTCAAGGATAATATCAAGGAGTTTTTCCCAATAACAAACTTTCAAATACACAAGCTGTCAAAGTTTGATGAGGAAGTAGACGACCCATATGAACACATTTTACGCTACGAAACTGCAATGACCATGTGAGAATACAATGATAAACTAATGTGTAAGATGTTCTCACAGTCGTTGACCGACAATTCCATAATATGGTTCAACCATCTTTAGGTGACATTCAATCTGGATCTACAAGAAGCTTGTCGATATGTTCTGTTCACAATCATCGGGATCGAAAGGGTCCACACTCACTATTTTTTCTGAAAGTTCGAAAGGGTTGAGGACCCCTCGACCGCTGGTTGTAGATACACACGAAAGATGTGACACGAATAAATATTGTGATTTCCACAAAAACATGGGTTATACGAATGGAAATTATCGATATTTACAGTTCGAGGTCCAGAGGATGATAGATGTTGGAAAGCTTCAGGAATACATCAAAAGGGACAGTTACAGTTGAAAATACCATATATGATAAATGTCATCCATGCATGCCATGATCCACTCAATTTTCAGGCAAGGAGATGAAGACAAAAATAAGAGGAAGCTAAGGCAGGTGAAAGAATGAATGGTATGTGACAAATCACATTGATTTTTCTAGTAGACATGATGCAGAAATTTTGGAGTTTGATGACAAAACGATCGAACTTTAAAGAAGGCATGCATTATGGAGTACCTGTAAATAATAATAAAAATCAGATAATTAGATTACTATACAGAGAAAATTTTAGTGAACTTGATGCTATACAAAAAAAAAAGAAATTGTAGAATAAGAAGCAAAATGATAAAGGTATGTAATGAAGTTGGGACTATATAACTAGGCATACAACTTTAGGTGGACCTAACATTAAGAAGAAGATTGAACATCTAAACATTATCATCTTAAAAAAGGTTAGATCGGAAAACGCTTAGTGAGCCTATACTGCTTTGTGGATCACAATTCTGAAACACAAATATTTTCCAAATCACAATTTGCTACACCATGCAAATGATAAAATGGGGTCATCGGTTTGCAAAAACATACGTAGAAGGCTAAACGTTATAATGATAATTATAATTATTGTCAGGAGATTGATAATGGTAAAAACATATCAATATAAAAGGATAAGTGGATAAGTGGATACCTGGTAGGCCTGTTCCTCCTGTGGATCACTTGTTTGTGCAGTGTGGTACTAGTCGAAACATGATACTCTAAATGCTACAAGTATTTTATAAGATTTGCTCGCACAAACCACATCTTTGTTTTCTAATCACTCACCTAATGATCTATTAATCTTCCCTAATTTTATTATTTCCTCCTAATCCAATCCACACTGTCGTTTTTAGGGTTTTAAGATTCGACCCTCCCCAAACAAACCAATTGGATGGAGGTTTGTTTTGACCAAAATTTATTAAATTAACCCTGTGAAAATGGTCAACAGTAAAATACCTTTACTTGTACCCATAACGTAAATCAAGAAAAATACATAAATGTCAAACCAAATATAGTGTCCTATAACGTGATCTTGCTATCCATCTACGGGTTTCATATACTAAAAATATACACCTTTATATGTCATGGATCTAAATTGTAGATAAAAAATGATGGATTCAGAAATGCTTCCCATAAAACAATAGGGATGGGGACATATAAGGATGTATTTTTTAGTATAAAAAAATATAAGGATGTATTTTTTTAGTATAAAAAAACCGGTAGATAGAAAAAAATTTCGTTCAAAATGTACCTTTGGCAAACAAAAAGGTAGTTTTTGGATTGTTTGTTACAAAAAGACGTATAACTTACCTATGATGGAAGATATTTAATAACAATACGATGAAGGGACAAAAATTTACATGTATTGGTATGTATAAGATACAATTTTTGGTTGAGTTTTATTTATTTATTATTGTATAAAAAAATTATACTAGATACTGGTGAATTTGTGATTGAGATAATTGGTATCACCACTGTGAATTTTACCGCTATACTATAATAGTATATATGCGCAGGGGAGAGCAAGTAAATGCAAATGGGTTTGGAGACCCAATCTCTCAAAAAATTTAGGTTTGTGAGCAGTTGCATGCCCATGCTTTAATGGAGGCACATATGGAAGGAAGCCTGTCTTTAGGCTTTTATGGGAAATATAGTGAGATTGTGATTGGGTTTGCATTATTTAAGGCAGTAAGTAGGCTAGGATTGTATTGGAAAGAGATGCATATGTAGTGCACTTGGAAAATATCAAAGGATTCAAGAACTTATAGGAGGATATTCTTTATCGGAGGAGATAGGAAGCATATTCCTATCAAAGTCTAGTCTATTTAACTTGGGCCTATTAGGCTTTTTTCTGCCTTTTTTTTGTGTTTTTCTGCTGTAATTTTCAAGTTTATTTCGGATACAGATTTTTCCGAATTTCAGATATTTCGAATATCCATTGTCACGCTTAATTGATCACAGCGGAAACTTAATTTCGGGCTCGACACAAGTTTTTGTAGCGTTGAAATGGGCTTTACCCGCTATACATATGTAGTGAGCTTGTAAGGAACACACATTATTTGGGTGTCACCTTAGATCAATTTGGAGCTAGTAAGTTAAATCAACCTTGGATGATATGATATGCGATAACTTAGTGGTGGAGGAAAGACTAAGCTACCCTTAGGTTTAAAATTATAATATTACGAAATTACCCCTCTCACTATGAAAAACTTGAAGAAAAAAAAGTTCAATTCCAATGGCTTTCACATTCAAACAAAATCAGTCATTACCCCCATTTCACTAATCATCTCTTTCCTTTGTTGACTGTTGTTAATCGGCGAGTTGAAATTCGTTAAAAATTTTATGGAACCATGCTTTGGTTAATCTTCTCTATGAAAAATTATTTTTTTGGGTGATATTATTTTATAGCTTTCCATTAAAGAATATAAATACATACTATATGAAAATAAAATTCACCTGAAACATGTCCATTAATTTGTTTTTGTTATCACAATGAAATGATGAAAAAAAGAACGTTGTGCAAATTCACCTGATGTATGAGAAGATGGTATTTATGGTGTGATCAGCCTATTATTGTGAAAAAGAATTCGATTTTAGTGTACGTTACAACACATAATTGAACAAGTTGGAAGACAATGGTTAAGCTTACGTTTTTGTTCGTTATGCGGTAAGGTATATATGCAATTTGCTGTGTAAATCAGATATTTTCTTATTTTTGTTGTGTCCAATTTAAATATATGAGAGGTTAATCATTTTTGACCCCTAGTAATAATCTTTTTTGAGAGAAGCTTATTAGCGACAATCCTCTGCATAACCGTTTTTTCAAATTAATTCTTCCACGACTTTATTCATTTCCTCCCTTAATTACTGTAAATAAATAAATAGTTAATATCTTTGAGTAAATTATGTGTGGTCTAAATCTAAATCTATCACGACTCTTGGGATTCGTGATAGATTTTAGCTACACGATTTATTATTTCTATAAAATTTAATTGCTGTTTGACAACTATTTTGGGCATATCTTTTTTTTTTTCTCTTTTCTAATAGTATCATTATATAATACTCCCTCCGTTTCAAGAAAAGAGTTACTAAAACCAAACCCCAATTTGGGCTAGTTGCAGAGATATTTGATTGATTTATGGGTTTTATTTTTGTGTCTATTGTTTTTCATTTTTTCAGGTTTGAAAGTCTAGTTTTCTGGCCAAAGAAAGAGAGTACTGAGTCTATTGACAACTGTGGAAGGAGAAGAGAAAACAAATAAGGTTTATATCATGATGAAATTACCCTTGATGAATTTTTAAACTTGTTACATTACATATAGTTTATACATTATATTCTATTTAACTTGGTTACACTTGCTAACCATGTACTTGGTAGGCGACAAGTGGAAGGAGATTATTCCACGTGATATACACAACTCAAAAACAAATTTGAACTGAGGCAAGAGCATATCGGTGGTAGCTGCTAGTGATCTCTAATTTTCTTTTACTTTCAAAATTCAGAGATACCCAAACACAAACAATGAGCCAACGACTTTTGGTAAAGATAGTGTTTTTTGGGTGTAACCAAAATTTATTTGGGAATATTAAGACTTTAATTTGGTGCCGCGTAGGACATAAAATTTGATACTATTACATAAGTTACACAACTAATCATTTGACCGACACAATGCAAATTTATCCTAGCCCGAACTTCCCATATACACATGCATTTCTCACGTTGCCTCTCACCCTTGGGGTATATTTCTTGAATATGTATAGTTCTTACCACAATTTTTCGTCGTCTCCCCAACGCGAGGCGGTCGTCTAGTTATTATTATTATTATTATTATTATCATTTGTGCTATATAAGGATGAAAAAGTTGTGCAGAATAATGTATTTTTTTTTAGGAAACATATAATGCAAACATCATGTGTGTTATGCCCAAATTTTAATGTATCATATTGAATTTGGATTTTTCTTAATTTTGGTATTGCCAAAAGGATTCGTTTATTTTGATATGTTTTTTAGTTTTGCTAGAAAGTTGTATTGATGGTTGCTACAAAATATTTTTTTTTGGTTTTTACCCCAAATAAATCTTAACTAAATCTTAACTTTTTAAAAAAATAAATGACAAATTGAATTATGTATAAGTATTATGTGTATATTGAAGAATTTGCAAAGCCACATATCAAAGGTAGAAACACAATTAAAAACTTATTGAGATGCGAGTTATTGTTATTTCTTTGACAATCTTATACCACATATCGTCCTTTTTGTATACCCATAAATGTTTCTTCTTCTTCTGAAATATAAAAAACCTCAAGCAACTCACTCACTCATCCAGTATAAAAAAATGGGGATCATGATTCTGTTGCTGAAACTTGTTCTTTCTTTTACTTTAGTTACTTCTTCTTTTGCTACTGACGATGACGATGGTAAGTGTTTCTTGGGTACATATATGGTTTCCTTGTGTGTTCATATCAGTATTGGTATTGCTAGCTATTTAGATGTGTGCTACTAGTTTGGATTTGTGAGATTACTGTTACATTCTTTTAAAGATTCATGAGCCAGGGGTTTTTTCATTTTTTTCTTTCATATCATACACTACTACAATGCGTTTATCTTATTTGTCTTTCTTAAAAAGATGTTGGAATTGTTAGTTTATACGTTTTTTTGATGATTCAAACAGCATGAGAGTTTTTGATTTTATTTTTTCTTAGATTCTTTTTTATATATCTGTTAAGATACACTTTGCTTGCCATATATAACATCAGTAATTTGTAGTATAATTTTTTTGTTGATATATATCAAGGTTTTTTTTTTATGTTTTCCCATTAGATTTATGATAGACACATTTTAGTGTCTAAATTACACCTTAATTTCTAGTGAGTTAGTATTCGATTGTGTGTCTATTACGTGTTTTTATGCTTTTGTAGGAACATTAGAAGAATAAAGATTTGTGGAAAAATTGGCTCAAAAAGTGTTCAAAGCACCCGGGAAAATGGATCAAGGCACCCACACTTTGGATTGGGGCACCCTTGGATCGGGCTGAGCTGGATCGGGTCAACCCAGCGAGCCAGCG
>JAJJMC010009201.1:659389-670530 GCA_023531435.1 Papaver californicum
GTTCGAGAATCGAACCTCTTTTTACCACTATATAAAATCACATCAACAAACATCCCAAACTTTTAGTGTGTTTTTAACATATATGATATCAAACCAATAAATATTAATAATGCTCTTTCCATTTTAGTTGTACTTACTATTTTGAGTATTTTTAGTCTCATGTTATTTGATAGTGTTTTTCATTTTAACACAAAAATTCCACGTTAATTCTCACATTAAAATCATACAAATAACTTATTTTCTAAATCTTATTACACTAATAAATTTATTACTACAACTACTAGTTAGAAATGATTTTTTGTCACGTCATATCTGAATTTTCGAATACGTAAAACACATTGTTTTGTCTTATGTCTCATGGAAAAATTCAGTTATTCTCACTGCAATTAGATGTTGTTAATCTTATTTTCCTTTTATTTAGAAAAAAAATGCAAAGGAAGTAATTGAACAGATTGAGTGTACGTAACTCATGCTTCAATAAAAAGTAAAAGAATTTAGGTGTACCTTGGCATTGAAGCCTTTAATTTTGGATTCTGGCACTAACAGGGTTAACAGGGTACTGATAAACAATCCATAAATCTGCAACAAGTTCCAACAAGAAATGATTCAACAACAATCCATAAATCTGCAACAAGTTCCAACAAGAAATGATTCAAATGAACTTCAAAGATCAAAAGATTCCGGCACTAACAGGGTTAACAAGGTACTGGTAACCCACATAATCACATCGTCCATTGGCTCTACGACTATCAAATCCATAACCTACTACTGGGGGAAGATCTTATGTGGCCAACTTCAACGAAGCATCGCAATTGAGAAGGATGTCATTGCGGCCCCATGGGTGATCCCATTGATTTAGTGTTGCTCATGGTAGAAGAGGTTCTTGAGTCCTCTCCCAGTGACTAGGGCCGAGAAACCCATATTTGTGATATCATGGGTCTAATTCATAAGTTGTTGGTTCTTGTAGGCCCTGTAACTATGGTGGTATTCTTCTTACAATATATCCAATAGGTGCATATACAAAACTCATTTTGTATACAAAAGAAACAAATTACTAACCAGCATATTCAAGTGGAAGAAAAAAATAAATTCAGAAAACACGCAAAGAAGTTCAGTTTATTTACAATATTTCGAAGTGCATATGGATACATAGATTACTTAACTAATTTAGCATGTACTTTCTTCAATATTTTCTTACATACGTATGCTGCAACAACATTACTTGTATTTCGATGCAAGTAACAATATACCAAGCAAATAATAAATCAAGTCATAATAGTAAAAAAAAAATTCCAATAGATATTGCACTTAGATGTTGTTAATCTTACTTTCTTTTTATTTAGAAAAAAAAATGCAAAGGAAACAATTAAACGGATTGAGTGTACGTAACTCATGCTTCAATAAAAAGTAAAAGAATTTAGGTGTACCTTGGCATTGAAGTCTTTAATTTTCCTCTTAGAACCGCCATATAGATCCTTCCACCTACTGAATACGAGCCAATGTTCAATCAATTCTTAAAGCTTGGAGTGCATGTGAAGCTGCCAAAAAGCAAAGTAAAATACACAACCATTGAACTCCGATAAATTGGAATTCTTGATAAAGGAAGATTTGCATGTAATTAAAAGTTTTATTTGAATGCCATAAAGAAGGCTAGGCTAGACAAGAAAGATATCAACACAATTTTAATGGTGGGGGGAAGCTCTCAAGTTCCTTTATTTAAAAAAAAAGTTATTGGGTATTCACAAGTGGAAGAAAATTGTGTTTTTCAAGAAAGAAAAATCTGTTGCATTTGGAGAAGCGGTTGATAGACATAGGGCTGCACAAAGGTCGGTTCGGCTCGGTTATTGGCAGAACCGAGTACCTGTACCTCCCTATGGTCGGTTCTCTATTTTTGTACTTGTACCCTATATTACTCAGTTCGGTTCTGGAACCGTACCCGTCTGTTCGGTCCGGTTTCTTCAAAGTTTTATGTTTTTTTTCTTCCATGTTTTTCTTGTACCTGCTTAAAGTTCTTGTACCTGTTTTTCCTGATTACAATCCACATAAAATTATAATCCACAAAACTGTAACACATAACAATTAACAACAAGATTTTTGAACTGATTACAAAATTACAATCCACATACAAAATTATAATCCACAAGTTTGTTGAAAGTTCAACGTACATAAACACATAACAACAAGAAATGATTCAACACCAATCCATAAATCTATAACAAGTTCCAACAAGAAATGACTGAAATGAACTTCAAGGATGAAAAGATTCTGGCAATAACAGGGTTAACAGGGTACTGGTAACCCACATAATCGCATCGTCTATTGGCTCTACGACTAGCAAAGCCATAACCTACTACTGAGGGAAAATCTTATATGTCCAACTTCAACGAAGCATCGCAATTGAGAACGATGTCATTGCATCCGCATGGGTGATCCCATTGATGTAGTGTTGCTCCTGGTAAAAGAGGTTATTGAGTCCTCTCCCAGTGACTAGGGTCGAGAAACCCATATTTGTGATAGCATGGGCTAATTCATAAGTTGTTGGTTCTTATAGGCCCTGTAACTCTGGTGGTACTCTTCTTACAATAGATCCACTAGGTGCATATACAAAACTCTACAAAAGAAACAAATTACTAACCAGCATGACA
Source organism: Papaver californicum (assembly GCA_023531435.1). Lineage (NCBI taxonomy): Eukaryota > Viridiplantae > Streptophyta > Magnoliopsida > Ranunculales > Papaveraceae > Papaver > Papaver californicum. The sequence goes on from JAJJMC010009201.1 coordinate 662,035, forward strand.
CCACACAACCAGCATATTCAAGTGGCAGAAAAAACTAAATTTAGAAAACACACTAAGAAGTTCAGTTTATTTACAATACTTCGAAGTGCATATGGATACATAGATTACTTAACTAATTTAGCATGCACTTTCTTCAATATTTTCTTACATACGTATGCTGCAACAACATTACTTGTATTCCGATGCAAGTAACAATATACCAAGCAAATAATAAATCAAGTCATAATAGTAACAAAAAAATTCAAATAGATATTGCACTTAGATGTTGTTAATCTTACTTTCTTTTTATTTAGAAAAAAAAATGCAAAGGAAACAATTGAACAGATTGAGTGTACGTAACTCATGCTTCAACAAAAAGTAAAAGAATTTAGGTGTACCTTGGCATTGAAGCCTTTAATTTTCCTCTTAGAACCGCCATATAGATCCTTCCACCTACTGAGTATGAGCCAATGTTCAATCAATTCTTAAGGCCTGGAGTGCATGTGAAGCTGCCAAAAAGCAAAGTAAAATCCATAACCATTGAACTCCGATAAATTGGAATTCTTGATAAAGGAAGATTTGCATGTAATTAAAAGTTTTATTTTGAATGCCATAAAGAAGGCTAGGCTAGAAAAGAAAGATATTAACACAGTTTTAATGGTGGGGGGAAGCTCTCAAGTACCTTTATTTAAAAAAAAAATATTGGGTATTCACAAGTGGAAGAAATTGTGTTTTTCAAGAAAGAATTTTTTTTTGCATTTGGAGAAGCGGTTGATAGACATAGGGCTGTAAAAAGGTCGGTTCGACTCGGTTATTGGCAGAGCGGAGTACCTGTACCTCCCTATGGTCGGTTCTCTATCTTTGTACCTGTACCTGTACCCTATATTACTCAGTTCGGTTCTGGAACCGTACCCGTATGTTCGGTCCGGTTTCGGTCAAGTTCCGGTCTTGTACCTATTCAAAAGTTTTCTGTTTTTTTCTTCCTTGTTTTTCCTGTACCTGCTTAAAGTTCTTGTACCTGTTTTTCCTGATTACAATCCACATAAAATTATAATCCACAAAACTGTAAACACATAACAATTAACAACAAGATTTTTGAACTGATTACAAAATTACAATCCACATACAAAATTATAATCCACAAGTTTGTTGAAAGTTCAACGTACATAAACACATAACAACAAGAAATGATTCAACACCAATCCATAAATCTATAACAAGTTCCAACAAGAAATGACTGAAATGAACTTCAAGGATCAAAAGATTCTGGAACTAACAGGGTTAACAGGGTACTGGTAACCCACATAATCGCATCGTCCATTGGCTCTACGACTAGCAAAGCCATAACCTACTACTGAGGGAAAATCTTATATGTCCAACTTCAACGAAGCATCGCAATTGAGAACGATGTCATTGCATCCGCATGGGTGATCCCATTGATGTAGTGTTGCTCCTGGTAAAAGAGTTTCTTGAGTCCTCTCCCAGTGACTAGGGTCGAAAAACCCATATTTGTGATAACATGGGTCTAATTCATAAGTTGTTGGTTCTTGTAGGCCCTATAATTCTGGTGGTACTCTTCTTACAATAGATCCACTAGGTGCATAAACATAACTCATTTTGTATACAAAAGAAACAAATTACTAACCAGCATGACACCACACAACCAGCATATTCAAGTGGCAGAAAAAACTAAATTCAGAAAACATACTAAGAAGTTCAGTTTATTTACAATACTTCGAAGTGCATATGAATACATAGATTACTTAACTAATTCAGCATGTACTTTCTTCACTATTTCCTTATATACGTATGTTGTAGCAGCATTACTTTTATTTCGATGCAAGTAACAATATATAAAATAACCAAGCAAATAATAAATCAAGTTATAATAGTAACAAAAAAATTCCAATAGATATTGCATGACATGGTTGTAAGGGTATTTTGTGGCCTATAAGAAACCATATTTAGGAATTAAGGTTGCTATTTTAGTTGGCTCTGCTTCTTTGGGAGTTCTATTTTTTTCACCCTATCGATAAATGAATACATGTAGTTCCAAGAAAAGGAAATAAGTAAGCAAAATGACTAACCTCAATAGGTGATGGAGAATTCAGTAGGCTCTTTATGACTGTATCAATCCTCTCTGAAACTTTAACAGCAACTACAAAGGGCTTAACTGAAGCAATTAATTTGAGAAGGTCCAACTGCATAAGATATGTATCCATACAAGTTAGTACAAATGGAAATTAACATCAAAGAAATATACCTTAAAATTTGCCAAATTTACTAACAAGTAGGTTGTTGTGTAACCTAGTAACAAATACACTACAATTAAAGATATGAGTTTTAGAATTGGTTTATTTCCAAATACAACGATCTTCAAGTTAAACAACGAGTAATACGCTTTCCAAAACCATCTTTTGAATCAAATATATTAATGGACCTCAACAAATAGGTCAATTTCCTTGACCTAAGGTTGTATGAGATGGAAAAGACCTTTAGAGCAGTAAAATTTCAGTTTAGAGTTAGAAATTTTCAATGGTGGAAACCAATTTACGTACACAAGATAGGAAAATGGGCAAGCTAGACACCAATACAGCTTTACAAATGATTGTTTAAGAAAACACGGTTGAAACCTCTTCTCTGAATAAATCTTTATGATTTCTTAGGTCAATTTGAATAAGGACAGAATTCTGCCAGTGACCTCTTCTCTTTATGGGCAGGATGCTTCTCAAGAATGTGCATCAATTATCATTATATCATTAAATATTGATATCTAGTACTTCATGCATTATGAAAATAAATTCAGGACTACTAAATATTCACTAAATATTGATATCTAGTACCCTAGAAAGTAGAACGACATCAAGTTCTGTCCACTTCAGTCCAAAATCAAGATTCAACTCAAAATTGAGATTAGCAAGCAAGATTGGTGACATGATGGTTCTAACAGTTCTAAATTTCTCTTTTTAATGCCTACAATTCACAACAGTATCTTTATGTAGAACACAACTATATCGAGTCACTGGCCAGCTATGCATTGAATGTTAAAAGCAAACAAGTAGCTAACATACCACTAGCAAGCCATCATTTATCCAAAGTCACAAAATCAGTTTATTACCCAAATATATGACCATGACATACAATTCATTTAGTCATCAATTCACACAGCTACTTTGCATTCACCAAATATTTATGAATGTTATCAATGTAAGTACTCTTTCTTCCGATAATTGACTCCATTCATAACTTTATCTTGCTTTGTCACAGAAGTTCTTACAACATGGTTTGATTATATGACAGGAGTTGGAAAAGAACAGTACAAGTAAGAAAAAAATATGGGGATTAAGGAAGTTAAGAAATTGGGAAACAACTTATTTTATTCCTCTTTACAGAGAACCAAGCAGTATCGAGAAAATACTTGGAGATGCAGTAAAAGAGCAACAGTAGCACCAACAGTAGGACTAGCATCACCAACACCATTACTACCCCCATCAGCACCTCCAATAATGCCATCCCCAAAAAACCTAACAACGGTAGCAGTGGCAACAACACCACCACCAACAATACTCCCACCACTAGAACCAACAACAACAATGGCATCACCACCACCACCAATACTGCAAATATGAAAACCGACAACAACAACAGCAGTAGAAATTGGAAAAACCCCAATTTATATAAATCTAGAGTTTCATTTTCCTTAAAATCCCCAAATTTTATTTATGTGTAACAATTAGAATCAAAATTAAAACAAACTGAAACATACAAATGAAGTAAAGAGCAAAATAGTTCAATTGATTCATCATTCAACACAGAAGGGTTCAATTGATTGATAACACAATTCTGATTCATCATTCAACACAAAAAGGTTAAATACCTCAATTCACACAGAAGAACATAATGAAATTAGGTCCAAAACATTGATAAAAATTAATAGATTATTACCTATGTATTCTTCAACCACTTTGATCAGCACTTAAGATTCAACCATGTCAGCATTGAAACCCAAATCAGATGAATCACTAAAAGAAGTAAAGAAAAACAGAAAAATTTAAAAAAACCCAAAACAAACAGAAACCCTAACTCCTTAATCTCTAGAAACAAACAGAAACCTTCTTTATTTGTTTGTGTTAATACAAAGTTGTAGTGGTACAGTACTGGTGGTGATGGATGTGATTCATGAGATACTAGTAGTGGTGGTGGCGTCGCTGGGGTGGTGATGGTGTTGTTGGGGTGGTGATGAAGAAGAACAGACGAACATGAGAAAAAGTGGTTCTGATTTCTGAACTCTGAAGTCGAAAGTGATTAAGTTAAATCTGAAATAGACGTCTAGGATTAATAATCTATTGTCGAATCAACGTCTCAAAACAACCAATATATTCGGTTCGGTACGACTCGGTTCTTAGGTAGAACCAGTACCTAGTATCTGGGTATAGTCGGTTCTCTATTTTTGTCCTTGTACCTGTCCCGAGCTCCTTGGTTTCAGTCCGTTCTATCCCGGTTCTCTCGGTTCCGGTCGGTTCCTGTGCAACCCTAGATAGACATATTTATTTGTCTTATTTAATCTCATATTTATGATGCCATTACTCAATTTATGTATTAATATTGTCATTTTATTGTGTTTGTAGGTATTTTTGGAAGAATAAATAATCGTGGAAAAGTGGGCATAAAAATGATAATGGCACCAAGGATAATTTATAAAGACAATCATACATTGGATACGGGCACCCACCCTCTCTTTTATTTCAAAAGAAGATTTTGGCGGGAATTTCTACCTCTTTCTTCTGTGAAGGTTTCAAGTCAATATTTTGCGTGATTTTAAGAGTATTTTGAGGAGTTAAGACAATATATTTTATTAATTTATATATGCTCGATCTAGAGACAGAATAAAACAAAAATAAATCTCGACATTAGTCTCTCGAGTAAATAAAAAAAACAAAAACTCTCGGGTAAAAAAAAGAAGAAGATATTCAGAAAATAGATTTTATCTCATTTTAAACAGTTTATTCTCGTTAAAAATAGCATCAACATATTCTTCTCAAAACTTGGTAAGGAAACAGACCACACAGAGAGAAAGAAAATATTCTTGAGTATTTTTCCGATATAATTTTGATTAAATGAGAAGATTCGAGAAGATATTGAAAGATTTGGAGTTGTTTTGATACTGTACTATAAATAGAGAAGTTGTAGGAACGATTAAAGGGAGGCCAAAATTGAGAGAAAAGAAAAATCAAGTCGAGCCTGAGTTGCAGATGTGAAGTAGAGAAGAAGAACACCAAGAACATAAGGATGCACAAAGCAGTCGTTTATTTCATAGTATCTTAAATTTTCAAGAGTTCATTAACAATGTCATTAGCAACAAGTATCTTCATTCTGTGACACTTGCTTTGTAACAACGAGTTTGTAACGTCCATATACCGTTGCAAACTCGCTGCTTTTATTATTTTCTCTCTTTTCACCTTTGTAAAAACTTTTTGGGCTATGAATAAATCTTTTGAGATTGTTTTCAATATGAGGAGCTAAACTTCATCAATGGGACAATGGAGGAAGCCATTTTTCATGATTGTGGTAAATAGATAAATTATTTTATGACTTTTTGCATTAATTTAAATTGATTTCTGATTTTTCTTAATTATTTGTGATCTTGTTTGATGGTGTATTCTTAGTCTTAAGTATTTTTAATGGGCCATGCTTATAATTTACAACTAATGTTTTAAAAATCTACTTTGACAAAGAATCAGAGTCAATACTTTTATCATATGAGCTATAATTGCCTAGAGTTAATGTATGAATCACATTTATATGGAAAATGGTGAAATCCCGAGTCCCGGTATCTCATAATATTATTATCAACTTTTATTATTTTATAAGGTTAATTTAAATTTAGGTCTAAAAATCAATCTTCACAAATCCGAGTGAACGAATCTTTTTACCCTTTGTCTATAACCACATCAACAGTTTATGAAGGATTTTAAGCGGAAAGTTGAGGAACGAAAGTAATATTATTACACGCGTAGTTTACTTAGCTAGGTTGCCTACATCCTTATTACACATTTTATTACTATACAACCACTCCTCATTAGTAATAGTATTATCTTAATATCTTGAATGATATTTGAATTTCTTCGGTGAACATGAGAAATACTTCCTTTGATTGAGAAAACAACTGATTATTATTCTATCTCATAATAAACTTTGTTATATTAGGTAATATTTAAGAATATTCTTTATTCTGACAAGTAGGACTTTTGTCAATGTTGTATCAAGGTGTACATGTTAGATAATATTTGATATTGCAGCATAGATTCACATTTGCGCATGCTTAAAACAAAGTTATTATGATATAGTTTGTGAGAAAATTTATTTTCCATTTAAGTCATAACCATTCTATTTCAGTAATTCTCATTAATCAAAAGCTGATTTGATAACTGAATTAGATACTATCAATGTGGTCGTTAGGTAGATGTTTTAAGTTGCTTTGTGCTAATACTGAGTTTTAATTGACATACATAACCAATCTTCATATTCGTTTTGTTTCTCTTAGCCTGTCCTAATGGCAGAGTAGATCATGGGCAATTCATCATGAGGTAAGAACTTGATACAGAAACTAGTTAACTTCCAAACTGTCTTTGAGTTTTAGTGGCTGATACAGTTACACTTGAACTTAGTTCGACAGCTTCTCATCACTGTTTTAGTAAGATTTTAGTTTATTAAGAAAACACGGGTTGAAGTTTTTATCATCACATAAAAACCATATATATAATCTAGAAAATTGTATTGGTTTAGTTTTCTAAATCTTATTCTTCAAATAAATTTATTACTACAACTATTAACAAAGTGAAGAATTATTTTTGTTGGATAATTTTGAACTGGTGGCCAATTTTTGTTGAAAATGAACGCAGTGACTCAAAGTTTTGCTCGTTCTTGCATCAAAGATAAACAATCTCTAACTTTTAGTGTGTTTGTAACACATATGATATCAAGCCAAAAAATACCATTTGAATTTCCGAATGCGTAGAACACTTTGTTTTGTTTCATGTAAAATTCATTTCTCCTCCCCTCTTTCTTCTTCTTCTTCACCAGAGATTCAATTATTTTTCCCGTTCACCAATTTAACTAATTACGTATTTGAATCATGCAAAACCATGTTGTGGTTCTTCTTCTTCTTACACTCTTTACAGTTGCAGGTAAATTTTGCTAGTTAAATTTCTATATTATACCGTATAATCAAATCATATAATTATTTTAATCTTGTTTTTTTTACTATTCTTGAGTTTTCAGAAGTTAAATTGGGGGATGAATCACATGAAATTTTTAATTCCATTTCGGACCCTCTATTAACCTGGTGTTGTCATTCAAACCCAATCGATAATATTGGAAAACAAAGACAAGAAGATACTTGTAAAAGGATTATGGAAATATACGAGGCATACTTGGAGGAAGCGCATGGAGGATATACTTTTCTGGACTTTACAGGTAAACTCACTCTTGCATACTTGTTTATTGCTGATTGATGTTTTTATTTACTTTTTGATTCGATTAGTTAACAAAATGTAGTGTTTACTAATAAGCTTCAAGGTTGAAAGATGTCAGCTCGCAGTATAATTAGTATTAGACCTTTCCTTTAAACCATCTTATTGCATCTATTAGAATCCTTAAAGGTGTCCCGCAGTCTATTTATAAGCTCATAAGAACCTTTTTTTTCGGACTAGTAAAGAAGGTCAACAATAATATGCATTATAGTCTTTGCTTTTGAATGAAATTTCGAGCTTCCACCAAGAACGATTCCTGAAGCAACACTTTAGAGAAAATAACAGGTAAATAATGTGACATATAAATAACAATTAGGTCATCATTAAAATATTTGATGAGAATTATATGGCTAGAACTGTTAGGGTCATTCCCAAGAAAATTGGTCATAGAGAACAATATTTTGAGCTACAATAGAATTGTGTTTTCTTGATTTCAACTGTCTTCTTAGTCTTGCAACATAGTGGCGCAAAAAGTAAAGTTATTCATATAACCAAACCAAATAGAAGGCCAAATATTGCAGTGGCGTATCCATAGATCCTAGTGAATATAGTAGACTGAAACACGATAAAATATGCAAGTCAGTTACAATTTTCATATGCAATCATGAATTTCACAACTTTTCTTTGCTAAAACTGCCTAGAGGCCGTGTTACTGAATCTTAATAGTTTAGTATAGTGGGCTCTCCCTTCTGTGTAATACTAATCGTTTATGGGATTGCCAACCTCCTAAGGATTGAACCTGATGCTGGAAAAGTATACTTAGAGGGAGAGAAATTGTTAAGTCTGGCCTCAAATGGAGTGTTGTTTATGGTGAAAACATAAGTGAAGGATTTGATATTGATGTGATTTTATACAGTGGTAAAAAGAGGTTCGATTCTCGAACTTGTGAAGGTAATGATTTTAAAAAATATTGGACTAAATCTAAAATAATAAAAATCAGGAAAATAAACTAGAGATGATTTTTAGAAAATATGGGGAAAACCAG
>JAJJMC010009201.1:675530-708030 GCA_023531435.1 Papaver californicum
TCCACCACCCACGTCGCGGCCTGGTGGAAGGGTAGAGACGGAGGAAGAGAGGAGGATACGGAAGAAGAGAGAATATGAGAAACAAAGGCAAGAAGAAAAGCATAGGCATCAAACGAAGGAGTCCCAAAGCTCAGCAATGCAGAAGGCACAAATAATGGCTTCTGGGGCGAAGGGACATGGATCAATTGTTGGGTCACGAATGGGAGCGGGGAAAAGTACTCCATTTTTGAATGCAGAGAGGATTGAGAATCGGTTAAAAAAGCCTACCACATTCTTGTGCAAGTTGAAGTAAGTATGTCTTTACTTTCATGAGCACAAGCTTTGGCTTTGTGAAGGCCACAATTTTACTAGTTACATCAGTTGTTGATATTTTGTAGCTTAAAGTTCTGGCTGTACAAACATTTTTTTTTTACTTTTTGAAGGTTCAGGAATGAACTTCCAGATCCAACAGCACAGCCGAAGTTAATGTTATTAAACACGAATAAAGATCTGTATGTTCCTTACCCTGAATTCATTGTACAAGCTCTCGTCATAAACTGTCATTTAATCACATTTAAGATTCCGTCTGCTATGTGATGTCAAGTTCTCGTATTGATATGATAGGCTTACTGAACGTCTTGCAGATACACCAAGTACTCCATTACATCATTGGAGAAGATGCACAAACCTAAATTATTTGTCGAGCCTGATCTTGGGATACCACTTGACCTACTCGACATCAGTGTATACAAGTATGGATGTTACAAGTTATTGTTTTCTACTCTTTGAGGAATTAATTCATGCCCTCACCTCTGGTATCATAAATTCTGTCCTTTCAGTCCTCCCGACACAAAACAAACTCTGGCTCCAGAGGATAAAGAGTTGTTGCAGGATGCTGAGTCAACAACTCCTATCAAACAAGATGGCATAAAAAGAAAAGAGAGGCCTACTGATAAAGATCTTTCATGGTTGGTCAAGACAGAATATATTTCTCCTATTAGCATGGAAGCAGCAAAAACGGTTTGTGAAATCTTCTCTAGCTATTGAATCAGGCTTGCTGCAGGATTTTTTTTTCTTAACTTGTTTGTCTTTCTCTAATGTAACATTCTCATTTTGCAGCCCCTTAGTGAAAAACAAGCCAAAGATCTTCGAGAAATCAGGGGAGGTCGCCATATTTTGGATAATACTAATAACAGGTCTTTTTTCTATTAAACTTTTGCACCAGCTTACAGAAAATATCAATTACTGTCAGACTTGTATATTTAACGGGTTTAAAAATTTATATTATTTCAGGGAAAAACAAATCCAAGCAATTAATGCGTCCTTTGAGGCATGCAAGTCGCGGCCAGTTCATGCCACTAATAAAAGGTTACAGCCTATTGAGATTCTGCCGTTGCTCCCGGACTTCGATAGGTATGGAAATTTGATTGCTGTTCTCACAGGTGTATGCCCATATTTGCATATGTTGCACGACTATAGCGTTAGTTATTAATTCACCATGCATGCAAACCCTAGGATAACAGTCATCCTCAGAGATGTGATATGAAGTTCACAATAAAACCCTCTATTTACTTATTGCAGTAATGGCTAATGTGTTTTGGTCTGTGTTACAACGACATGCCTAAAAAAAATAATTCAGCCGTGTCAATATGTATTTACACGGACACGCGTATTAATACTGCAATACTTCTCCAATACTTCAAGATACAACTCAGTTAGAAAACTTTGACTAAATTATTAGATATCAACAGCTGTCAAGATAAATCAATACCTTACTATTAGGAAACTTAGATATTTTACTAGATTCTATGAGAAGTTTTAACTCTAGTAACAAAATATTAGTTCCAAATCTGTCCACTGATCTTGCTCTAGACTTTCTCCCTTTTTATCCCGACTCCTTCTCTCCAGTGAAGTTTATGTAATGCCTTTTGGATTAATCATACATATTATACGCATATATCTTGCAAATTCACTACCTTATATAGTTATATATCTATGTTAAACTACTAAATCCAATGATATTTATATTGTGTGTGCCGTGTCCACGTATCTTATTTTTTTAAGTTGTCGTGTCGAAGTAGCATATTGGATACAAGACACTGACACCGTGTCCGTGTCGTTGTAACACAGGTTTTGGTATACTGAAGACATGTGAGTTCATACAGTATATGTAGTATAACTGTAATAATATCATGTGAGAATGCCTGTGAATGAACTGGAAATTTAAATCACTTTGCATGATAAGTTAGTGAAAGAAGATCTGGAAGTATTTGTAGCTCGTACCTGCAATCCTCTTGAAAGAAACCTAAACCTCAATCTTAGTTAAGATATTTGCATTGGCAGCACCACGTTCAGTTATGGGGGTTTGGCTTTTAGCTAATAAGAGAATCACATTGCTGAATCAGGAATAATGATAAATTTGTTGTGGCTACATTCGATGGCGAACCAACTGCTGATTCAGAAGTGTTCAGCAAGTTGGACAAAACTACGCGTGAAGAGCATGAATCACAGGCGAGTTATTTCACTCTGATCTAGACTATGAGTTTCTTACATCTGTGTTATCTATGCATGCATTCACACTTTCATTCAGGCTAACTTAGTATAAGAATATCGTATTTGTTGTTTCTTCATGATTTTATACAATTGTACGACTTTAATATACTTTATAAGTGCAAAACCCTTATTGAGAATCAAGAGGTACATTTTCCTATTACGGTTGTTATAGCAGGGTAAGCTTCATTGTGTAATATTTTCTATACTAATTCATTGTATTCCTGACAGGCAATTATGAAGAGTTTTACGGCTTCTGGCTCCGATCCTTCTAAGCCGGATAAATTTTTGGCCTATATGGCTCCTTCACCAGATGAGGTGTTGATTTAACTTCTTTTTATTTACATCACTTCTTGAACACTTTGTAGACTCACAATCTCTTTCCTATTCTTTTGCATAGAAATAACTTGTCTACGTCTTCTGAGCTATCTGTAAATTTTATTTCATAAACTCATTTGGCACTTATTTGGTTGAACCATACTGATATGTATATTTTGCCAATGGCTGCAGTTATGGAAGGATGTCTATGAAGAAAGTGAAGACATTTCATACTCCTGGGTCAGGGAGTATCAATGGGATGTACGTGTCTTAGATACCAAATGTCTTTATCAGTCTTAACTAAGTTATTATGATGGCCATGTGAAACATGTCAGTTTGTAACGTGCAGGTTCGAGGTGATGATGCAGAGGACCATGCAACTTATATTGTTGCTCTTGGTGAAGAAACAGCACGTTACTTGGTAATTAACTGGAATTAGATCATTGATGTTTACACCATAACATTTGATGATTGTGGTCTTTATCACAGTAGTTTCCTCCTTTGATGCAGCCACTTCCGACAAAGCTTGTTCTAAGGAAAAAGAGGGCTAAAGATGGTAGGTCCAATACAGAGGTTGAGCATTATCCTGTACCTGCAAGTGTCACAGTAAGAAACAGACCAGAAGTTTCTGCTAAGGAGTTGAAGGATTCGGGAGTAATATTCTTAGCCACTTTCTTACTCAGAATTCTACTTTTATGTCGTTGATTATTAGTTTCTTTAAGTTAAGCTTTGACATTTATGTTTTTAGCTTGAATGTCAAATCCCTGACTGTTTTGTTAATACCGACAATCAGGATTATACAAATTCGAAGGGGAATTATTCAAGTTCCAAACGAGGGCGGTCTGGGAATGAAGATAACCTTGGAATGCGGCATAATAAGTCTAGTCGAGTCCAGGAGATGGATAACTATAGTGGGAGTGAAGACGAGATGTCTGATTGAGTGCCTATGAAACAGGAATTCCCTAATTGCGGGTTTAGAAATTACAGTTTTGTTTGTTAATGGATGTAAGATATCTTTATTTTTCGCCGACTGTTAGATTCAAGAATAGAGAAGCGAAAATGATATTCTGGTTCTGTAATGTTGCCGTGATAGAAAATTGAACGATATTACAATGTTCTTCTGTTACTGTTATCTTTACACTCTTCCCGCGTCTGTTTTAATGCTAAATAAGGTGATGGAGGGGCAATTGTGAATGTGCCAGTAGAGTCAACCTGACGATGCTCCTGCGTAGAATCAACCTGATGCTCCAATCTGAATCCTGAATGCTGCATTACAAACTACGGTAAGCAACAATTGTATTAACTGTCACACAGAAGAATGTCTACTTTTTGGCACATGTAGCGTTAGTGTTGTTATAGGCACACATGATTAGAGAGATCTCTTGCATCATAATGAGTAGGTTGTATTTCTCTTACAACATTTTGGTTAATCTTTTGCCGCAACAATGATATTTTTTGATCAGATATATATTCAAATGTACAATCTCTGTGAACTCATTTCAGAGGAGTGTCATATTGCTCTGATTTACTCTGGTCTTGCAATAGGAATGTTTACGATTACCACAATCCTGTCAAAGTTATATTCTCTCTGTAACTGCGAGTGGCTTCTTTGTGTTAAACAAATTATATTATGCAAGTGGAGAAGTAATGTTGCATGAAAGTTAAAACTGTCCATCTTTGAATCAACTTTACGAAAAGGAAATCTTCCTTTTCTTTGCTTTTCTTTTTTCTTTTTCTGTATCAAGTGCATGTTACAGAAGTTTGAAAACAAGGAACAAAGAGTCATATGAACTATTCTGTCGGTGTTATTAAAAAATCGTCTTCTTTTATATTTATACCGATAACGTGTCAGACAATTTCGCTTTCTGGCCTCCCTGAACATATTTTGTTACCATGAGTTGTAATTCTGTGATCACGTCCCCATGTATTCATTTCGACTGGTGACAACGGGTTACGTATAATGTCAATGTCATTATTACCGATCAAGTTTTTCTTGCTGATGAATTTGACTTGAGACCCTACAAAAGTGCCAATTAAGTGAATCAGTACTGTTCTGGCTAATTCAATTTTCTTTAGCAATGACAACAAAGTCACGTCTCATTAAACAAATCCTAATATCTGTAAAGTTGAAAATACCCCAAAATCAACAGAATAACAGAAGCAATGGTGTACATGCTCAGACATTAGAACAGATTTTGAGCAAGACAGAGCACTCTGAAACTTTTGGCTTGTTCTTGCTTTGTTGTATCTTCACATGGCTTATATCGATATCGCTACTTTTCATCTGGTTTTAGTCATCTTCCTTCAACCAGAACTGTATCTCTGTTCAGCTCCAGAAACACTCGTACTACCTCTGAAAGCTCAGTTATTTACTTCACCAAACAACATCTCTTTCCACCGTAACGTTAGCTTAACGGTTTCGCTTACAGTAGGAACTCCTCCGCAAAATGTTGTAATGGTTCTTGACACGGGAAGTGAGCTTTCTTGGTTGCGCTGTAATAATCCGTCCCTTCCGAATTCTCTTCCTGCATTCAATCCTCTTAACTCCTCTTCCTACTCTCCAATGTTTTGTTCTTCCCCGGCCTGCAGCACCCAAATCAGAGGCTTTTCAATACCTGTTTGGTGCGACTCAAACAAGCTCTGCCATACTACGTTATCCTACGCTGATTCGTCATTCAGTGAAGGGAATCTTGCTTACGAAACATTTTACATCGGAAGTTCTGCTGTTCCAGGTATTGACAATTAGTAAAAGCTTGAATTGAGCCATGTCCTCTTAATATTTCCTGATACTATGAGCAAGTCTAAAGGGTGAAGCTTCACCACATTCTTCTCACAGGTACAATCTTTGGGTGCATGTCTACAAGCTTTAGTAGTTCCAGCGAAGAAGACCCGAAGAACACTGGATTAATGGGAATGAATCGAGGTTCTCTTTCGTTTGTTTCTCAAATGGGATATCCCAAATTTTCTTACTGCATATCGGAAGGTGATTCTTCGGGTGTCTTACTACTTGGAAACACAAGTTCACCTTGGCTTAAGCCATTGAGCTACACTCCACTGCTTCAAATATCTACACCATTGCCTTACTTCGACCGAGCTGCCTACACAGTGCAACTCGAAGGAATAATGGTGTCACAGAAGTTGCTTACACTACCCAAGTTCGCATTAGTACCGGATCATACTGGAGCTGGTCAGACAATGATAGACTCGGGGACACAATTCACATTCTTACTCGGTCCGGTTTATGGCGCATTAAGGAATGAATTCATCAATCAAACTCAAGGTATTCTACAAGTCCTGGAAGACACAGACTTTGTATTTCAAGGAGCAATGGACTTATGTTACCGAGTTCCATCGACTCGAACGAGTTTTTCCGACTTGCCCACGGTGAGTCTGATGTTCAGTGGGGCAGAAATAGTGGTAACCCCGGATCAGTTATTGTATCAAGTTGCTGGGGAAATGAGAGGAAGTGACTCGGTTTCCTGTTTCACGTTTGGTAACTCGGAATTGTTAGGAATAGAGGCGTTTGTCGTTGGACATCACCATCAACAGAATGTATGGGTTGAGTTTGACCTTCAAAATTCAAGAATCGGGTTTGCACCGGTTCAGTGTGGTATAGCAAGTCAACGACTCGTTGTATAACTCGTTGGCAGTTCTCTGTATCCTCATCAAATCAAGATAAAAATGTAATAGCAATAGATATTTACTGTGATTTAGAACAAAAAGAGCAGATGTTATGTAGTACAGTGGTACAGTAGTTGGATGATGATGATACCTAGAATCCGAGTTTCTACCGATGGACACAACTCCGATGCTCTAATTGGGCCGAAGCTTCTCAGCAAATGTTTTCCCTGGTCCACCTTTAATTTGTCAGTCGCAATCTTTACATTATTTTGCATGGTTCAAAGACCTTCTAAATATGCCACAAGATGGTCTTGCTTCCCTAAGATTATAGGCCGATAAGTAGAACATACCATTTTGAAGAACAATGGAAACGGCAGAAAACCGAACAAGAGAACCGGAACACAGCCAAACAATGCCACAGTCACAACCTTTACATTATTTCGGGTCATGATCTCGAGACCAATTGGGTCTCGAAGGATGTACCCCCAAAGACCCTACCTGATAGAGCTAGAGGTCGATTTCAGGCTATCCATAGAGATGACTCTAGGGGCTTCGAGTCAACACTAGCGGGGCAAGTATACCTACTTGGTATCATCCTTGCGACCTATGCCGTCAGAACAATCACCGATGTGAGGTACTCTGATAGGAAATACATCTGGCCCGGTGATCTTAACTGTCGAGGGTATCACCCTAGACTAGAATTCTAAAACAAATACATGCTTACAAATCTCGTTAAAGCATGTTTGTAATGAAGCTAACTAGCACAATAATTCAAAATGCAAGAACATCATGTGCATAAATAAGGAACAACAAAATAAACATAAAGTAGTAGCAATAAGAGTCTGATACGTCAGTAGTATATTTTGATTTTATAAGAATGTGAACAAGTTCCAGAACAAAACCTTGTATTATGTAGTGCTTGATGTAGAGTGAGATATAGTTGGCCATGCTTCTTTTATTACTAGTTGGGGAGTGTTCCCTTATGTTTGTGGAGACTTCAGAGGTCTCCTGAGGGTTCTCTTCATCTACTTTGGTGCCTTCTGAGCTCTTCAAAAGCTTTTGTTTGTCTTCGACGATGCCACCGCATAGAATACTATTCATGTTCTCTTGGATTACTGTACCCACACCGACATTTGTATTCACATAACTATCACATTAGCTGTTAACGAGAAGGAAAAGGTAAATAAGCAAAACTAAAGTAAAGATAGATATATAGGGGACTTACATGAGTAGATGCAGCGTTCCCACCACTTTAGTTTTGATCCACTTAAAAATGCAAACGGCCTTCCCGCCATTGTTATTAACGAAGAAAAAATTAATTCCAGACCATGTTGATCATTAACCAAACGTGGAAACCGTTTGCATACGGATAATGCCAGACCTACAAACATTTCAGACTATATTTGCTACTAGGCAATTTTGTTTATTTTTCAATTTTTTATGCATTTGGAGTTAGCAATCCACACCCTCCAATTCCAATGAAATGAACACGAATATTCTTTTTGAAACAAGCATTTTCAGTTGATCTACAAAGAAATTTATTTTCATCAAAAGCGTACAGAACTACTGTGAAATGAATAGTTACTTACCACACATATCTGATTGAATTAAACTGGTCACTAACGTAAGGCCACATATACCAGAGAATGGACTTGGGTCTTCGTCTCTAGTTACTGAGCAAAGATACTCCACCACCTTCTTTTCTCCATCTGTAGCATTCACTGCAGCCATGAGCACATGATAGGGTTCCCTCCTACCCCATATTTGTGTTAAGTTTGAGTTCTTCTGAACTAGCACCTTAACAGCTTTTATGTTTCCAAGGATCGCAGCCAAGAGCAATATTGTCCTACCATATTGGGGGTTCACATATTCAAGTGTTACTGGTGGTACCAGCTTCACAACCTCTTCCAGAAACTCCCACAGGTGGAGAGATGCAGCTGATTGAAGAATTGTACCAACTTCCTTCGTTCAATCTCTTGTTTCAAAAATCCCTCTGATGTCTGTTTGATGATCATTAAGATATTTCTTAGACTTCTCCCAGTCTT
The DNA here is from genome assembly GCA_023531435.1 of Papaver californicum. NCBI lineage: Eukaryota > Viridiplantae > Streptophyta > Magnoliopsida > Ranunculales > Papaveraceae > Papaver > Papaver californicum. Next base: position 684,044 of record JAJJMC010009201.1, read on the forward strand.
GTGCCTGGATTGCTTCCCTCAGGGGCTCGTATCCACGAAATCATAATCATCACCCCCTTTTTGTTAGCCCGCTCATCTTCCTTGTTCACCTGACCACCTTCTACGTTCGCTCGAGCAATCCCACGTATGTATTTGAGAGGTAGAAGCACATCCTTAACTGCTTGATTGTATAGCGCATTGAAATATCAGTAAAAATAGTTAGTACTGTGTTCAACATTGCAACAAAGAAAAAACTAAACAAAATAACTATAGCATCTGTCGGAGAAAGTTGATATAACTACTGAAAAAACAAACACTCATAAACAAGCAACAAATAGGTGAAGGCTGAGTTCGCGAACCCAACAGCACCAGAAGAGATTAATGCATAATATTAATAACGTACCTAGTTGTTTGTTACTATCTGATAATGATCCAATTTCAGCAACTCTATCTACTTGTTCTTTAGGATTCAAGTTACTAGAGATGACACATGAACACTCTCCTGCAGCTTCATCAGTAGAAATACCAGCATCATTCATACTATTATTATTTGCTAATATCTTCAACAGCTCCATCATTTGTTGCTGACTATGGGCTTGAGATTCCACAACCTTACAATCCAAAGCTTGTATACCAGCACTGCTTGCTTTAACTCTACCATTACTTGCTTCAATACTCGCTACAATTTGTTTAGTAGAAAGCACTATTGTTTCGTGCAACTGATGATCACGATCTTCACCTGAAATAGAAGTAGTGGTTGACATGGTGATAGATTGACCGAGGAATAAAATCATATCAAACTCTTTTCGTTATAAAATTAAAAGTAATTGAAAGTGTGGTGGTGGAAAATCATAAAATATTCAGGACTATAAATAGCAGTCTAGAATCTAGATAGATGACTTGAACACTACAATGTTCAATAGTAATTACAAGTCAAGATTACAACACGTAAGACACGTTACAACTTAGCAGGTTTGTTGATAGCATCACAAAGTAAGAGGATATTTAAATTTCTTGGATGAAATGGGAATAAGTCTAGCTAATTGTTAACTGTAAGTAGAAATAATCTGTAATTGCACCATAAAATACTTAATAATTCCCTAATAAAAAGAAAGAACACACCAGACAGACATCTATCAGACGTCTCTACACAATAAAGTAAAGCAGAAGCCATTAAAGAAAAAAGTTGAACATCAGACATATCTTTGTTATATATTCAAGAAAAGAATAAAGTCTTTGTTCTGTGTTATGCCACACATTTTGTGATTGGGAAATCAGTTAATAATAACAGTAAAGACCTTTCTCTGGAAGAAATCAATGGCAATTCATTCTGAAGACTTTCTTAGTTCAAGGTAATAAGGAAATAAGACCGTAGAAAATTGTGCTAACCTCCTTTCTCAAACTATGTGAATATCTTTGAGTAAGTTTTGTCTTCTTTCCCTAAAATTGCCAGACAGTAAGTAGAACTTACCATTTGGAAGAACCATAGAAACTAGCCTTAGACTTTCTTCTTGCATTGCCAAATGTTCTCTCCAGATTTTCACTTCCCCAAATCCCCAGCAGTCCTACGAAGAAATTCCAATAGTCAGCTGCAAACGAGCACCCCATATCATAATAGGGAATTTCATCCTCATCCTTCCTGCAAAAGAGAACAAATTGAGCAAGTTTGTATCTAAATTCTTTGAGATTATCACCAGAGTTAAACCCCATTTAAGGAATTTCCAAACTACCACAGAAATCTGGATGAACACCAAGATGTCAGACCAACTTGTACCAAAAGTGATTCAGCACAGCTAAAACTAAAAAAAATGTGAAAGAGATACTTCATTAAATATGATTCTTCCTGTATTGATCGACATCTCAACTTAAAGTTTAAACTGCTTTAAATATTCTCAACCAAAACAGATTTGTCCGACAGAAAGATAACAACTCAGGCAGAAGCTTCAGTTAGTAAATTGCCTTCACCATCTGATGGCTGTTCAATACACTTCTTTTTTCTTTCACCACTTGTTTCTTCATCTTCTTTATGTTCCTCTTCATCTTCTTTGTATTCTCCGTCTTGATCTTCTTTTGTTTCAGCCTCACCTCGTTTCCTCTGAGGAATCACCTCAAAGAATGACGTCTTCCAGTCTTTCGTTTCCACAAATTTGAGCAGTATCTCGAACACTTGGTTCACAGTCAGCACCTGCTTGACCGAGATCAGTACAATCCCCATTGTCAGATAAGTAAAAGCAAAGTGAAAGATAATAGAAATGCTTCTAGGTGTAAAATGTAACCAGGTCAGACGTGACCCCCACACGAGATCATATGGATATAGTTTTAGACCCCCTTTTAGGTGTTAACCTTTGATTTCGAGTCTAGTGACTTCACGGGAAATGTGGGGTTCTCCACATAAGTTTGATTAGTGTTCATGTTGATGCAATGAGTTTGCAGATATTGTAGGCACATACTCAAAAACATATATACTGTCATGCTAAGCAACATTCACATAGGTCCGATTAGTGTTTATGTTGATTCAACGAGTTTGCAGGAATTAGAGTCACATACTCAAAAGATAATTACTTTGTCATGCAAAGCAAAATTCTATACCCTAATAAAGAAATACTCCATAAAAGATAAAATTGCCGCAGGAAAGCACATACTGATATACAGCAGCAAACAGTACCTGTGAACTTGACATTTTCAAGTAACTTCCGATTGGGAGCTTTGCGGTTTGAATCCCTTGGTCATTCGCTTTTTTCATGGTGATACCTTTCCATCGGTTTCGATCTACTAATCCTCCAATAATATATATTTTCTTCGGATCAAGTTCGTCCACTATTGTTTTGGAGTCTGCAGTTAGATAAACCAGATTTTCCTTCTGATCTTGCAACGCTTCAATGTACGGCATGTTTTCCTTCTCAATTAACCATTTATTGAATCCTGGAATCCTTTGAAGTGGGGCTTCCATATATCCTCCACATCCTGTTAGCCAGAGATGGGCGGTTGAACTACATCTTCCATTCACTGCATAACAATACATAATCTGCAACTGACATCAGTAAGGCACGAAATATACTGACAACTTAAAATTACTAGTGGTTTTCACTGATAAACTGATTTAACTAGATAAAAATGTTAACAAACAGAACAAGCAAAATGGTGGTTCTACAGATTTTCATCAATAGACACACCCGTTTTTTAAAGCTCACAAACATAAATGCACAAGCTACAAGGTCCACACAAGATTTTCACCTATGTTTTCCACATTGTGTATGTTTATTCTTGAAACCAGCAAAATTTCAACAGTCATTGAAATAAAACATTTTCTTTACAACTATCCTTAAAATATTTAACCAGTTCACATTGCCAGCTACAAGTGGCCAGTGCAAACTTGTCATTTATCCCTAAACAAGTGATAATTATGCAGAAGGGATGAGCTAGCTTCTCACTCCGCTCGGCCGGCGCTGAGAACAAAAAAAAAGTGTCTTTCGATTCCTCTTCTAGAACAGTGACAGCCTGTCAAGGGCACCAATTTAGAGCCAAACATCAGGTTTTTAAAATTACAACAGCAATGTGTAAAAGTCTTATAATTTCTGGCACATTTGATAACCAATGATCAAACCAGCATACACCATGGGGTAATTACCCCCACCCTCAAATGACCATTGTTAACTTGCCATTTCTATATACACAAGTGATAACCTGTGGCAGAACCATCATACGGCATGGGGGCAATTGCCCCTACCTCCAAACTGGTTTTCTAATAAAGATATTCATCAATGACTAATAATGCAGAAAATGCAGCTTCGAACAGCAATACAATTATAATACCAAGATGTGAGAGTCTCAAAATTGGTGACACAAAGTGATGAAACCAACACAGACCATGGGGCAATTGCCCCTCACCCCCAAATGGCTAGTGCTAACTCGCCATTCATCCCTGAACAAGTGATGGCAGAACCATCATACAACATTGGGGCAACTGCCCCACCTCCAAATGGGCATTTAACATATATCAGCGTGTCATGCATTTTATCAAACAAGTTAAAAGCATGAACAAAAGAGCGGAAATGGGGGCAACTGCCCCCACCTAGAAATACCTGTTGAACGAGGCTATTGATCTCACTAGGGTTCATCAAATCAGCAAAATCAAGGTCAATAACAATCTTCTGACCAATTTCTTTAGCTTTCATCATTCTCTCCATCTTCTTCTCTTTCTCTTCAGACCTAATCCCCATTCTCTCTTTTCTAAGCTCTCTTCTTGATTCAATCAGTTTTAATTTATCTTCTTCAGTAACATTTGATAACTTCTCATCCCATTCTTTTCGTTTTCTTTCACCTTCTTTTTTTTGTGTTCTTTCATGGCGGCTTTTTTCTGTGCTTTCTTTTCTTCATATTTCTGTTGTTTTACAAGCTTTTTCTGAGCGCTTTTAGAGAGTGATGGAGTGGGATTAGGGTTTTCGGTTGTGGGGTTTTCAACAGCGGAAGGGTTTTCCAGGGGTTTTTCGATTGTGTCTGCCATTTCTATGGAAGTAGCAGTAGAAGAAGAAGAAGAAGACGAGTAGAGGGAAGGAAGGTTATGAAAAGTGAAAACTAAAGGGTTCCGACTTTGATATGGACTTGGGCCCATTCACTTCACCTTGTTAGCTTGGATCTGACTCGAAATCTGAATAAATATCGTATCATTTGTTTTTCATTTCCCCCGTGAAAACTAATTAGGAGTGCACAAAGGTCGGTTCGGTTCGGTTCTTGGTGGAACCCTGTACCTGTACCTTCCCATGGTCGGTTCTCAAATTTTGTACATGTACCATGTACCTCATACCCTGGGTTCGGTTCCTGTCTTGTACCCTGTACCCTGGGTTCGGTTCAGGATACGTACACTGTACCCTGTTTTTTTTTTTTTTGCATCTAAAATTTAAATATAAATGTAAATTGTTGAAGTAAAAGAGATAGAAATTTTAAGTGTTGCTAATATTCGAATCTCATTACAAAATGTATACAGTATTAACTTCCATCAAATAAACACAAAAAAGAAGAATAATCAATATAGAGTTAGAATGTAAAGGTTTTAAGGGTTTCATAATGAGATTCAAGAAAGTAAAGATTTCGATAAAATGAACCTAATGAACTTCAAGGATCAAAAAATTCTAGCGCTGGCATAGGACACAATAACTCTACAACATCCATTAAGAAATGAATATTATATTAAAGATTGAATTGATAACTAATAAAGAAAATAAAAAAAAGAAGAAAAAAAAAATCACATTACCTTCCTCAACATTAGAGTTATCATCTAATATATAATCATATAAAAGATCAAGAACAATAGGTTTTAGTAACCAACTTTGTAAAAGATCATGGGGATGTACAGGTACAGGGTACAAGGTACAGGTACAGGGGTAGTACCTGTCCCTTATACCCGGTTGTACTCGGTTCCCATTTTTTGTACCCGTACCATTACCTTGTACCCTCGGTTCGGTTCTTTTGGGGTACGGTTCCGTCGGTTCCGGTCCGGTTCTTCGGTTCCGGTCGGTTCCTGTGCAGCCCTAAAACTAATAAGTATTTGAGTTGAAGGATAAAATTATACCTGACTCGTTAGGTTAATATCTGACTGGATTCAAAACATTTCTAGAATCTTAATAATATTTCAGTCAGATATAATAAGTCAGATTCGGATGCAATCAGCCAAATTTAAGTAAATCAATCAAATTATAAAAAAAAAAACAAATAATAGAGTCCTGGCTCCACACATTGCCCCCTAGCGCTTATCCACCAGATTTAGGGCTTTCAATTGATATGAGTGTACACAAAATTTGGGATGTACGAATTGAAGTTGGAAAACAAATTTGTTAGATTTTAAGCGGATTTTGTATGTTTTGTGTTACAGTGTAGATTCTGAACCACGAGGTAGATTTTATGCCACACTGCAAAATTTGGGCCACTTGCCAACTTTTGGGTCAGAGGGGTTCATAATGGTAGATTTTGGATAATGGTGTTGAGCTTGGCGGATCAAATTTCGTATCACAATTGCAGATAAACTCCTTTGCAAAATGAGAGGAAATATCTCGGTTTATTGCTTCACAAACCAGTTTGCAGCGAGTCAGTGTGGCTGTCAGGCCCAGGTTCATGTTGCAAGTTCCAGTGATGCCTTACACGGTCAAACATTGCGCATATGCCATCATCCTTGGCTATTGCAACAAGAAGTCGATTGCAGGGTTTAAGACTCCAGCTTGCACTTCTTAGTCGCGATTTTGATGAACATATGTATGAACCTGCAGCACATCTCTGGTAATTTTCTAGTTCTTGTAGATAGATTTGAAATGCATACCATTGCCTGAAGTTATAGCTAGATAGCAGTGTGGAACAACAAGTCACAATTTAGTTCTGCAGAGGATGAACGCTGTGCAAGAATCACTGATACTGATTCAGGGTATGGTATACTTCATTTATGGCTGATTTGTGTATATTACAATGTGACAACAATTCCGTAAGATGTATGACTGAACTAGTTATATACATAGGAAGATTCTGATCCGCTATGGAGGAAAACAACACCTATCGGATTTTGTTAACACCAAATTTTACAATGTGCGAGTTGATATATGTACTTATCTGGTTCCAAATAGACGATTTGGTTCCAACCACACGTACCATCACTACTCTTTCTGATCCTTGTCTGACAAATTCTAAGTCTCTGGAAACACCATATTCAACAGAATCTGGATCATCCAGAAGAGGCATTGCAAGAGAGCCTTGAGACTCTAAGGATCTGACCCAACCACGTATTAAGTAGTTTACAACCTGTTGAAGCAGAAGCGTTAGATGCTCAAATCAAAGAAGGCCACCTTTTATTTTACTATCAACAGACAGCCATAACGCAAGTATGTACCTCGGGAACCTCATCATGAGGGCAGTGACCAGCTGGGGTGATTTGATAATAAGGAGCTTCAGGTACCTTTCTTTTCACCTGAAAGCCCCAAATAGGCATTACCCAAGGGTCCTCTTTCCCATACATTAAGCATATAGGTACGTTATTCAGTTTACACCTGCAGATTTAAAAATGCGAGAGTAACTTAGCCTTAAGAGCCGCAGTAAATGAAAACAAGACCCCAAATACAACAGACACACTCATAGCAGAACTTCAGAAATCGATCCCTACCTAGATAACGCTTCGTCAAATGAAATTTGTGCCTTAGGAGCAAACATGATTGAAGCAAAAGATGCAGCTGCTGCTGGATGTTCGGTTGTCTTAATTATACGAGTAAAAACGGTGTCAACATCCGTTGAATGATCGGCATAAACTTGCTTGAGAATCTCCGCAATACTTCTAGGATCACTTATCTTTTGCCAACTACACACCAGAAAATAAGATTAGTTTAGTCTACCATCAACTGCAGAACAACAAGAGCGGAACAAATGCACTTAAAATGATTACTTACAGGAAGCTTATGAACTTTCTCATACCAACAGGCAAAGGAAATGTGCCAGCCCAGGGGAAAATTCTTGCTAATCTTGGGGAACTAATAGGATTAGGAAGAAACGCCCAGAACGGTGTCGCATTAAGCAATGTGACACCCTTAACTAATTCAGGATTACATGCAGCAAAGTATAGTGCAACAAAGCCTCCAAGTGAGTTGCCTACGATGTACACAGGCTCTCCGATAACCTGTAATATAACAATTAAAGCCACAACATTCATTCAATTCAAGAACAGAACTGATTTACGAAAAATTGTCAACAAAATAAGAATTGACTCTAATCAGAAATGTTAAGTTGAAAATACCTCTTGTATGAAATATGTAACCTGGTCCTTCCATAGGTCCATTGAGTAAACTAAGTCATTCGCCCATGGCTCCGTTTGTTCTCCAAAACCCCACATCGCCGCGTCTGTCCCTTGAGATGAAATATCTTCTTCACCTTTGGCCAAAGGAGTTGGATCTTCAGTTGGTAAGGACATTCCTTGTCCAAGAAAATCCAAAGCATATACTCTATATTGACGGCCAAGATCCTTGAGTTGCTTCTCATAGTGAAAAGAACCTACACCAAAACCAGGCAGTAAAAGCAAAGCCGGGGCATTCACATTTTCCGTCCCCGATTTTTCATAATGCACAGTAAGTTTCGGCTTCCACTCCCAGAAACAACTAGTAATCGGAGAACCAGAGTCTCCATCCAAATCTTGCGGTGGCAGACCCGGAATCAATATCTTTTTTACAGAATCATCTATTGTGCTGCTTTCTGTTCCGCGGCCAACAACATTATTAGTGCTGTGGCCTTCACCCAAACTATTGACATATTGATGAGAGCCTGCAAGTGATCCAGATGTTTCCCCTTGCTGTGAATCCCTTCTTGAGGAGCTGGAGGACATGCTATCATTGCTACAAACTAATCTTGTTCTTTTACTACTATCAGATTGGTTCGACCGGCTCGATTTCAAGCTTGTGGACACAAATTTCATGTTTAAATTACAACTACTACTACTAGGGAATAACAAACATGGCTCAGTATAATAGACTGACAACAGCTCCATCATTCAATTTAAGATAGTTTTCTGCAATACAGCTGGTAAAAAAAAAAAAATCAGTTCTAGCTAGTTATCCTAAATGAATACTGTGAAAAAATAATTGAGCAAAGTTGTGCATACCTTTGAAAAATTTGCAGGTACTGGAGAATAGCTAAATCAGAAGTAGAGATTGGTTTTATGATCAAGAATCAAGACTTAGCAGAGAGGAGAGTGCAAGCAGCAGCAAGTCCGGTTTTACACGCAAGAAATGTGTGAAGAGAGAGTAGTTAGCTTGAATTAGTGACTAACTTTTCAAAGTCGTCCAATGTAAATGATTCCGACAAATGATTAACACATGATGCCACCACTGGCAGCTAGCTACATGGTGCAATCATCTCCCCACAAAGGGTTACTCGCTACTGGTGATGTGGTGCTATCTTTGTCGTCGGATGATCGCAGGCGGTGACGTGGTGCTATCTTTGTCCTCGGATGATCTTACAATTCGTTAACCACTCAGTCAGTCAGGAGTTTTGGATGGGCACCACTTTGTAGATGCGTGCACTGCACCTCAGCAAGGTCGATATGTATTGATAATGAAGTTGACGAACCATACTATGGTGTACTTTTCAAAGCCCCCGGTCACATTTCTATCCGGCCGGTCTATGCTAGGCATTAGTTGATTCTCGGCTCACTCTAAATCCTGAACCCTGAATCTGTAATCGTATTCATATTTGGTTGATATATGGAATTTTAATATGAAAGCCAGCCTGAGATTTTCATTGATTTTGTTTGGGTTGTGAGATGAAGTTTTGGAGAAAACTAAAGTAGAAGATGCTGAGAAAAAGAGAGCCGATGATAAGTAGACAAGTGGGATATTTTCCGTAGAGGACTTATCTTGTCGTCTCATTATACAAGATCTTGACACGTGTATGACTAGAGAAATTGACGGTTGAATAAGCCAGGGGATACTTTCACACTCTCTGCCACGTGTTCGTGTAAGAATATGAAAAAACTCCTGATCTTACCACTAGTACATACCCCAGTATACCACTACCAAAATTATTTCCAAAGTTCACATTTCGACTAATATCATGTTGTTGATCATTAAAAGGGTGCGTGGATACCTGAGGTAAGAATGTTTTTACTTTCCAGAAATAGTAAAAGTCAATTTTAATAATTGGAAGTAAAAAAAAATTTACTTTTGCTTTTAAATATCAATCTTAATTTTTTTTATCAAATCTAATTTCTGATATTTTTATTTCTAGAAGTTGATTTTTTTTTTTAGAATCTATCGAAACTCCTTTTAAGAGCCCGGTTGGTTTCTGAAAGTTGAAAAATTGAAAATAACTTCGCTTTACAATTTCAAAATGAATTTAAGAAAAAAAAAGACTAATTTTTTACGCTTTGTTCTTCAAAGCTTCAAAACCATAAGACTCATTCTTATGTTTATAATTACACATTAATCATAAAGAGAAAAATAAATAAATTGTCCAAGACAGAGTAAAGTCAAGTCAAACAGCGAAGAAGACTGGCTTATTTATTAATTGGACGAAGGGAGTCCTTCTATATGTTCATAATGGGAGCTAAAATGTAGTTGCTTTATAACAACTATTTTAATTTCGTTTTTCTTAAATTATCTCCAAATCTAAATCATAGTTTTCTAAATTAAAGAGAAAATAATAAATTAAATACATAAATTATTCTTTAGTTTCAAAATTTCGTTCAAAGTTGGTGTAGTTTAAAGGAATTGTAAAAATGAAGAGTTTGATATAGTTGCAAAAAGGTCTGAAATGGTTGCAAAATACTTTTAGTAACCATTTTAATTTCTTGATTTTCTAATTCCGTTAAATCTAACTCAAAAATTTTCAAATTGGAGTTAAAATCTTTCAATTGCACTATAAACTAGCCGTATTCATAATTAATTATAATAGTTTTAAATGACCAATGAATTTAGAAAAATTAAATTTTTTTATAAATTTTTTTATCTTCGGTTTAATCCTACCGTCGTACGATCATCCAGTACACATGAAGGAACGAAGGAATACAAATGGTTTACGGATTATAATCCAACTATTCTAGTAGAGTTTTCTTTTACTAAAAGAGATGCTCTTAAGAAAATAACATGCCCAGAATCTTGAAGTTGAAGTTCTAACCAGAATCACCATTAGAACCGTAATAACCACACGTTACTTATTAAGAAATGAAGCAATACATTTAAAAAGTAGCTGGGCACTTTGACTGTCAGGATTGTAGAGATTTATGTTCCTACTCTTCATTTTCAAACAACTCAACTTCACTTCGCATCCACTTTTCTTCGATCCCTCATAATATAGTAGACCTCTATCTTTGAACGGATCCTTTCCAGCAACACGTATTTTGTTATAGTGTCATTTAACAATCAAAGCGAGGAATTGCTGGTTGTACAAAAATTCCAGACGCCATCACTGATAGTTACTACTACTATCACCCTCACTCTTACAACAATAAAAAAAAAACGCTCATAGAGGAATAAAAACAAACAGTTTATGAGCACCAGGTTCTGGTGGCAGATATCGGATGTGAAACCAATTCTGAACACATTTAAAAATGAAGAAGAAGATACTTGTATTTTTTAATCTTCAGATACACTATCAAGGGAAAAAAAGCACATATATAAATAGGTGTTTGAGTACTAACAATCGTATTAACAGAAACAACAGTAACAAATAATGGCATAAAATCGGAAACACTAAGCACTATAGATAACTAACAAAGACGACTTAGTCTGGTAAAGATTTATCCAAAATACCAACATAAACACGTTACTTATTGAGAAATGAAGCAATACATTTAAAAAGTTGTTGAGCACTTTCACTGTCAGGATTGTGGAGATGAAATTCATGTCCATCCTCTTTATTTTCAAACAACTCAACTTCACCTTCCCATCCACTTTTCTTCAATCCCTCATAATACAATAGACCTCTATCTTTGAGTGGATCCTTTCCGGCAACACACACCAAAACCCGTTTACACCCAAGACCGGACATACTTGGTGCATCATCTGCAAATGGGTTAATCATCGGATCATCGGATCCATTTTTAGCTGAAGGACACACAAATAACCACATTTTATTAACTAAATCCATATTGATTTCGAATTCATTAATAGGTTTAGACCCCCAGAAGTATGGATGAATCAAGCAAATTCCACGGATCACATTTTCAGCAGCTCGTCTCATAGCTAGATTGTGAGAAATATTTGCACCGGCACTATCACCACCAAAAAATACCCTATTGAAATCGACGTTGTCTTTTAACCACGGTTCTTCATTAAAACCGTGGGGGAAAGTGCTGCGATGACCATCATTTTTATTCGACTGATGAGCAAGTGCCCATTGTAATGAAGTCCAGCAATCTTCATAAGCAATAGGAAGTGGGTACTCAGGTGCTAATCTGTATTCAACTGAAACAGCAACTACATTAGCTTGCGAAACTAAAGCGTTTAAGTAACGTTGATGATGAAGCGAGAAGGCGGATTCAATGCAGAAAGCACCACCGTGGAAGAACAGCAGAAGAGGGAGCTTTTCGGTTGTTGAGATGAATTTACTAGGAATGTAGAGTCTAGCATATATGTCTGGATTAGTAGAGAATTTGATGTCTTTAGAAGAGACGCCTGTTTTTTGATCTTGTAATGAAGGTGGAACCCTTTCGGATTCGAGGAAACGTTCGACACGACCGTTCTTGTAAACTTGAAGGAGTGGAAGAAGGTCTGAAACAATTTCTTCATCAGAAGAAGAAGCCATTGAAATGAAAGATATAAAGCTAGAGATCGAGAGTTTGTGATTCTTAATATAAGCAGAGCAACTCTTGATTTTAATTATTTCTCTTGCATCGGTTTATGATTCTTATCCGTCATCATCGTTCACTTGTTTCTTCAATTCAATATACAATAATTGAAGGCCCATTCTCCCACCCCACCGACAACCATAATTTAAGGGCCATTCTGATTAATTGTATTTTAATAACAGGCATGGCAACAGCTGGAATTCAGTGTAACTTTTCAAAGTCAGTCCTCCGTCCAGTCCAATGCAGGCACACGTCCAGGCACAAATTTAGATGAGCTCAGTATAATTAATATTGGATATTAGTTTTTATCGGTCAGGAACGATACACTGATACACCTTTATATCAGGGAGATTTCGATTTTAAATATCGACGAAATATCGGTTCCCGTATTTTATATCTATAATTTTATTAAAAAAATACTAGTTCACATTTTATACTTGTAATTTTATAAAAGAATATTAGTTCACATTTATACCTATAATCATATTTTAACGCGTTATATCAAACTTTTTTTTTACAAAGTTTAGAAGAAAAAAATTAACACTTATTTAAAATATATAGATCCATACAAAGTTTAAACTGGAAACACAAGAGAAATAAAAACAACTTCAAAGTTCACCGTCTAAAATACTAACTAAACAAGGATATTACGATTCTAATAAAGATCATTAGACTCACTATAGATATCATCATTTGTATCAACTCCATCATTCCAGTCAGCACCAAGTAGTTCTTTATCAGTGTCACACATCAATTGATCAGTATCATATCCATCAAGGTCAGTGTAAGTTGGATAATTAAACTTACTTTGAGAACTACGAACTGGTTCACTTACTTCACCAACAATCTCCTGTAAATCATCCAAAGTTACATTATCACCTTCCACAGCCAAGTCATCAAAATTTTGTGGATCCAACCATTCATCATTTTCATCACGCTCATCCAGAAAAATAAGATCACGAGCTTTCCCATCATCATTATATTCTTGGATTTCTATGTATCGATGCTGCAATTTCTTGTTATATTGGATAAAGACACTATCATTCAATTTCTGTTGTTTTATGTGATTTTGTTTCTTTGAGTGTAACTGAAATAAGAAAGATAAATAGGTAAATATGCAACTTAAATACGAAAGATAAGAAAGTAATTCAACTGAAATACGAAAGACAGTAAGCAATATGAAGTGCTGTATTATACAAAAAAAACTACAACTGTTATTATAAGTGCTGTGATAGTGTTGTAAGTGCTGCAAGTGATTGTGCATAAAGAATACAAGGGAATGAAAGTGTTCTCGGGTCGTTCAGGACCAATCAAAAATATCACCAAGCAGCTTTATTTCATGCTTCTTGAAAACTGAATTTGTAAAGAAAGATTAGTTGTACAGTCAGCGTAAAAAAAATTTACAAGGAAATGTTGAATATCTTGATTCCTTTCCCCATAGTGACCCATGTTAGATTCACCCAGATAAACCCTAGAGTCAGATTTCACTTCAAAATCAGTCGGTTCATGTGCGTTAATGCATATTCAAAAATATTACTAGTCAATGCAAAAGATGAGAATACTTACATTCTGAAATGTGCTTCAGTTTCGCTCACATGGGGAAGAAGAACAAGTTAGACTCAATACCCTGATTGCAAATTTTTAAAGGCTTGGGACATCGATTCCTCCGTATGTAATCCACCAATCATCTGTCATAAATACAGAAAAAATAGTTAGTCAATACAAAGTTATATAACACAAACATAATCAAACTTTAAACTAACAGAACATAACAAACTTACTAGGTTGATCTTTATCTCTTCTTTTTATGCAAAACTGACTTCCCAAGATCCCAACAACATCACTATATTGTCTCAATTCACTTGTAACTTGATCCAGTTCATCTTCATCGGTTATTAGCCTTTGCATTGCTATATGAAGACCTTTTTTGATTTCTCTATACTTTGGATCATTATCCATCTCACGAGCTTCAATCTTGTAGAGTATGAAAGGATTCAAATAATAAACCGCACAATGTAGAGCATTATTAAAGTTTTTCTTCCATCTTTTCTAAAGTACAACCTTAATTATAGCCCAAGAATCATTATATTTACTGAAATTCCTCTCGAGTTGATCCCATGTTATTCTCATTGTATCAACCAAACAAGGCATTGTAGGTTTGAGATCGATATGCACTAACCTTACAACCTTAGCTAAAGGATTTAGCATACTACAAGAGTAATCAACATCTTCCCAAAATGTACTACTTGTAACAATTTTAAGTACATTAATTCCTACATTTTCTTTTGAAACCTACTTTTCACCCACTTATCATTCACAAAAATCATTTGCAAAGGAGTTTTATACTTTTTAAGACTTTCTACTGTGTATTATTGAGTTGCAAATCTAGTCTTTGTGGACCTATGTAAGTCTCCACCTGCCATCTCCCTTATCAAACTCAATACTTGAAAATTAGCATAAATATAGGTAACGATTCTCTTACCTAATACCATGGCTCTCTTGATTCGTGGGAGATTGGAACCAAGCTCTTCTAACATCAATTGAACGCAATGAGCATCACAAGGAGTCCAAAATATATTCGAGTAATCAATCATTAAATCTTGCCCTGCCTTTTTAAAGTTTGAACCATTATCGGTAATGAAACTGAACTACATTTTCTTTCCCAACATCATTAATTACCTCTATTAGAAGCTCACATATGTAATCATCATCATTGGTTCTGTTTGATGCATCTACATACTTCAACAAAACTGACCCTTTCAGACAATTCACCAAAAAGTTAATAGATGTCGCTTTTCCCCATCCGTCCAACCATCGGACATGATAGAACATCCAAACCTCTTCCAATGCACCCTAAATATATCAAAAAACTTCTTCATTTCATCTAATTGCACCTTGAAAAGATTTGTAAGAATCTGATGATAAAATGGCGGAGACATAGCTAACTGATGAGATTTTAATTATACCGCAAGTACACGGCTGTCGATGAGATAATATACAAGCACGGTTCGTTCCATAGGGATTTTAGAATTGTAATTTCTAGTTTTTAGTTAATTATTGTGCTAATAACAAACTGAATGGTGATTATATTATAAAATTCTAAAAAACAGAAAATAAAACTAAAATTGATTTACAAGTGAAAGAAAGCATAGAACTCGAGATTTCATCACTACTATGCAAACTAGATGTTTGTAACTATTTTCTGTAATTTTCTCAAAATATTGCACAAGACGATTTCGAACACAATAATTACGTCTTAGAAAATAGATCGTTTTAATTCAATTATAAAGAATTAATAATTTTCCCCACTATAAAATGCTATTATATAACTAAGAATATTTAAAACGATTAATTGAGCATCATAGGACACACAAAGAAACTATTATCATTATTAAACGAGAAATAGGACCAAGAGAAATATTAGAGAAAATAATTAAAAAATGATAGCGAACACAATAGGAATTCCTCTATAATCTTAGATGAGGGTTCAAGCTATTGATGGCAAAAAGATTGGAAGAAAGTAGAGAAAAAACCATTTTATTCATTATTTTAGAAGAGTTTCCAAAGAAGAACTAACCGTCAGCTCCGTAAAAAGAGTAAAATATTTTATTAAACTTATGACTAACTTCAGGCGCAGCTGAATAAGGTTGTTTTCTGGTGCAGCAGGAAAATGACCGTCTTCTTCTTTCTTTAATTCAAAAACTGTTGCAGACACTATTCATCAAACCGTTGCTTTAGCTCTTACAAATAAAAGTTTTAGCCATAGTTTCCAACGACAGTTCTATCTATCGCAATAATTTCTTCATCTTCTTCCTCACTCGCTAAAAAACCCTAATTTTCTGAAAATGATTTTTTTTTCGATTTGTGACTTTTTCTAGCCTTTTCCAGCCTCCCTCAAAAGCTTCTCTCGACCTCCTTTAAATATTAGACACCCAACAGCTGTCAAATCCTCGAATTAACTCCTTAATATCTTTTCATTAGTGAGAATCAAATCTCAGCATATTTTCTTTCTCCTGGTCTGATTTTTCTTTTAAGTTAAAATCTTGATGACTTTTTTTCCTTCAAGTTACTTGGTTATCTCGAGTAGTATTTGATTAGTATAGAAACTAAATCAAGTAAAATAGGATTGTACGTTTCTGATTCACGTGAAGGAATGTTTCACGCTGATTTTATTTCCAAACATATTTGATTCAATTCTGTTTCATGTTTCCGGATATTTAAACTTATATAAACTCCTCTTAATAAGGCAAGAGGATATTCTTGCTTTAAAACACTTCAAATTGTCCCAAAAATATCGTTTGATTTCTTCACAGGTTCACGAAATTGAGAAAGATTTATTCCTACCAAAATTTGAATTTGAAAAAAGAAGGTGGGCGCCTTTAACAACTTTTGGGTGCCTTTATCAATTTATTGGGTGCTCTTATCCAAAATGAGGGTACCTTTAACACTTTTTGAGCCAATTTTTCCGTAGAAGTTTATTCCTAAAAAAACCCTACAAATAAATAGATAACATTATTAATACAAAAATTGAGTAAAAGCAATATAAATATGAGCTCAAATAAGACACAAAATTGTGTTTATCACTAACATCAAATGAAAAACATAAAAAGGATAAGTTAACATCTAATCAGACTCAAATGTATAACATTTTAAGCTAACATTATTTAGATAAAAATTATAAACAGACCAACTGCATACCTTTCCCATATTCACCAATTGTATAGATCATTTCTTTGAAACTTGGGCAACGAACGATATTAAAAGATGTTGAATTCTCAGTCATCCAAGATGAAATGCTTTTCCATGCTATTTTATTAACTTCTCTTTCGTTGAACTGTTTCTTTTAAGAGTGGCCTGCTGAGTTTTCTTATGGTCCGTCTTCATGAATGAATCTATTGGACCTCTACTATTACTTTGGCTTATTCGTTGTCTCTTCATCTGATTCTGAGCCTTCTTTTGAGTTTGTACCACTAGTTGACTAACACTACCACTGCCCAACCTGCCATCTTGTTCAACTTCTTGCTCTTCAACATCTGTATCAGCATCAGATCCTTCCTCTGAGTTTGTATGTTGATACAATAAATCAACATTATCCCTATGAGTTTTCATGGTCCTCTTTATAGAATCCTCCTGATTAATTTTGTTTATAATGTCAATTGTTGCACTACCATATGGTTTAACATTCCCTGTCCTTTGTAAGATATGCTGCTTAAGCCTAGTGATTCCACCACCATGGAGTTATTTCGAACATAACAATCAAGTAATCCAGGTTGGATGCTCTGGATCTTTGCGTTCACCCCATTGCCATGCCATATCTTTAGTTTGTGTAGAAGATGAAGGCAACAATGAGCCATATATAGAGGGTGTAGTGCTTGAATTGGATGCATTAGAAGAATCCATAATCACAACCTAAAGTATATTCAAAATTGGAACAAAACAAGTTAATATAACAAGTAACCAATAACAGTTCAATTTTCCTGAACACATGGTATTGTGCAAGTGAAACAACTACTAAAAAAAATCACGATTCAAACATAAGAGTTAGTCCTAAACTATACATCTTCTACAAAGCAGAAAGGATTTGGATAACCTATATCAAACCCTAATTATAGCAATCAAACATAAGGAAATTTCACAGTCAATTACACACGACTTGGATCGATATCTCATAAAAAAAACACAACAACCTAATTTCAGACAAAATTGGTAAATAAAATTGTACCCGAACTCAAAGAACTGGAGGGAGATAAAGGACAGAAACAATGTGCAATATTCGCACAAAGAACCTATGATCAAACAAAAAATTAGTTCTAATCTAAAACACTACAAGGATTCAAGGAGAAGGAGATTAGACTTTTATCTTTTGTCACTGAGAAAAAGCTAGGGTTTAACCATGGAGTCACAGGTGAGAAATGAGGGAGAGAATCGAGAGAATAAGTTTTATTTCGCTCTAAAAAATCTACAGCGTTGGACTTATGTCACTCTAATCCAACGAACATAAATTAATATCGGCTAATATTGGAAAATATTGGTTAAACCGTATCGGTCTATATCGGCCGATATTTTTGATCAAATACCTTTTCGACGGTATAAGATATTTCGTATCGGGTGAGTCCCGATACCGGTAGTACCGACGATATCTCGGTCATCTCGGCTGAGATTGACTACCTTGGGTGAGCTTAAAAATTGAATTTGACCTGGGCTAAGGCTTTAAATGGAATAAATAAATAAATATTAAAATGTGAAATTTAGGTAGTAGACCTGAGGGCTTAACATGGACTTTAGCTCTTTCATAGGTCCGTCACTGGTATAATGTAGTATTAATTGAAGACATGTGATAATTTGATATGAGAATCCTTTGACCAATTTTAAAGAAATTAATATATACTAACACACGACATTAAGGCCAAGCACTTGGTTATACCTTTAATCTAGCCAAAGACAGTTACTATGGGGCATCGCTTGGCTATAATCTGTTCCAAAGCTTTGGCTTGGCTAGAGAAGTGGTCACATATGATCCCACCTGTATCCAAGCCATAGAGACGGATACCAGGTATCCTTTAGAAAAATGCATTTTACGGATACCCAGTATCCCTCTCATAGGTGGGACGGAGCCCAGGCTTCAGTCACTATATTAATCTGTCTCGACAATTATATTTGTTTGACCTTTTTTTCCTTACACTTCTCTCACACCCGATTATGTCCATTCATCACCATTAACGTCTCTCTGTCCTCCACCCTCGGATCTAACAAATATTTTTCAAAATTTTTGAGAACTTTTCTCTATATACAACATCTTTTTCTTCTCAAATAACACCAAATTAATTTGTTTAACTAGATTTCCTACTCAAATCCCCTCTAATTTTTTCCTCATAACTTATTTCTCTTTCATTTTCTTTTCTATCTCTTTTCCATCCCTTTTGTAGAAAAAAATGTTGTCTGGTAAAATTACGAGAAAGAAATACTCTTCTGCAGAAAACATGTATCTTGTTACCTCATTTTATAATCTAAAGAAAGAAGGAACTTACTTTTCTGACGCGGGTTTGTATTGGGATAAAGTATTTGAATTTTTTTTAGCAGGTTCTGGTGGAAATCCAAACAAGCATACTAGTTCTAGAATTGGAAGTAGATTTAGCACTATCAAGGTTGAAGTGGATAAATTTTTGAATGTCTTGCTACTATTAACACAAATCATCCGGACTTCGATGAAATTAACCGAGTAAGTTATCTAAACTAGTTTCGCAACAATTGTTTGAATTAATTTTTGTCTGTACGTTTTTCTCCTACTAACTTATGTATCATTTATATTAATGCAGGGTCTAATGGTAAGAACGCAATATTACACTGAAACCACCAAAACTTTCAGTCGCGATTTAGAATATCATATGCTGAAAAACATTCAAAATTTAATAAAGGATCAAAATCAAGACCCAAATGTGGAAGACAATACCGATATTCATAATTTTTCTTCCCAACACCCTAATACCCAAAATCATTTTTCAAGTCAATCCCCTACTCCCCAAAATCCATCATCAATCCAAGTTCATCAAACACAATTTATAAAACAATTTCCAAGATCATCTGGCGTTCCTTATGGCATCCCCCTTGCAGAAGGAAGTCCAATTACTACCGAGCAATTTATCAATATAAGCAAGTCAAAGGCTCAAATTAAAAAGGCGGTATCCAAGAAAAGTCTCTCTCAGACAAGCACGCCCCCTACACCATTATCACAAGAATCACTCATCAGCGATGCGGGTCTAAACTTATTGAATTTTTAAAGAAACATGAATAGAGAATGAACACCAACGATAAATTTTTGAAAATATGATACCAACGCAACAACTACAAATGCTTCTCAACAAAGAATTGGACGAAGGGATTATAATGGACAATGATCTCTCAACGTTGGCCCCAAATGCAAAACTATCAACTAAAACAACAAGAAATTTTACAAAGGTTGTAGGAACGTGGAGTTGCTCCACCACCACCAGAAAATCAGGCATACTACCCAGGTTTGTTTCCTCAAAATTAACTATTGGCGGTCAAGATTTTGTGGGTACATCTTCTGTAAACCCTCAGGAGACTCAACTCGTCCACTAGGGTCATCTTGGGGTTTAAAGGCTTGTTGCACATGGTAAGTGTAACCGTGATTCACACGAAACTGAGTTAGTTCTTAGTTTTTTAATTTTCGTGGGCATGTAATCTAGTTGTCATTTGTAGTTATTGAATCATACAACACAATGGATGTATTTTGTTTTCCATCTATTACTCAAGTTCCAATAATTTTAATTCTATTTTATCTTATCTTTAGAATTCAGTTTCAAATTTGTGTATATCTCATTGAATCCTATAACTCCAACGACTATTTTCTAACGACTACTTTTAAATCAAATTCTTATAAATTGTAGAATGAGAGAAACTCGGGCATTTTTCTGTCTAAAAATACTATAGAAGATACCATGTATCCATCTCGTACTATGCTAAAATATCCGTCTCAGCAAGCCAAGCCATAGTTTTCCCCTATAGTGATAGTTTTTGGACCTCCCTATCGCTTGACTGTAATTAAGATATAGCCAAGCGAAAGACCACACCATAGTGCTTGGCACAATAATACGAGTGACCCAAGGTGCCAATTGCATACATTTTATGAATGTGAATGTGACAAAAAAACCTGATTTATTTGGGATTTTAAGAGGAGCTATAAATTTTATTTGCATGAGAGGTGTATAAAGGGTGTCTAAATATAGTAAAAACATTAGACAGTCCTAATTTCTAAGATTGTGACATGTGTCATCCTATTTATTATTATTTTTATGATATTTTTCTAATTTTTTAAATAATTTTTTTATATTATTTTTTAATAAAAAATTTCGTTATTATTTTTAATATATTTATTTATTTATTAGTATCTTTTTAGATAATGTTTTTAAATTTTTTCATAATTGTAAAAGGAGTCATCGTGGTCGTGATTTATCAACCATGACGACTCCTTTAAATTTTGAGTAAAAAAAAATAGATTTGTCATGGTCTTAAATTTCAACCATGACGACTCTTGGCAATAAAAAAAAACTAGATTCTTCATGGTTGATATTCAGTACCTTAATGACTTTTAATGTTGTTTTTCATTATTTATTGCATCATTAAAATTCGTTATGATCCAAATTTTAAACCACGACTCTATTTGAAAATTTGGGAAGCTATTGGGTATCATCATGGTCTTAAAAAATAAATATGATAATATATATTAAAAATATTAAAAATATTAGAAAAATAATAATAAAATTTTAAAAATCAACTACTTAAGATTAATCGTAATTAAATAAGATTAAACCTAATCAAACAAGAATATTTTAATCATTAATAAAAATATGTGGTTAAGAAATTTTAAAATATTATAATATCCCCCTATTAAAACCCGTAACCCCCAAAATCAGGCAAAAAATATTCAATTACAATGCTGGAGTTGGTCCATCAATCAAAAACTTGGGAACTTCTATAATGTGGTGGATTGATTAAAAGATTTTAGATTCCGCTTAGAACACTTGAAACAGAGGTAATAGGAGGGTACAATGCAGTTAAAGGAAAAATTCAAGGATTATATTAAAAATTGGGTGTTTTAAAATGGACTTAAATTCAATTACACGATATAGCAATTATATGCAATTCATATTCCCTTCAAAAGGCTATATTAAATATTTATTTTTTAAGATGTGCATTGAATGCAGCGTTGTATTACACTCTCTAACTACAACGTTAACAAACACTGACCGTTTATTGTATTTACCAAATCATTTTTATTTCATATTAATCTTTTTTTACCCTGTTTTTTACCTTTAAATGTTTATTTTATTTCATTTATTTTGTTTTTATTATTTATAAAAAAAACATTTTTATTTTATAATTTTTTTCCTTTTAAAATTTTATTTTATTTTAAAAAAATATTTTTATTTCTTAAAATTAAATTTTAATATTATTTAATATAATTTTCTATTTTCAATTTATTTTTCATTTTTCATTTAGTTATTTTGTTGTAATTGGATTTTAAAGTTGGAAATTCATTTTATATTATTGTGTGTACCCTACGTAAAATTGCCTTATATGGGGTCAAATTGTTGTTTGTGCCGCTATCTTGATGCAATCCAAGTCTACCAGCCAGTCAATTGCTGGTGAAAGTCAACTGGCGGTCAACGGTCAAAGTCAATGATCAAATCAAGTGATCCATTTTTGGCCCAGTTCGCCTAGCCCAGTATGCAACTCCGGCAACAATTTTCTCCTGCTATTGCCGGGCACCACTGTCGGCTGCCATTTTCGCCAGTAATTGTCGGCAGCCATTTCTGCTTTCCATTACTGAATCGAGCCCCGAGTCGAGGTGCCTAGCCTTTGAGCCAAGCCATCGAAGCTATTCTTCCAGCCAGCTAGTCATCCAATTAGCGTAGTATGCCAGCCGGGTCAGCAAATCTACGCCCGCCGGTCAAAGTTAAAGTCCACCAGTCAAATATTCTGGTTATGTCTGTTAGAACGTTTCCACCGACCCAGTGACAGAACCCTAAGAAAAGGTTCTGGAATTCTTTCCGGTAAAGTCAACAAAGGGAGAGTTCTGCAACGTTCCAGATATCTTGTTGGCCAAATTACCACAAATGAAGTTTATCTCATAATTAGGGTGTTAAATATTCATAACTGTATAAATAGAATGGTTCTGAATCCTAAAAAGAAATGCAATGGAATCCTAGAAAACGTCATAGATAGATCACATCTCTTCCAACGATGAGAAAAAACATTATATCTGAATACAAAAATTCGTCTGTGGAGTAGGCATGATTTGCCGAACTACGTTAAATCTCTGGTTTCTTTTATTTTTCTTTAGTTCGTGTTTAATCCATATTTTACATCATCATCATCATTTAGTTAATTTGAGGTGAAAATATATGTTTTTTCCCTAACAATTATATCTTTTTTATATTTGTGCCAAACACCGACTATTGAAACTACATGTAGTTCTAATTAGGGTTGTCAATGGGTACCCGGTAACTTGAAATCAGGTGAATTGGATCCGAGTCCTAAGATTTGATCCATTAACAATATTGGTGCCCGACGGGTAGAATCATTAGGAACCGATAACGTTTCAGGTCCTTACGGGTATTACACGCCGGGTACCTGAATTATTATTATTTTTTGGCTAATTTTACTTAAAACTTTAAGGTTTCACCTAATTTTGCTTGAATTTTTAATTTTTTTCCTTAGATTTAATTTTAGTTAGAACATTTATATAGATATAACAATAACTTCATAGGAAAATTTATTAGATTCAAGCCAACATGAAGTAGATAAAATAAATTTATCAAATTGATTTTCAAAGATCCAATAACTACCCGGATCCAACAGATATTTAGATTTTTAATCAGGTCCGGTTCCAGACCACTAACTTAGGACCCAAAAGTGTTAAGTACCAGATCCGCCTTTTTTAATTGGGTCCAGTGGTATCTGGAGGAACGTGACCCGTTGATAGCCCTAGTTCTAATGATAAGGTTTTGGAGAAAAGAAGAAGAAGATATTGCGAGAAAAAGAGCTGATGACAGTTAGATATGAACCCTTAACTGGAGAATACTCTAATAAATTTGGGGATACCAAATAAAACAAAATAAAAACATTTTGAAATAATATTAAAAACCCCCAATATTTTAAAAATCAGACTGGACATCGA
>JAJJMC010009201.1:713030-715312 GCA_023531435.1 Papaver californicum
TTCTCTTTCTCTTTATATACTCAGACTTCCAAACTCAAAAGAAGTCTCACTCATCCACGTGCTACTCGATCACCTTTTTACTCTCATTTTTCTATTCTTTAAATCTGAGCCACACTTAGCATTCCAATCACCAGAACAAACAGAAGCCAACCTATTTTCCCTCTTTTATTCTTGTTAGACTTTGTCTATTATATTTACTTATTTTATTTCACGTGAACCAGCCAGTGCACCTCAATCCAACTTGATTACCGTGTTATCTATCCGTTACCCAACATCCAACAACTAACTCCACCTGATGCCTTAATCCTACACCGAAGTCTCACCATCCATTTCTCCACTTTGTATATCGTTTTCTGTCTCCAAAGCACATGTGGGCTTCACTTCCATAATCTTGTTGTACATGAGTTGCATCTGTAACTCCATTCACAACGCACAACTGTAGTTCAAATGGACAGTATCCAAGTACATCGTACTTCTGCTCTGACTTGTTACTAATGCTCCACCACATATTTAGTAATTGTGTCCATTTTACCATGTTTATTCGTAACATTGGGAATTATGTGAATAACCTATAAATGCACAAAAACAATTGGTTAGCATAAAAAATATGCACTAACGAATATAAACTGAGCTGTAAATATGCATAAATTATGCTCATATCAAATACCCTCAAACCTATATTTTGCTAGTCCTTGAGCAAAACTAATCTAAAAATAAAATAAAAATTCTAACTCACTTTCGCAGGAATTGCGACTACATTTAGTATATGTAATAAGCCTTTAAACCCCTAAGTGGCCTTAGTGGACGAGTTTTGTCTCGTGAGGGTTTACAAGAGATATACCCACAAAACCTTCTACTCCAAACTCTAGCTACCTGAACGATTGAGGATAGACACTAAACAAGCTATTTAGTTGGCATACTAAATTCTTTGGCTATATGAAATATTACCCTGTATGAATTTAATTGTTGTACACGAGTTTGTGCTCAACGTACTAAAATTCATATAAGAATGAAACTCTACTCAAATAATCATTGAACTTTCCAAAACTGGATAGAAATTATACATTCACATTGTTCGGAATCAATCAAATTCAAACACAATGATAAATTAGAAGATTGATATAGAAGTGATGAATGATGCATATGTTGACTAAGGTGAACGGTGTTTCCCAAAATATTAGTATAAAGTCTGGCTCGGATGCTCCTTTTTTATTATTATTATTTATATACATAATATTTTTTTTCACGACTACATGATTAGATCTTTTGAATCTAAGCGCATGCTCCTTTTCAGCAGATTACATGATAGTTCCCATGGATCCTGCATTCCACGCTTGCTTAGGCGACGATGACAGGGAGAACACACATATTGTTGTCAAAGTGTCATTTTTTTTTTTGATAAAATTAAAATTCTAACGCATCCGAGCTACGACCTTATGGCAATACTAGGGCCCACCAAATCACTTAGAGAAACATAAAATTGCAAAAATAAAAACAGAAAGTGATATGGTTATGATAATTCCGAGATATGCTTGTTCAATGATTATCATGTTATTTCTAACACCTGAGTGCATCCAAATATGAATTGACCATTTAGCTGGATACACCAATTTCTATAGATAAGAACTATGTTTCCATCTACCTAGAATGGTTAGTGTCATCCTGAATAATTCACAAGTTTCTAAAATTTTGGAGTTTCTTATTGACATCAATTTTCTGTAACTCTACCCCCAAACCTAAATTTAACATTGTCCTCAATGTTTCAAACCGTACAACCTAGAATGGTATGCAATAAATATAAATAAGAGAAACAAATGTAAATCAAAGAGAAGGGATTGGAACGTCTCACCTGATTGGCGCAAGAAAAGCAGTATTCTTTGTAACACATATCAAACGATAGTAATAACAAAAAACACTGAAAATAAAATAAAAATAAAAACAAAAAGTCTAAAAGCCGCGGAACTCCGTAAGATGTTCGTGATGTTGATCACATTTTTGGTTTTTTATGTGCTCGCTCCTCTTTATAAGACCACTTTTCCTCTCATCCTGGACTCTATCTCATGGGAATATTCTATGAGAAAACTAAAAGGGTTAAGCAGGGCTCTAAAGGGACCTTAGCCATAATTGGTCAAATTATTGGCAGAACGCGTTGATGTAATTTTATATAGTGGTAAAAAGAGGTTCGATTCTCGAACTTGTGAAGGTGATGATTTTAGAAAATATTATACTAAATCGAAACTAATAAAAATCAGGAAAATACACTAGAGATGATTTTTAGAAAA
>JAJJMC010009201.1:720312-783729 GCA_023531435.1 Papaver californicum
AGAAAAATACCTTATCCATCATCCCAGTAAATAAACTTACCCCATGGAGAAGAAAACTTGCTCAAAAGATCTTTTCATTGCTCAAAAAGTTGATTACAAGGTGAAATAATAGTGCAACAGCTGAACAGATACGTTTATAAGTGTTACAGAATAGGGTTCAGCCGTTACAGAAGTGTTTCTAAGCAACAAAGGTTTAAAAGGATAGGCAACAGAAGCAGTTTGAATCAGCAACAGTTATAAGTGTGGCTGAGTCGTCTTCTCAGACGGTGGTAGATGAAGAACACGCCGGCCGGAGCAGCAGCAGTTGGCCGGCGATGACCGGAAGTGGCCGGAAACCTACTGTTTCGATCTCTAGGCTTTTCTGTTTGATTTCTTCGGCTTCTCTTCATATATATAGGGTGTAGGACCCCTAGGGAGAGTTCTAAACCTAATAGAACTCCTTAAAATCTATCCAAATCTTCACAAATCCGATTCCAAGCCGGAATCCATTTTTCCGTCCAAATTCATGATTGTGCAATATTCTCCGGCGTAAATCACTCTAACTTGATGTGTTTGAGTTGTTCTTGGACTCTTGTAGCTTTTGTATCAATTTGGAAGCAAAATAACTCGAAAATCACGTTGATTTTGAGTGTACAGTTGCTGCCGATGAGTTGAATCGGTGATTGACTCGGTCAACTCGGGTTGACCGATTTGACTCGGGTTTGACCCGATTTTGACCGAGTTGACTCGAGGGTGCCCCTTATCCATTTCTAGGGTGCCAATAACACTTGTCCTTGGGTGCCTTTATCACTTTTTGAGCCAATTTTTCCACAAATCTTTATTCTTCAAATGTACCTACAAAAGCATAAAAACACGTAATAGACACAAAATCGAATACTAACTCACTAGAAATTAAGGTGTAATTTAGACACTAAAATGTGTCTATCAAATACCCCCAAACTTACTATTTTGCTAGTCCTCGAGCAAACTACTCTAAAAATAAAATCCTAACTCACTTTCGCAGGAATCGCGACTACATTTAGCATATGCAGTAAGCCGTTAAACCCCTAGGTGTCCCTAGTGGACGAGTTTTGTCTCGTGAGGGTTTACAAGAGGTATACCCACAAAACCTGGATCTAGATCTTAACAACACGTGAATGATTAAGGATAGACACTAAACAAGCTAGTTAGTTAGCTACTGAGCCAGCCGGCTATAGGGATCATTGCCCGTTATGGTCCAATCGCTGTACACGAGTGTTAACTCAAGCATACTTAAATTCATATCTAAGACAACAGAGTTCTACTCAGACAGTTATCTAACCACCCATCACATGAAAAGACTTAGAAGATGAATGTAGACTGTAGAAGGTCGCAAATGTTGACTGAGGCGAACGATGTTTCCCATATCTGTCTGAAGGTCAGTACCGAGATGAAACCTAGTGTGTCGAGATACTCCCCATTTATTTTCAACGGTTACTACTAACTAAAATATTTACAAGTTCCCATGGATCCTGCGTTCCACGCTTGCTTAGGCGACGGAGACAGGGAGAACTTGAAAATACCAAATACTATTTTTTTCTCAATTTTTTTTTTCTAACTTTTTTTCGATTTTTTTTTTTTTTTTTTTTTTTTTTAGTACATGTGTAATCCCATGGATCCTGCATTCCACGCTTGCTTAGGCGACGGAGACAGGGGGACCACACACATAACTCTAAAACAATAACATATTATTCAAACTGGGGCATGATCTCAACACACTAAATGTCATTCCAGCGCTAATTAACACGTCGATGCTAGGACCCACCAATACTCTCAGAGAAACACGAAATTGCAAATAATAAAACAGAACGTGATATGGTGGTGACAACTATCATGTTATTTCTAACACCTGAACTCTGTCTCCTTTATGAATAGATCATCTAGCTGGGCACACCAATCCTTATAGCAAAATGGCTAAGTTTCTATCTACCTAGAGTGGTTAGTGTCACCCTGAATTGTTCACATGCTTCTAAATTCCAAATCTTATTAAACCTAAAAAGTCTCCCAATACCCCCAAACTTAAATTAAACAGTGTCCTCAATGTTTCTAAGTATAGAACAATACCAAAAGAGTAAAAGTAAGGGAGTCAGAAAGATAGAAAAGAATGCCTGAGCATGGGTTACCTCCCAAGAAGTGCTAAGTTTAAAGTCTTCAGCCAGACTAGAAAAGAATTAGTCACCCCTTTAAATCATATAGCAATAATCGGAACAACTGTGGGTCATCTGAATCAAATAGTGTGCCCCATGGTGGAAGTAAATTGCAGCAAGCTAAGAGGATAAACGATATGAGTACACCTTGATCCCTATCTAGGTAAACCACATCGACCAGAGGATGCGTTTCTGGCAACTGAGGATTGGTAAATCTAACTGGAGGATGATCTCGTAAAATTGCAGCGGTGCCTATGTCAGGTCCCAAGCTAGGGACCTTCTTAAGAGTTAATGGTATAGCACATGGAGAATGATAGTCACCCCCAAACTTAGAGTTTTCAGTGTCTCTAGATAGACTAATAACAATTTCCCTCATTTCCGGATCGTCAGATTCTCGAAAATAGTCAACTGCTTCTTCTAAATTACAATCCGGTGGTGCAAAGCCTAACAAAGTACGCACCTCATCACTAACCCTATCATTATCGCCATTAAATCTGTAGTTGGTTAGGCATTTTTCTAATTGATCTTCTAATGGGTTGGGCCTAAGCTCCATCTCACTAGACGGTTTGGATTCCTCTTCTGATGGGCCTAACTCACTACTTATCAGGGTATCTGGTGGATCATGCTTAAAGTCCAACTCATGAAAATCTAATCCAAAGTGGGCTCGACATTTCTCTAATGGGTCTTCTATCAAAGTGTTTGGTAATGTCTCTTGAACTAGGGTCTCTATCATATTGACAGTTTCTAAACTGGGATCCTTCCTAGTAGGTGCTAACAAACTTGGATAAGGGGCTTTAGGCATAAAATCGGTGGCCCGAGGGGTTTCCTCAGGCTCATCAGAGACTTTATCAGTCTCTTCGGCTATTGGGTCAGGGTGAACTACAGTATGTCCACTATCAGGCCCAGTTACCCCGTTGTCCACCAATTTACCATTCCTGAGGGTTGTGACTGCATTCACGTGACTTGATGATTTCTCACCCGTCGCCATTTCATTGATACCTCCTGGATTGGGTTGGGGCTCTAAACTACTAGTTTGATTCATTTCGACCAGTTCTAGCCTTCTAGATAAGGATTCTAATGGGTTGGGATTTCTATTGCCCTCCCACTGATGGGTTTTTTCGGCGATGTCACTCAGAAATTGCATCGCCTCAGCAGGAGTCTTACTGTCGACTTCTCCGATTGACAAGGACTCAACCAAGGTTACAGTCGCATAATCCAAACCCTCATAGAGAATCTGAACTAGACTTAACTCATCTAAACCGTGGTCTGGGCATTGGGACACTAAGTCGTTGAACCTTTCTACATAAACATACAGAGACTCTCCCTCTTGCTGAGAAAACGTGAAAATTTTCTGCCTAATTGAGGATATTCTGTTCTTAGGGAAGAATTTCTGAAGAAAACATGAAGTAAGTTGGGCATAGGTCTCAATCGACTTAGGGGCCAAGCTATACCACCATGACTTGGCTCTATCTCTTAGTGAAAAGGGAAATAGTCTAAGTTTAATAGACTCGTCATTCAAGTCTCTAATCCTGATTGTGCTACATATTTCCTCGAACTCCCTAACATGAAAATAGGGATTCTCGTTCTCTTTTCCTAAGAATAATGTGTTGAGATTTCATCAATGCATGAGAGGGGAATGTTACCAGATTTTGTGCTTGTGTTGTGAAACATTGTAGTTTTTGGTCATTTGGATGGTTTAATGAAGAGTGATTTATTTTATTATTTTTTTTAATTTTTCATTTTCAGTTCCACAAAAATGACAGGATCAACCGGTTAACAGAAACCCGTTGGAAAAAACCGAAACCGAGAGAAAACCGACTAAAACCGAACCGACGGTAAACAGATGGAAAATTATTTGGGAAACCGACCTTGCCGGTTTCGGTTTTGGTTTGGCACAAAACCGAACTGAAACCGGCCATGTACATCCCTACTCACAATCAATCACCTCACAACCCCTGTCTCTTCTCTCCACCTACTCTCCCCTAGATACAACCTAGCTCTCTCTTCCGCCTCCCCTACAACCTCAAACCCAACAGACTCTCTCCCTAGCCTTCTCTCTTCTTTTCAATCAGCCGTACTCCCTCGTTCCCTCTTCTCTCTTTTCAACCTTCTTTCCTCTCTTCCCTCAATCCCTTTTCAGCCGTTAGACCACCCTACTTCTCTTTTCTTCTCTTTTTCTTTATATTCTAAAAAAAGTCTCACTCACCCACGTGCTACTCCATCACCTTTTTACTCTCACTTTTCTATTCTTTCAATATGAGCCACACTTAGCCTTTCAATCACCATACCAAACAGAAACCAACCTATTTTCCCTATTTTATTTCTGTTAGACTTTGTCTCTTATATTTACTTATTTTCTTTCACGTGAACCAGCCAGTGCACCTCACTCAAACTTGATTACCATTTTATCTATCCACTATCCAACATCCAACAACTAACTCCACCTGATGCCTTAAGCCTACACCGAAGTTTCACCAGCCATTTCTCCACTTTACATATCATTTTCTGTGTCCAACGCACACGTGGGCTTCACTTCCATAACCTTGTTGTACATGAGTTGCATCTGTAACTCCATTCACAACACATAGGTGTAGTTGAAATGACCAGTATCCAAGTACATCGTACTTCTGCTCTTAATTGTTACTAATGCTCCACCACATCTTTAGTAATTGTGTCCATTTTACCATGTTTATTCGTAACATTGATAATTATGTGAATAACCTATAAATGCACAAAACAATTGGTTAACATAAAAAATAGGCACTAACGAATATAAATTAAGCGGTAAATATGTATAAATTATGCTCATATCACGTTAGCCACAGGCCCACAAGAAAAAGGGATATGTTTATCCCAAGAAGACTACAATGGTATACAAGACTAGAACGAGAAAGGATAAATGCCCCTTCAAGCTTGTATTTTATTTGAGCGGAAATGTATGGAAAATAAAGTGATGTGCCGTCACCACAACCATAAAGACCCTGAGAATTTTGTTGGGCACTCCGTAGTTGCAAAGTTGAAACCGCTACAGTGCCCCACAAGTAGTTGTCGATATGTTCCAAAGGACCTAACAACTGTAAGAAGTTGGCATTCATACGGTTTCCACTAGTGTTAGGTAAGATCCTCGTGCTCAAGATGTATACCATATATGCACCAGTTGTACGTTGTACGTCGAATATCCTCGGGATCCAATCTTCTTTAGGATTCCCTCTCCAGTGTCCCTTCAAAGTTTGCTTGAGCATTAGAAGTTTGAAATAATTCACTTTATATTTACCAGCTTCGTGGAAATTTTGTCTTGAAGTCTTCTTGTCCCAACCAAACAACTTGTTGGTCAGAACATGCAACAAGTCTCATTCCAAATCCTTTGTGTAATTTCCTTCTAAAACAACTTTACTTTGCACATGAAGGCCTAGAATTTGTTGAGCATCATCGTGGATTAAAGTCATCTCGCCAAAGGGTGAAATGCATGGTATCAATTTTCCCAACCTCTTCTAGAAGTAATTCACCGTGACAACATCATACTCCACGTAATTGGTAACCGCAGGTAACATACCGGATTGTTCAACTAGGGATTTAACACCTTCACATTCTTTTTCCAAAATCCAAACATGCATCGATTGGTGTCTGTAAATATTTACTGCATCCTTGTGGTCCTACAAAAAAAATATAAACATAATTAAACGATCATAAAATGATTAATACTTAAAAGAAAAAATAAAATGATTAATACTTAAATGAAAACATAAGATAGATAATCTTACATATGTTGAATAGATTGTATGAGCCCCCGAGTCTTTGTAGATGAATAAAAATCCATAATCATCTGGTTTACCCTAGAAATGACCATCGTCACACTCAGGTAGCATATCGTCAGGATGATGAATGTGTTTTTTTTTTTTTCTTCAACTCCTCTCTCAACCCCTTTTGCAACAAGACCTTTATCACTTTCATCCTCTTCGGGATGATGAGTTGGTGAAAACTCATCTTCACTAGGTTTCTGAATTGATAATACAATCTGGTCCCTAGTGACATGTACATTCCCTCTCTTGCCAGCACCGAAACGTTTAGGACGCCAATTACGGGTGGAATGGACTCAGGAGCGGTAACATTATTTTTTTCCTTTTAAATCGGCAAGTTCCTTGCCAACTTTCTTAGGTCATTTTTTAGGAACTAGAATTTCCTTTGCCTTTCTTTTGGAAGATGTATTACCTTTAGACCTAAATGTGCAAACAATCATTCAAACAAACATAAAATGAGCATTTTATAACATACAATCGGCATTGCAAAATAAACAGTCGACACAGAAAATGCAATAACTGGCGTTGTTGTTTACAAATCGACATTGCCGACTGTTGAAAGAAAAGGTTTAGAAAAAATTTAAACAGTCGGCATTGTTCTTTATTCACTCCAACTATACCGACTCTAAAATTTTATATTTTCTATTCAACTAGAAGTCGGTATTTATACAATGTGTATCAACTATACCGACAATAAATATTTTCTCAACAAACAATTTATAAGTTCAGTCGGCATTGTCAAAAAATTCGTCGACCATGCTAACACATGCGGAAAATATCCAGTAAGAAGGGGTATGGAAGTTGGTGTGGTATTCATACTAGAATTTCATAATATCAATGCCGACAGTCACAGCCGGTATGGTATACATCTAACAAGCAATGGCGAATGTGACTATGTAATTAAAATTGAAGATAATTTTTCATTTCTGACTTACTTTATCGAGTTCAAATCAATTAAGGGTTCTAAATAAACGATTGGTAACCACTTACTTTCTCATAGGAGCTATTTCACTAAGAAGTTGATCGTCGAATCTTCTTCTTCTTCTTCTTCTAGTTGATTTGCAATTGCGGTTAATTTATCTTTAAGATTTTGTGCGACTTTTTGTTTAGCCGCAACCGTGATTCCATGATTAGGTATAGGTCTAAAATATTATTTTGTTCGTGCCATTTTTATTGATGGAATCAATCTATGATAAATTTTTAAATTTGACGATTAATTGACAATGAAACGTAACGGTTTTGAAATATGGAAGAAAAGAGAGAAAGAGAGAAGTTGTAACTGAAAATAGAGAAGGAGAAAAGGAGAATCGGTATTAAATCTTAACCGGAGAAGTTGTAACTAAAATCGAGGATAATATATTAGGTTTTGGTATTAAGATTAAAAATAAAAGGTATGTTTGTAAATTCATCACTAAAAAACCTTTCTACATATTCTCTGGATTGACACAATCCAAAATATCCCCAAATTTATAGGGGAATCCAGTTAAAGGTTTATCTAAAATCTCTCCCCTTATATCTCATCATTGTCATTTTCCTCTATATTAGTACTCCAATTGAAGCTTTGCATCACATATTTATTATAAAATTTCTCATATTTTTTTAAATTTCTTTGTAGCATATTTTTTTTTAATGAAAATATTAGTCTTTTTCATTCATATCCCCCAATATTTTTTCCTATTAGGTGGTATATTTTAAAGCTTTTGATTAAGGTTAATAAGGGTGGACCTCTACTTTTATACCATCCAACGGAAAAAAATATTAGGGGAAGATATTAAGAAAATGATCTTAATTAATCAAACTCAGAAATGGAATTTTGGATCTGTTTGTTGCGGTGAAAGCCAGGGCCGGGGGGGCCAATTCTGAGTTCTCAGTGTTGACACGTGTATGCCCGCCACTGACCGCCGGAATGGGCCACGTGAAAGTAACTCTTTTAATCCTACGGTTGAAAAAATTCCTCAAAAATTACCACATGGCAATTTCTCATACTCTGCCACGTGTTTGTCACCCACACAGTAACAAAAGACTTTTTTCAGAAACAAAATCAGAAAACAAGCAAAGAAGATTTGGGGTTTATGAAGATTCATTTGGGGTTGAGTGCTAGTTCGAAATTTGGATCAACTTCTTGACTATGTAAGTATTCATTTCTTTTTGAGTTTTTGTACTCCATTTTTCAATTCTTTGTTCCAATAATGGTTTACAATTTTCACTAAAATGCATGTGGATTTAGGGGGTAATTTCTTGATCAAATTGAGGCAACTTAGGTTGTAAATGCTCTGTCTTTTTACATTCTCAAAAGAATAGAACATTTTAGACTTAGAGACCTCCTGGTAGTACCTCACCAAGTCAAATTGTTATATTTTCATGTTCAGTACATTTTTGGAATGATATCTACATTTGACAAAGAATTCAACTTTCTGCAGCAACCATGAGTTCTGCATTTAGAGGAGGAGCTAGAACTGATATTGAAAGCGGGTTTGCTGGAGTTGTTCCTGATCAACGCCGCTCATTGGTATTCTTAATTTTCTTGGATATATGGCATAGGAGTAGTAATTTCAATTTGAAATGTAAAACCATATTCGTGTCTTAGTAATAGAGCAGATTGTTTGTTTATTATGTCTTGTTTTAATTCATTTCATTATCAGAGAATTCGTGCAGCTCGGTGGAATAATACCAACAACTCCTTTGCTTTTCTTTTCACTGGTAATCATGTCTATGTATAAAATTTACTATAGTTTCAATTGACATGTGTTGTAGTTACCTATGTTAACATGAGTTTTAATTGGTTTGATTTGACAGTTTTCTTGCTGTTCATGATACTAAACTCGAATCAGATATCACCAAATTTTCTGGTATGATGTAGTTATTAGAGTGTTAGAGTATAAAATTAGTATATTCCTGAAATTTGTAGTGTATGCTGTGCAATGCAAATGTTTAATGGAGTCATTTTTGTAATTCCATGTTTTGTAGGTTTGGCTAGTTTTCTGTGTTTTTCTAGTGGCCGCAATCTTTAGAGTGTATGACATATGCAGACAACTTCAAGCTCAGGCCCAGGTTCATGCTGGGGGTTCCAGTAATGCACTGCATGGTCAAACAGAGTTGCGGTTGCATATGCCCTCATCCTTGGCAATTGCAGCAAGAGGTGGCCTACAAGGTTTAAGACTCCAGCTTGCACTTCTTGGTCACAATTTTGATGAACTAGGTAAATGACACTATAGCGCATATTTGGTAATGTACTAGGTTATGATTTAGATACATTTGTGATGTATGGCAATGCCTGAAGTTACTATTTACATATGAGTAAAGGCCTAAAGGATACTTTGAAAGGCCATTTTGTTAATGGTATCAAATTGTTTCAATTTCTCTTGCAGAATTTGAAACTCTGGGTGCACTTGATTCTTATAATGTTTCCCCTGCTCCCTCAATGAGTGATGAAGAGATAAATGCCTTTCCTGTTCATAAGTACAGGGTTACGGGTCAAGAAAGGCAAGTAGTGTGTTTGTTCTCTGAACTTGTAGATAGTGTTTTCTCTGTCTTACCTTATCTCGGTAGCTATCCTTGATATTAAGCATTAATGAGACATGTCTAACTTTATCTTTCAATTTTTTTGTACAGTGAGGATGCATTACACCAGCAGAGCTCCTCTTCACCCGCAGCTGAGGTTTCTGTTTTGTTTCTCTTCATTCACATAATGCACTACAACACATACCAGTTTGCTAGTTGTCTATGACTAACTGGTTGCCGTTGCACTGTTTTCATACGTATTATATGATTGTACTAGAACAATTCCCCCATTACAAATAATGTCTTTGTTTCTTGTTTTTGCTCATGTGAGGTTACTTCTCATGGATTGACTTTTCCTTACTAAGCAGAGTAATCAAGTTTTTGGTGAAGCAGAGGCTAGTCCAAAGGCTCCTGGGGATGAACTAACTTGTAGTGTCTGCTTGGAGCAAGTCAATGAGGGAGAAATCATCCGGACCCTACCATGTTTGCATCAGGTGTGCACCCCTTGATTCATCACCATTCAAGCATTTACCTTTTCTTGTTGTTTATGCTGTAGATGCTGTATGCTCTGTACTAGTTGTGGGGTCTAAACTTCTTTTTTGTAAAAAATGTCAAAATTCATTATTTCCATCCAGCTATATGTTGTAACCATCTTTCTGATTCTTGTTCTCTTGATGAACGCAGTTTCATTGCAACTGCATTGACCCATGGCTGCGGCAACAAGGAACATGCCCGGTATGCAAGTTTAGAGCTTATGAATGGCAGGAAAACGATCCGAATACTGGAATGTATGATGGTTCGCCTATTGTGTGACAGTATACTCTCAGCCTGGGAGTCTCAGATTCATATACATCCACCTTGTATTAAAAATAAATGTGTTGATTATGTATATGTAGGTATTAGAAAAATCAAGTTGGGAGGATAATTAGACGAAACTTAGGGTAGTTTTTTTACTTATAACCAACATGTACGCAGTCTGTATTCAAGGACTGCAGCTATAGCGTTTTGAGTTTTATTCCTATCGCAAAAAAAAATTTGGTATGTAAATTTAACAGTAATTAGTCTCCGAAATTCAGTGTCCGAGTTATCAATGTTTGTTACAGCTACCCAACGTTCCGCCCTGAGATGAGTTGTAAATTAACTGTTTCATGCTTCAGTTGTTGATCCTGGAGGCCTGTAGCAGTACACGACTCCTTTTAATTTTGTTTTTGTCCTAGTGGCTAACGTTCTTCGTCATATAATGACATTTAAACTGCTCGTTAAACTTGTCGTTTTTGAACATATTTTATAATTGATGAGTACAAGAATTTTGTCTGCAGCCATTTTATCTTTATCTTTATCATTTTAATATGCATGTTATTAAGGTCCATTATGTTATGTTTATGTGGAGCCTGATAGTGAATGATCCGGTTTCATATTTGATCTGATCCGATTAACGGTCCGTTGGGAAATTAAATGAGATCCTAAATTTTTGAGTAGTTTTCATATATATCGAGTTGCCCTATATAGGGTTTGAAATCAGTATTATGATTATCGTTGTATTCCTCTGGAACACTTTTTATGATCATAGTGAAAATCGCATCCGCTTATTGGACGTAGTTTAATTTGGATGAACCAAGTAAATATTGTGTGTTTTTGTTTTCTTTGTAGCATCGATCCTAGCAACTGGTATTAGAGCAAGATTCGTGAAGAATTTTGGGAAGAATCGATGGCAGGAGGAGAAGACGACAGAACGACGGAGAAAGGGGCGTCGACATCATCTGCGATAGGGGTCGGATCCGGAGGTGTTGCAATCGGATCTGCAAACGCAATCAAAAAATTTGATGGGTGAGATTTCGGGTACTGGAGAATGCAGATTGAAGATTATCTCTATGGGAAAAACTTGCAGCAACTTCTATTGGATTCAACAAAGCCAGATGGGATGTCCGAGGCAGATTGGAAACTCCTGGATCGACAAGTTCTAGGGGTTGTTCGATTAACCTTAGCCAAGTCAGTTGCACACAATGTTGTGAAAGAAAAGACCACTGCTGGTCTGATGGCGACCTTGACGAGTATGTATGAAAAGCCGTCGGCGAACAACAGGGTGCATTTGATGAAGAAGCTGTTCAGATTGTACATGGAAGAGGGCACTTCAGTTACAAAGCACTTGAATGAGTTCAGTGAAATCGTAAATGCTCTATCATCTGTTGAGATCGAATTTGATGATGAAATTCGTGCCCTAATCCTTTTGGCTTCTCTACTCAACAATTAGTAAGTTGTGAGAACTGACGTGAGTAATTCCTTCGGCAAAGAGAAGCTAAAGTATAATGACATACACGATCTGATTCTGGGTGAAGAAGTTCGAAGGAAGGATTCTGGTGAGTATTCAAATAATGATGCTGTCTTTAAAGTCGAATCAAGAGGCATATCATCTCAGAAAAATCAGAACAGAGGAAGATCTAAATCAAAAAGAGGGCGAAGCAGGGGCCAATCTAGAGGTCCACGGGGTCCGACTGGATGCTAGAACTGTGACCAGATGGGCCACATACCGAAGTGGTGCAAAGAACCTAAGAAGAACGGGAATGAAAGTGTGAATGTTGTTACAGAAACCATGCAAGATGCCTTACTGCTTTCTGTTGAAAGTCCATGGACTCTTGGGTTCTTGACTCAGGAGCTTCTGCATACCACTTCAAGCCGATAACTTTTTGTTAACTATACTGCAGGTAACTACGGGACTGTCTATTTAGTTGATAATAAACCACTTCAGATAGTAGGCATTGGAGAGATCAAGCTTAAGCAGGAAAAGGGATCAGTCTGGAGACTTCATCGTCATCCTATCTCGCCGGGTATAATGCAGCCTAGTGATTGGACGTCTGGGTACCTATTCTGAGGGGCTCTTGCTCAACTCATCATTCCAATCTATCTACACACGATGCTGCTCCGGGCCGACGCCTCATTCTTCTGAAATTTCTTCTCCAAGTCTTGAAAACTGGGTCTAGGTCCCGGGAAGGTGAATTTGGCCTCTTTCCTGAAAGCGATGCCTGGTTAGACATGTTCCACAGTTAAAGAGGAATCTGATTTCTATTAGGCAGATTGATGACGAAGGGCATGGTGTTTATTTTGGTAGTGGTAGATGGAAGGTAACTAAGGGCTATGGTAGTGTCTCGTGGTTACAAGACAGGTACTTTTTATATGTATTCAAGTCCGAGAGACGTGTCTATTGTTGGCATGGCAACAGTAGATACATGTGCAGTAGATACAGTTGCAGTTGTTGAATCTAGTGATACTCTATGGCACCAAAGGATTGGGCATATGAGTGAGAAGGGCATGAAGGTACTTCAGTTGAACGAGAAATTACCAGTATTGAAGACCATTAATGTTGGCATGTGTGAGAGATGCATCCTTGGGAAGTAGAAGAAAGTCGGCTTCGTCAAATGCGGTATAACTCAAAAACCAGAAAAGTTAGAGTTGGTGCATACTGATTTTTTGGGACCATCTCCAGTTCCATCACTTGGTGGCTCATTATACTATATCACATTTATTGATGACTCAACCAGAAAGGTACGGGTTTATTTTCTGAAAAATAATAGTGATGCATTTGATATATTTAAGAAGTGGAAGGTTTTGGTAGAAAATGAGACATGTTTGAAACTAAAGTGCCTAAGATCAGATAATGGGGGGTGAGTATGTTGGTGGTGGGTTCAGAGAGTATTGTGCTTCAAATGGAATCAGAATGAAGAGGACCATTCCAGAGACACCACAACAGAATGGTGTAGCTGAGCGCATGAACCGAACCCTAAATAAACGTGCTAGAAGCATGAGGTTGCATGCTGGGTTCCCAAAAGTTTTTTGGGATGAGGCAATCAATACTGCAGCTTATATGATCAATAGAAGACCATCAGTTCCGTTGAATTTCAAATTGCCAAAGGAGGTATGGAGTGGTAAGGAGGTAAATCTTTTTTTTTTGAAAGTATTTGGCTGCTTGTCATATGTATATGTTGATGCCAATGCTAGAAACAAACTTGATCCCAAATCCAAGAAATGTTTCTTTATTGGCTATGAAGATGATGTTTTTGGTTATAGATTTTGGGATGCGAAAAATTGAAAAATTATCATAAGCATGAATATCATCTTCAATGAGAAGGTTATGTACAAGGACAAATCAAATGCAGTTGAAGAACCAAAGGCACCAGAGGTAAACGATTCTCCTTATGTTGATTTGGTGAGATTTCTAAAATAAGTGTGTAGGACAAGATTGTCCAGAACCAGGAAGATGAAGTGCCTGAGATAGAGCAGGGTAGTCCAGCTTCTCCAAACCCCAGTACTCCGGTTCCCACTCTTACCCAAGGCAGTGGATCGTTATTCACCCTCTCTTCAGCACATCTTGTTGTCAAATGGAGGTGAGCCTGAAAATTATGCTGAAGCTTTGCAAGTTGAGAATTCAAGCAAGTGAGAGTTAGCTATGAAAGATGAGATGGATTCTTTGCTCAAGAATCAGACTTGGAAGCTAACCGAGCTACCAGAAGGGAAGAAGACTTTGCATAACAAATGGGTGTACAGAGTAAAAGAAGAGCATGATGGGTGTACACGTTACAAGGCCAGGCTTGTTTTGAAGGGTTTTCAGCAAAAGGAAGGTGTAGACTACACTGATAATTTCTCTCAAGTTGTGAAGCTAAATACAATCAGATTGGTTTTGGGAATTGTGGCTGAACATAACTTAGATCTTGAGCAGTTAGATGTGAAGACTGCATCCCTTCACAGTGATCTGAAGGAAGACATTTATATGGTGCAACCATAGGGCTTCACAACACAGGGAAAGGGGAATCTGGTTTGAAAATTGAATAAAAGCTTGTATGGTTTGAAACAAGCTCCAAGACATTGTTATATGAAGTTCGACAGTTTTATGGGTACCACCGGCTTCACTAAATGCGAATCAGATCATTGTTGCTACATAAAGAGGTCTGAAAACACTTTTATGATTTTGCTGCTATATGTGGATGATATGCTTATCCCAGGGCCTAACAGTGAGGAAATAAATGATCTGAAGAAGAAACTGTCAAAGCAGTTTGCAATGAAAGATATGGGAGCTTCAAAGAAAATTCTTGGTATGAGGATCACGAGAGATAGCAATCATGGTACCTTGAAGTTGTCGTAGTCAGAATATGTGAACAAGATTCTGAAGAGGTTTAACACGGAGAGTGCCAAACCAGTGGGCACGCCTTTGGGTAGCCACTTTAAGCTAACCAAAGACCAGTCACCTAAGACAACAAAAGATGAGGCTTCTATGAAGAAGATTCCTTATGCATCAGCGATTGGGAGTCTTATTTATGCCATTGTTTGCACCAGACCGGATATTGCACATGCAATGGGAGATGTGAGCAGGTACATGAGTAATCCAGGAAAGCAATACTTGGAGGCAGTCAAGTGGATACTTCGGTATTTGAAGAGTACTACAGATACATCACTTTGCTTCACAGGTTCTAGTATGAAGTTGCAGGGTTATGTTGATGCTGACTTGGACTGAGATATTGATAGTAGAAAGAGTACTACTGGGTATGTGTATACTCTGGGTGGTACTGCTGTGAGCCGGGGTTCTAATTTGCAGAAGATAGTAGCCTTGTCTACTACAGAGTCAGAATATGTTGCTTCTACTGAGGCAAGCAAGGAGATGATATGGTTACAACGTGTCTTGGGTGAATTAGGTATGGAGAAAGGAAATGGAGTTTTGCATAATGATAGTCAGAGTGTTGTTTTCTTAGCGAAGAATCCAGTGTATCATTCAAGAACCAAGCACGTGGATATTAAATATCATTTCGTTCGATCTTTGATAGAAGATGGTCAGTTGACACTTGAGAATTGACGGAACAAAGAATCCAACAGACATATTGACAAAACCAGTGAACCTTGAGAAACTGAAGCTGTATGCAGCTTCAGTGGGTCTTCGAGCTTGATGATTGGTTAAGAGAGTTGCTGCGGTGATTGGTGTGTTTTGAAGTTTGTTCAGAATGAAGTTAGGGCGCGTTGTGATGTGACCATTCCTCAAGTGGGAGGTTGTTATGTTTGTGTGGAGCCTGATAGTGCACGATCCGATTTCGCACTTGACCCGATCCGATTGGCGGCCCGTAGGGAAATTAAATGAGACTTTTTGAAAGGTTCATTTATGGAAGGGAGTGATGGGCCGATAGACCCGGATTATTATCGAGTTGCCCTATCTAGAATTTGTAATCAGTATTATTATCATCTTTGTATTCATCTGGAACATTTTTTGTGATCATAGTAAAAACCGCAGCCGCTTCTTAGACATAGCCTAATTTAAATAAATCTAATAAATTTTGTACATTTTTTTTTTATTTTTTTTTATAGCGATCCTAACACATTATGTTGTCCTTAAACATAGGAAAAAGATATACACCTTTTAGCCAGATCTCTATGAAATTATTTATAGATTCAATGACATGCGTAAGTGGCATGAAGAGAAGTAGGGTAAGGGATCTTATTTTGCAAGTCAAGAAATAAATATTATAAATTTCTCATTTTTTTTGATTTTTTTTTTCCGATGGAGATTTAATGTGTAGTACAAGTTCACAAACCTTGACATGTCAAAAACAGTACTACTTCTTATCTCTTAACCCTTTGATCGTCAACTTCTGTACTACACCATTCTAGTTCCTCATTTCCCAGTTGTTACCTTGATTGTTTCAGTTCCTCATTTCTCCGGTTATTACCTGAATAATCCTTATCTTATATGGAGAATCAGAAATTAGATCGAGGGGGAAAACTTTAGAGACAGCAGTCATGGCATGTAATTCCATGAAATTATCTCTCAAGTACAACATAGTAACAATTCTAATCCTTTTCATCACTCTGATTCCATTGTTTTTCTCTCAAGTTGTTCATGGTCATGGAGGCTCTCATGATGATGACGAAGAACATGTTGATCAAGTCGGGGCGCCTCCGGCCGTGCGTTCGAAGGGTTTAGTTCTTGTGAAAATATATTGTCTAATAATATTGTTGGTGTCCACTTTTGTATGTGGAGTATCTCCATATTATTTGCGGTGGAATGAAACATTTCTATTGTTAGGAACTCAATTTGCTGGTGGGATTTTTCTTGCGACATCTCTGTTGCATTTCTTAAGTGATTCGAATGAGACTTTTGGGGATCTCACTAAAAATCACTATCCTTTTGCTTACATGCTTGCTTCATTTGGTTATATCTTTACCATGTTTGGTGATTGTATAATTTTATATGTCACACAACGCTCTCGTAGTAACAGAGATGCTAAAATTGAAGTTGATGAAGAAGGAAGGGGAATGGAAGAACAAGTCGCGCCGTCAGCGCATCTTCAACCAGCTGAAGTTTTGTTGAAGAGTTCTTCATTTAGTGATACTATGCTTCTGATTGCTGCACTTTGTTTCCATTCTGTTTTCGAGGGCATAGCCATTGGAGTTGCAGGTATTCAACTACTCCATTAACTGTTAATTGATGTTAATCCCATGTTAGGTAGAGACATTTATGTATTGTAGAACTTAGCTGTCTTTTGCTGTATCTTAAGAATTTGTCATATATTCATCATGAGTGTTAGTTGCTAAATTCTGTGTCTCAATAGTATTAGAGAAGTGTTATAAACTCCACATATAAACAAATCTCTGACTAGATTAACACATCACTTATAGTTATTTTTATGAGTCCTACCTTAAACACGTTTTTGCATGTATTAGTGCTATCACTAAAATGTTAATCAGGTTACTTCATGAAACAACTTTTGATCGGTGGATGTTTCTGATTATGTAAAAACCACGAATATTTTCAGATAATAAAGCAGATGCATGGAGAAGTTTGTGGACCATATCATTGCACAAGGTATTTGCAGCCATTGCGATGGGAATTGCACTGCTCAGGTTGTTACCAGATAGGCCATTCCTTGCAACCATTGCTTACTCATTTGCGTTTGCCGTTTCAAGTCCAATCGGAGTAGGCATAGGTATAGGTATCGATGCCACTACAGAAGGAAAAGTAGCAGATTGGATATATGCAATCTCAATGGGTTTTGCTACTGGAATTTTCATCTATGTTGCCATTCACCATCTTATTTCTAAAGGCTACAAACCAGAAAAACCTTCTTACTTTGATACCCCGTTTTTTAAGTTTGCTTCGGTGCTTCTAGGCGTGGGCGTAATGGCAGTGGTCATGATCTGGGATTAGTACTACTAAAGTTGGTAGTACAAACATTTGATCTATTTGTTTCTATATATGTTTGGTGGTGAAAATTTGTTTATGTGTATGATAGTTTGATAAGAAAGATTAC
Organism: Papaver californicum; assembly: GCA_023531435.1. Classification (NCBI taxonomy): domain Eukaryota; kingdom Viridiplantae; phylum Streptophyta; class Magnoliopsida; order Ranunculales; family Papaveraceae; genus Papaver; species Papaver californicum. The sequence continues at coordinate 738,061 of JAJJMC010009201.1, forward strand.
CCATGGCCGAACGATCAATCGATCAATTGCTTTTTGTGTTTTCATTACAGAATTCATGTAATTTAATTTTTCATTTGTTATCTCTGTCTTTTTTTTTTCTTCCAAAGCTGTGGATGTAAATTAATTTTTCATTTTATTTTTTTGGGTCTGCCTCTAACTCCTCGGGGTTGTATCAAATAGATCCATAAGAATCGACCCTTTGATCCTTAAAATCCATTACTGACTTGGTCAAATCTGTGGTGGGGACTGTTAAAAAACTTTTTCGAAGAAGTCAAACATTATGGGCTTGTGGCCACTCCTGTGGGACCCACATAAATTCTTCCAACCGCAATCCTCACCGTAGCATGATCCATTGAGGTTGAACCGGTGAACTTACGGTGTGTAAACTGGACCGTGTAAGTACGCACAACATATCACAACATCCTCTTTAACACGGACACACGGCAAAACACAAAACGTCTTTATGAATTGGGTTGTACTGGACCGATACGTTTTACACCTCTAAATAAAACCATAACGGTCAACCTAAAATATAATGACGAAGCACTTAATACACAAAAATAACATTGTGTATTACTGATATGTAACACGTACTCACTACTTATAGAGTATAAGAGTGATAGTGATATTTGTTGTAGTACGTACAAGAAAAATGACTAGCATCATTCATTGGTTATGATCCGAAAAATTCAACTTCAAAAAGACGTTGGAGATATTCTTGGGTTGCCTTTCAGTGGTTATGGCAAAGCACACATTAACAGCTCTGTTTCACTGACAATATAAGACTCGACAGAAAATGGCAAAAGATAATACTAGAATGAACCAATATATTATTTCAAAAAAAAAAAAAGATAAATATATTATCTATTGGTTGAACAAAGACTTATCTTTAAGCAGGGGAGTCCAGAATAAATGGTGAAAGGATGAAGTTGAACATCAAACAATTGGGAACCTCAATCTTTGTGTGTTGAGAATCTGAAAACGAACTACTATTTTCAATCAGTCTTAATTATTTGTTTCTTCATTCAAAAGCATTTGGGTTTTTTATCTAGAAAAAGAGTTGGGTATCATGTCTTAATTTTCATTTTGTTATGTTTATATTTAATGGACTTCTTACCACTAATGCTATTTCTCCTAATCTTAATCAATGACTAAGATGTTTAGTAAACTAATTACTACTATGTTTCTAGAAACTAGAACCTTATTAATCAATTATTCATGCACTTCAAATTACTCCTAACTAAAGCATGGCTGCAGTGGCTGTGTCAGGGTTCTAGGTAGGAGGGAAAAAAATGTTTTGCTAAGGCAAACAAGAAATAAAAGAAATATTCTGGGATAAAAATATAACTTTATAAGGAAAAAGTTTTAGAGTCAATTACAAAGTGGGAGCAGTTGCCCCGATTTCTCTTACTTGGCTAATTTTGTGCACGATGTGTGTCATTTGGCTATTCAAAACTTTCATGCAATGCATAATTTAGCCGAGAGTTGGTTGTTTTTGATGGCTTTTGGGGTATGTCTTTGATATTTGATTAGATGGATTTTACTTTGACATTAAGTGAAAACTATCTCACACTGTGTCATGACAGGCTGCTGCAAGGAAATTTCTCTCCACAAACCTTGGTATATGAGATTAACAGATAGACAAATGACAAAGGATCTTACACATCCTCTAATTAAAAAATATACACGTTCATCACTTTAGCGGCACTCTAAAGTTCAGCTACACCAACATTCTTACTTCTATGACCATCTTTCCGAGGTTAACACCTAATGACAATCACATCAATTAACAACAAAGAATATATGTTTTTTCAAAACTTGGATTCATTCATTTTTCTATATAAATGAACCAACTCTTCAGAAACATGATATAGCAGCCATTATACCGATCTATAGCTAACTCGAGCTGTTAAGATCGGTATTTGAACTGATTAAGAGAGAAGAGATCTAGCTAGCTAGGTAGAGAGAAATGGGTTCACCATTAGTTTTCATGGGAGTTTTCATATTTTTGTCGAATGTTTTCTTTCTTTGTTCGACAAATGTACTTGCTCAAGAACAAGGAGGCATAACGAGGCATTACAAATTCGACGTACGTGATATTATTAACTAGTTTGCACACATGAACTAGTCTAGCTAGTAATACAACTGAATCATCTTTTTTATGATATGATGAATGATATATGTGTTAACTGGTGTTTTGCAGATTAAGATGCAGAATGTAACACGTTTGTGCCACACGAAGAGCATTGTGACGGTAAATGGACAATTTCCAGGGCCACGGATAGTAGCAAGAGAAGGCGATCGCTTGGTTGTTAAGGTGGTGAATCATGTTCAGAACAATATCACACTTCATTGGCATGGTATTCGACAACTAAGGACTGGATGGGCAGATGGTCCTGCTTATGTTACTCAGTGCCCAATTCAGACAGGCCAGACATATGTTTACAATTTCACGATTACTGGTCAGAGAGGAACTTTATGGTACCATGCTCATATTTCATGGCTGAGATCTACCTTATATGGTCCCATCATCATCCTCCCCAAGCGCAACGTTCCATACCCCTTCGTCAAGCCCTACAAGGAGCTTCCCCCTGTCATTTTCGGTATGTATATAGTAGATTAAAACTAGCTAATTAGTCACTTAGCATGTATTTCTATATTAATACAAATCGAGTATATTCATGAATGTGGTTTCGAATTCCAGGAGAGTGGTTCAATGTCGATACTGAAGCAATCGTTAACCAGGCTGTTCTGACCGGAGGAGGTCCCAATGTCTCTGATGCCTACACCATGAATGGGTTTCCCGGTCCTCATTATAATTGCTCTGCAAAAGGTATATACCAGAGAAACATATAGCACTGTAATAATTTTGCTCAATTAAGTTTGGTTATGCTCAGCTTAAATATGGTTGTGTGATTTGACAGATACATTGAGGCTGAAGGTTGAACCAGGAAAGACATATCTTCTACGTTTGATCAATGCTGCACTCAACGACGACCTCTTTTTCAGCATCGCCAACCACACATTTACTGTTGTTGATGCGGACGCTGTGTACATCAAACCATTCAAAACCGATATAATTCTCATTACACCGGGTCAAACAACTAATGTTCTCCTCACAACCAAGTCTCAATACCCTAAAGCCACCTATCTCATGGAGGCTAGACCATATGTCACTGGCCTTGGAACTTTTGACAATACCACCACTGCTGGATTCCTTGAATATCATTCACCATTACTCACTTCATCTAATTCCATCAGGAAACTCCAACTTTTCAGACCTAGTCTTCCTGCTCTCAATGATACTATATCTGCCACCAACTTTGCTAAAAAGTTCCGTAGCCTTGCCAATTCGCAATTCCCTTGTAACGTCCCAAAGACTGTACAAAAGAGATTCTTTTTCACAGTTGGTTTAGGTACACAACCATGCGCCAAAAACCAAACTTGTCAAGGGCCAAACGGAACTAGGTTCACAGCAGCTGTGAATAATATCTCTTTCGTACTTCCAACCACGGCTCTTCTACAAGCTCACTACTTTGGCCAATCTAATGGCGTATACACGACGGATTTTCCTACAAACCCACCAAAACAATTCAATTACACTGGCAACCCACTGAATAACACCATGGTTAGTACTGGAAGCAAAGTTGTGGTGCTCCCATTTAACACAAGTGTGGAGGTAATAATGCAAGATACGAGTATTTTGGGTGCTGAAAGCCATCCGCTCCATCTTCATGGATACAATTTCTACGTAGTAGGCGAAGGGTTTGGAAACTATAATCCTAATACCGACCCTCAAAACTTTAATCTTGTCGATCCTGTTGAACGGAACACAGTTTCTATTCCATCTGGAGGTTGGGTCGCCATCCGATTCCTTGCTGACAATCCAGGTACATAGATCAATTACGCAAATTATAATTACTGGTTATCGCCTTTCATTTCTGGTTCCAATACTAATAGTTGTGCTCATTTTGGTGTCAAACAGGTGTATGGTTTATGCATTGCCATTTAGAAGTCCACACAACATGGGGTTTGAGAATGGCTTGGGTTGTACAGGATGGGAAACTTCCTAATCAGAAGCTAATACCTCCACCTTCTGACCTTCCCCAATGTTAAACTTTTCATTTGACTAACAAATTCGGCTGCGACAAAGAATACGATTCTTTCTAACTTAAACTTAGCAATTTTAACATAAATTTGGCAAGTGATGAGAGTGTGAAAAAAGCGAGTTTGTGTTTTGTAATATTATTGTTATTCTGTATTCAATTGTGTTTTGCTTTTCAAGAAATAAAATTAATCTTTTGTTTTCCCTTATAACAATCGATTGGGTCAATTAACAGTTATCTAGTTATGTGACCAATTGTGTAATTAATTTTCATAAAGTCGATTAAAACCAGATTTATATGCCTAATAAATCCTGAACTTTGACCGTTGTTATCATCTAACGATTTTACAATTCTATTAGAGAAACATTTGTTATTATATGTTATTACAATTAGCAATCATAAAGGTCCCTTGGGTCATATGGTTTAGAAGGCATGGAGATCGCTTTCACATGGATTAGCGCAGGAGCTTAGGGACAAATTTTATATTTTGTTACATTTGGTAAGACTAAGGGCCATAGTGATTAAAGTGTAACAGGTGCTGAAAAGAGTATAATTATATTGCTATTTGTTGGTACACATACAACTTTACAGCTTCTTTGTTTGGCCTACAAAATAAAACAATCAGGGCAGTAGTGTACCTAGTTGAAAGACAGTCTCCAAAAGTAATATCAATAGAATACAGTAGGAGGAGTGTTAGTCACTCGTACATGGTAAAGACCAAACAAAAAACAAACTCTTTTGTTGGTAAGGTGATGGGAAAGCTCAACTTATAGGAGTGCAAGAAGAGTTTCATCCATACCATAACTACCCTATATTGATGTGGAGCTAGCATCTATCTATGGAGGATAGAAATGCATATCTCACTATCACTCATATGGACAAAAAGATATGTCAAGTTAGATTTAGATGACAGGGAAATGTACCAACAACAACAACTTTTTCCTCGACCCTTCTATTTTTTTCGTTAGAGATGTAAACTGGGTCGTGCCAGCATATGTACAACATAACACATCAAGCTAAAATTTGAGCGTGCACAACATGTGACAGGAACAACACAGAACAACGATAACTTCGTGTGCTGAGCTAGACTAGACTAATCAGCATAGTGGTATAACACAATACGTGACATGGATAAGCACGAGACACATCACAATACAACACAACACACTGAAAAAGCATGTCATATTAAGTAAACCCGGCACAATACATCAAATTTTATGTATATTTCAAAAAAGAATTTTCTTTTTTGATCGATAAAGAATTTAGTGCTAACGAGTTTCGAACTCAGGTCACTGGTGTCCTCCACCGATGACTTTACTACAGTGATACCGGTTTCACAAAAGAACTTTGTTCTATCAATTTTCTGACATTTTATTTTAGTTCTAAATATCTAAAAAATATTTTCTTTGGAAAACATAAAATAAATGTGCCGGCACAACAACACGATACAACACGGTTATTTTTTCGACACAACACGACACAACATGTCCTCTAGTTAACATGGCATAACACATCATTCTTTAATCTCTGGCACAACACAACACTGCACACAACACACTAGGCATATGACTACGTGGGATGGGCTGTGTTGGGGCGACACATTTTACACCTCTAAGGCCATCTTTGGCACAAATTCTTGTGTACGTTGTACGATTGCCAAACATTCACTCTAACAAGATCTGCATAAGTGCGAGATACGATTGTTTAGGCGATGTGGAATTTGCTACATGCATGAATTTGCTACATTCACTCTAATCATTATCACTATTATCAAACACAAAGATATGTAACTAAATTTAACATCAACAACAACAATATAATATCTTGTTTAAAATGAGAAAAAAACTATAGTTTTTTTTATAGAAAATTTGGTGTCTCAAATCATCACAAGAGAAAGTTATATCAGAAATAAAAAACATTTTTCCAAAAGGTGTTTTAAGGAAAAATAGCAAAATGATTAAATGTGATATTAACTTTGCAATACTCTAAAGTTAATATTGTCTAGAGGAGGAGGAGGACCCTTAGAAAGTGGCAACTTAACTAAAATGTTCATTTGAAGAAACCAGTTAGCTACTTAGCTAGATTGATTTGGTCTCTAGTCTCTTCTCCCTTTTTGAAACCATAACAACATTCACCTAATCTAATCAACCAAACAATTTTGAGTTCAACTCATTATATATACATCTCAAGCTTTTTCATGATTCTTTCATATCAACTACCTTTTCAAAAGTAGCACTCATACTGTAGTGTTGTTCATTGAGCTCAAAAGCACTACTTTTGAGTTTTGATCAGTATACTTGCAATGGAGACTACTAAAGCTGCAACTTTGCTCTTTGTTTTGATATGTTTTCTGTGGGTTTCGCCTGAGTTCGTAATAGCGAAGAACCATGCAGCTTCATCAAGTGTCACTAGACACTACCAATTCGATGTACGTGACATTTGCGCGTTGTATAAAGCTTTACGTTTCGTTTGTAATTATGATCATTGTCCTGTATGCATAGGTAGTTAAATCAATTTTTTTCCTGTTTTCATTTGTGCAGATTAAGTTGCAGAAGGTGACAAGGTTATGTCACACTAAGACTATTGTGACAGTAAATGGACAGTTTCCAGGACCAAGAATTATCGCCAGAGAAGGTGATCGTGTCATTGTTAAAGTGGTTAACCATGTCAAAGACAATATCACCATTCATTGGTATGTGCCTTTGGCTACAACGCTACGCCTCAATTACGAAGAACCAATATTAGTTAGTACTAATAGCTTGTCATATTGTTTACAGGCATGGAATTCGACAGCTTAGAAGCGGATGGGCAGATGGACCTGCATATGTGACCCAATGCCCTATTCAGACAGGGCAGAGTTATGTGTACAATTTCACAATTGTTGGGCAAAGAGGAACTCTATGGTGGCATGCTCATGTTGCATGGTTAAGATCAACTTTATATGGACCCATTGTTATACTACCCAAGCGAAACGTTCCGTACCCGTTCCCCAAACCCGACAAGGAAGCCGTACCCATCATTTTTGGTAAATTATCAAGCAAGCCATTTAACTCAATTTAAACAAATTCATACTAATTAAAAATTTCAGGATTTAATTTTATTTGTGTAATTTTCAGGAGAGTGGTTTAATACAGACACTGAAGCAATTATAAACCAGGCTATGAAGACTGGAGGAGGTCCTAATGTTTCTGATGCCTACACCTTCAATGGACTCCCCGGGCCATTGTACAACTGCTCTGCTCAAGGTATGCCAATTCCACCGCGGCCAGCTTAGCTAAACTCGCAATTCATATAAAAATTTAAGATTGAAGTTTTAATTGTTGTGAATCTTGTTGCAGATACATTCAGATTGAAGGTGAAACCGGGTAAGACGTATCTTTTGCGTCTCATCAATGCTGCACTCAATGATGAACTCTTCTTCAGCATTGCTAATCACACTCTCACTATCGTTGACGTTGACGCTGTCTATGTTAAGCCATTCACCACTGAGACACTCCTCATTGCTCCTGGGCAAACTACAAATGTACTTCTCAAGACCAAACCTCATTTCCCTAGTGCCACTTTTCTCATGGAAGCTAGACCTTATGCAACTGGCCTAGGTACCTTCGACAATACCACGACCGATGCAATCCTCGAATACGAACATCCCACATCAACGAGAAATAAGACTACTTCCAACACAAAACCATTTCCAGTATTTAGACCAACTCTTCCTAAACTCAACGACACATCTTTTGCAACCAAATTTTCCAGCAAACTTCGTAGTCTAGCCACTACTCGCTTCCCAGCTAATGTCCCAAAGAACATCAACAAGCGATTTTTCTTCACAATCGGCTTGGGTACGAACCCATGTCCGAAGAATCAAATTTGCCAAGGACAACCAAATACAACCAAATTTGCAGCTTCGGTGAACAATGTATCTTTCACAATGCCAACCACTGCATTACTACAAGCCCATTTCTTTAACCAATCAAAGGGTGTATACACAACTGATTTCCCTAGTAACCCAGTTTTTCCTTTCAACTACACTGGCACTGCACCTAATAACACACTAGTGAGCCATGGTACAAAAGTGGTGGTACTTCCTTATAACACTGAAGTGGAGCTAGTGATGCAAGATACCAGCATACTTGGTGCAGAAAGCCACCCTTTACATCTCCATGGTTTCAACTTCTATGTTGTTGGCAGTGGATTTGGTAATTTTGATTCCAACAAGGATCCTGCCAAATTCAATCTTGTCGATCCAGTTGAACGGAACACGGTCGGTGTGCCAGCTGGCGGCTGGGTTGCCATTCGGTTCTTAGCGGATAATCCAGGTGTGTGGTTTATGCATTGTCATTTGGAGGTTCACACATCATGGGGTTTGAAGATGGCATGGATTGTCTTGGATGGAAAAATCCCTAATCAGAAACTCCCACCTCCCCCAACTGATCTTCCCAAATGTTGATCTATATTCTTTTCAAAGCTTTATGATTTTAAACATGTGGAGTAATAACGTTAAACTGTATAATCCCACGTGTTTAATATGGTGTTAACATTTTCTTTTTCTTAATTTTCCTTCTTAATTTTCAATTTGATTGTTTGGTTCTTAAAAAATTTTGTATGATCAGACTTCAGAGATTTATAAGAATTTTATTCCAAGTAAGGATTGGCAAACAGTCTAGCAATGTCTGTTAATTGGGCTCATAATATTACTCCCATAAAAAAAGATTCTTTTTTTAAGACTTCCGTGATTGATTAATTATTCTATTGGATCTCTGTGCTTATTCCGAGAGGATATATTCAAATGATTATTTAATCATGTAGTTATTTTACAGATACCGAACGTATAAATAGTACAACGAATACTAATGACGAAACAAAAGAAGTATTTATCCTACATTATTCGCAAGAATCGGATTTTCGTCAAGTTGCATTTTATTGGAATTGAAAGAATAACCTAAATGAATTTTACTTTATTTTTTTTTGTTCCCAAAGTAACTCTCATCAACTAACACTATTATGATGTAAACCATTAGAAATAATCCCCCCTAAAAAGAAGTAGGTTATTTAATTAGAACTCGAAGTCTTAAAAGAAAAATCTAGAATATCGATCTTTAATACTTGAAATGTATTCGAAAAGGCAAGAATACTAATTAATGTAATTAAAATGAAATCTCTTATTAAACTGCTCTATTTATGATTCATTAATATCGATTCGATTCGAGATCTCTTATTGAACTGCTCATTCAACGAGCATTCTCAATATTATGCCTTGAAGAGGACTCAAACCTCTAGTTCATTCATAAAAGAGCGATCGTTGTCAAAAATTTCAATATTAAAATATATTGAATAACTGTTACCATTACGATCCCTAACTAAAAAGAGGTCATCAGAGACCCACACTGATATTATCAAGGGTGCATTAGTTAAATACCCTTAGATTTGGAATCCTTGACAAATACCTTTATCAACAATAATTATACCCTCCACTTTCTAGAAGCAGGAAATCCTGAAATAGTAGATTACTAAACTACCCTCCATATAAATCATTATCATACCGTTACAACTCATTCATTTCATTAGCCATTTTTCTCTCTCTCTCCCTCTCTCCCACACACTCTTCCCAGAACAAGATTTGAAGAAAAAAACTAAAAAAAACTGTTGATCTACAAAAGAAAGAAACAAAATCATAACAAACCAATTTACAAAGATCATTTGTAGTTTAAAGAAAGATCAAAATCGTCGATGAAATCATCAAAATTAGGTTTAAATCGATTTTTCAAAAAATCGATTTACTGTGATCTTAATAGTTTGAAGATTCAAAGCAAGATTCAAAAGGTAAAATATGAATTTCCTCTTTTTTTTTTACTGTGATCTTCAAGGTCGATTTGTTTTTTTTTTCAAAACTAGTTTGATTTTGATTTCTTCTCGTTTGATTTTGAAATCTATTTTTATTTCTGAAAAAATTGATGCATGGTACTTTCTCAAACTGATTTAGTATAACTAATAAAAATGCATGTTTAATTTGTTTATATTTGCTACAAGTTTTGTTTAATGAATCGATTGTGGAAGTATTCGTTTAGATTTGCTATAAGTTTTGTTTAATGAGATCTATTGTGGAGTAGTCTCTCTGTGGTTGAATTTCAGATTATAGATGATACTGAAATAGCATTTAGGTTTACCTTCAGATGATAGATGATTGATTGAACAAAAATGTTAAATGGATAATACAAAATGAGACAACCTCACATTGTTACTTGTATATTTGTTGTTGTTGAATGAATCCAAGTGTTCTTTGGTGAAAAATACATATGACAATGTTCTTTCAACTACCATGTACCCAAACAAGATGGATGTGATTTTGCAGTGCATGGAAACTGGAACAACTTATTTGACATCACTGACTTAGATGAGAAGTTGCAAAGGAAGAGAGTGAAGATAGCAATGAGAATCTTGGGAAAAATAGGTGCATAGAAGCTGTGACAACTTATTGACTCAGTTGAAGAACTTAAAGAAGACCAACAAACGCAGTTCTGTTCATGGTTTGTTCATTTTTCTGAAGAAACATCTTAGTAACTAAAATGTAGGTCTATTTATGGTCTAAACAATTTTAATGCTTTGTTAAGAATTATTGGTTTAAAAAGAAACTTATCTGTTACTGCTATCTATCATGAATGAATGAACTATTTGTTTGTTATCAAGTGAATGCATGTTATTATTAAATATTGCATTATGCATAGCTGATGGAGTTAACTTATACATACATATAAAACTATTTTTTTTTGTCAATAACGACAGTTAATCCCAAAAACTGATGTCAACAATGAAAGTTGATCCCAAAAAGCTGGAATCCAGGAACACTGTTTTCGGATTATGGTGCCAACAACCAAAGTTGACACCATAATCGTGTTAACAATGGAAGTTGATCCCAAAAACTGATGTCAACAATGGAAGTTGACACTAAAAAGTTGGAATCAAGAACACTTTTTCCAGATTTACAATAGTCTTTTAACTGTAAAACCAATAAAACTAGACCTAACATATTTATCAGAAACACAAAGTTTAACATTTATAAAAGTAAACTAAAAATGTACATCATTAAAAACATAACAAATCCAAAAAACAAAAACATTAAAAAGAAAAAGTAACAACATTCTATGAAAAACTAGTTTGCAAGTTAAAAAAAGAAACATCACAAGTTCACAAAAAATAAAGAAAAAAAGTTATGAAAAACATTCTCTTTAAGAAGTTATACATCATGAAATTGGACTTCCTGCAAAATATGGGTGCACAAAGAGACAATGGAGCTCTATGACATGTTGAACGGTTGTGATAGGTAAGCATCCCACACTGACCGGTTCCATGATCTAATATGATGGTCAATTAACGATTTTCACGAATAATTCCCTTCAATTGTTTAAAAACCAACGCCAACTCTCACAATTTTCACAAGGAATAACTCGAAAATGTAACTGGATAGATCTCTACGAAAAACCAAAACACATGAAAATTAACAACCAAAGAAATAGAACAAGTAAGCTACATATTATGGTGTCAACAACCAAAGTTGACACAAATAAAAAGAATCTAGGGACAACTCAGTTCATTTTATGGTGTCAACAACCAAAGTTGACACCAATAACTAGTGTCAACAACCAAAATTGACTAAATAACTAATGTCAACAACCAAACTTATCTTTCTCTCTCAAAGACTCATTTAGCTGACTAACCTGGATTTTTAAAATGGGAAATAACCTGATAGTTAGCCTGAATCATCTCCTTATTATCTTGTAAAATCTTTTCAACATATTGCTGAAACTTTGTAGTGCTCAGAGCTAACATGGAGAGAGACTCTTCTAAACTCATGATTTTCGTATCTGATGGGTTCTGAAACTGGGATGGACCTGAAAGATTCTTAGTATAGCCAAAACCTGAGGGATCATGAGCATTATTAGACTGACCTTGATTTTGTCCCTTAGACCAGGAAATTAAGATGGTTTCTCCAACCAGGGTTATAGGTTTCTGAATATGGGTCAAATTTCTGACGGTTTTCAAACCTAGAGTTGTTATAAGGAGCATGTGCTTGCTCTTTGTATCTAGCATGGTTTGATCCATAATTCATTTATAAGGCCTCTAGACGCCTAAGGATATATGACCCATTATCAACTCTATCGACCCTATGGACAAGAATCCTAGATATTTTTGTTTCTCTCATTGAAGCCCATTGCCTAGTTTTCTCAGCTAACTCGATGAATGAGTCAAAACATGTGTCTGGGTCCTGATGGGTGAATTTTCCACCACCCATTGTTTTTACCTGCATGAGGGTTTCACAATCTAGGCATTCATATAAAATTTGGGCCATGTGGGCTTTTTCAAAACCGTGATGCGGGCAATAGTATAGCAACTCATTAAACCTTTCTACATATTCATGTAGGTTTTCACCTAGTTTTTGCTTAAAGGTTTGAATAGACTGACGAACAACAACACTCTTATGGTATGGGTAGAATTTCTTAAAAAAAACTTCTACAAGACCATCCCAGGTGTTGATTATTTTAGAAGGAATAAAATGATACTACTCTTTGGATTTATCCTCAAGAGAGAAGGGAAACAAACGTAACCTACGCACATCTTTGGAGACATTCGGATAACTCATTGTTTCAAAAATGATTTCGAATTCTCTTATGTGGGTATACGGGTTCTCATTCTCTAACCCCCTAAATGTACGAAGCTGGCCAGGTGTCTCAGGTTTAATATCAAATTTGATAGTAATTGATGGTAAAACTACCTCTGGGTCACGTACTACTTTAAAAGGGTTCATACGATCTCTAAGAGTTTTGTTTACCTAGACATTATGCTCATTATTACCACCTATTTCGGCAAAAACCGATGTACCACATAAATCCGTGTAACTGGTCGGACTCAAATAAAAAAGGTCGTTTTCTTCAAGTCTATCTCATACATGGATCCAACGACGCATATACAAGTAGAACTACTATTGTTTAGCAAGAATCTGTACACATGCAAATGCTGGGTTTACTATTTTAGGTAAGCTTGAGTTACCTTAACTGAATATACCTACAGTCAAAGACTGGTCAAAGGTACAAGGTTAAGGCTTGTTGACTTTCAGCTGGTAACTCCCATCAGGTCCAAGGTGCAGGTTCAACTTACTTATCCACGAGTTTTCCTAAAAATCGGTGATCTGACGAAGGTGCAAAATAGTGTGTGCACTTGTGTGTTTTTTTTTAAAAGTAAAAATAAAATAAAACTACTAAAAGCTAAATCTAAAAAAAAGTCCGCGTCGACGCCGCCAAAAATTGGTGTGGATTATAGACAATGGTAAATGAAGTATCGTCCACTCAGACTTGTTAAGATTGATTTTAGACTTGATTTCTAAAACTAAAAATAGCAAATTCAAATAAAAGTTGATTTCAAGATTGTAGGGAAAACTAGGACTAAAAATTCCACCAGAAACCAATATTAAGTGATTCAGTTAATAATAATATTCATGCAATTCTTACGTTTAATGTTTTTCTAAAATATTACATGTAGTAGATTTTTAAAAAACAATATATGTAAATCGCAAGCATGGAACATCAAAAATCCCTAGACTAAGCATGCACCATCAAGAGAGAATACATCTATTTAATCGAAATCATTTAAACAATTTTTAATTCAATGCAATAATCATATAAAAAAATTAACACAAATATTAAATAAAATTATTCCATTTTATTATGGAAATTCGGTTTCTCCGTCGTCCCAGCGATGTGGTTTAGCTCATCACACTCAAAACACTCAAAAGATTGGTACATAGCTCAAAAGTGTTTGAGAAATAGAAAAATACAAGAAAGAACTGACAACTTAGCTCAAATAAACGACTGACTGCGGGGTGTGATGAATAAGACTATTCTCTGGTGCAGCTGGAAAATGACGCTTTTTTGTTTTAAACTCAGGAACTGTTGCAGGCACTATTCATGGAACTGTTACGAAAGGTATTGAAATTAAAGAATAGATAACAGTATTAGCGACTGTTTCTATTAGTCTTTTTCTTCTTCTTTTTCTCTTCCTCGGTGATGAACTGAAAGTGCAGCAATGGCAGAAGATTTTTCTGAGTTGTGTTCTGGCCAAGCCAAAAACTCCCAATCTCTTCTACAACTCTTTTATTTATAATAGAATATTAATCCACCATAAAATCTCGATTTAATTCTTTCGAATATTTTGTTTTAATGAAAATACATTCTCGAATTTTTCTTCCTTCGTGACCCTGATTTTCATTCTCAAACGAAAGACTCGGTGCTTTCATTTTTTTCCTAACAAGATTAGTTATGGAGGGAAACGTACTGAATTGAAATAGGAAGAAAATTATCCACAATTTCACGAGTTTATTTTCCTCCCTGATTTGTCGAGAATATGATATCTTTGCCGAGATCTTGTTTGATTGCGACCTTCTCTCAATAAAGCAACAAAATCCTTGTCTTAATAAACTCTTACAAATCTTTCCAAAACCATTAATAAACTCTTACAAATCTTTCCAAAACCATTAATTCACGCTGTTGAGAAAGAAAAATCCCTCAAAAGCTTTGGATTTGAATTTGGGTTTGGATGCCTTTATCGATTGAGGTGGGTGCCTTTATCATTTTTATATGGGGTGCCTTTATCACTTTTCGAGCCGATTTTTCCATAAGTGTTCAGTTCCCAAAAATACCTACAAACACATAAAATGTTAATATTAGTACAACAATTGAGAAAAAGCAATATAGAAATGAGATCAAATAAGACACATAGATGTGTCTATCAGTTGACCCTCAAACTTATTATTTGCTAGTCCTCGAGCAAATCTAATCTATTTTTTTTAATAACATTCTAACTTACTATCGTAGGCATCACGATTGCACTTAGCGTGTGCAACAAGCCTTTAAACCCCTATGTGGCACTAGTGGACAAGTTTTCTCTCGTGAGGGCTTACAAGAGGTATACCCACAAAATCTTTTACTCCAAACCCTAGCTACTTATGAACGATGGAGGGTAGACACTAAACATGCTATTTAGTTGGGAACAAAATTCTTTGGCTATGAGAGGAATTATCCTGTTTTGAATCCAAATATTGTATACGAGTTTGTACTCAAGCGTACTAAAATTCATATATAAGAACACAAAGCACTAGTCACAAAGTCGTACAGTGGACCACGATACTCGGAATATAACAAACCACAATCACATGAATAGATTAAGAAGATGGATATGGAGATAGAAGTGTGCGCATGTTGGCTAAGGTGAACGCTGTTTCCCAGAATATCTGTATGATTTTCTGTGCCAAGATGAACTCTAATGGATTGAGATACGCACCCACTGGTCTGAGCCCTAATTCTAGTATCAACTCAGCTGGTATATACCAGGGCCCCAGTGGTCGATTTATTTATCGAACATTATTTATTTATTATTTTTTTTCTCGACAACATGATTAGATCTTTTGAATCTAAGCGAATGCTCCTTGTCATCAGATTACATGATAGTTCCCATGGATTATGCATTTCACACTTTCTTAAGAGAAAGAAACAAGGAGAACACACACATATTGCTATCCAAGTGTCAATTTTATTTTTGTCAAGTTCAATTAAAATAATGAGGCTTGATCTCAATCACTCTACTTCATCCTAGCGGTGACAACAAGGCGATAGTAGTGCCCCACAAAATCACTTAGAGAAACATAAAAAGTTGTAAAAATAAAAATAGAAAATGATATGGTGACGACTCCGAGATATTGTGACGACTATCATGTTATTTCTAACACCTAAGCTCTGTCCTTTTATGAATAGATCATTTAGCTGGGTCCCTCAACTCCTACAACCAATAGGTTTGTTTCCATCTACTTAGAATGGTTAGTGTCATCCTGAATCGTTCACAAGTCTCTAAATTTTGGAGTTTCATTATTGGAATAAAAGTTTCTCCCTTACCCCCAAACTTAAATCTAGCATCGTCCTCAGTGTTCTAAAAATAAATGATTAAAAATATGAACAAGGAGAAACTGTTACCAATTGAAGAAAAGAGATAAGGAAGGATATTACCACGTCGCATGAGCATGGGTTACCTCCCAAGAAGTGTTAAGTTTAAAGTCTTCAGCCAGACTAAGTAATACCACAAAGTGGCTAATCAACTATCAAAATGATATACCAATAGCCGAAACAACTCTGGGTCAACAATACCAAGTAAAGCTGATACAAATATAAGACTCCTGTACTGGATCAGACGAATAAACAAACTGAGAAACAAACTTATCTAAGGTTTCTTCCGAGAAAACTATGTTTATCTGGGGTGGCCATTTAGGTTCCATGTGAGTGTCTAGATAAACAGGTTCAGCCGAACAACGGGTCTTTAATAGCTTGATTTCCTCATGGATAATATCAGGAGGATCGGGTTGTGGAGTCTGAAGAGACTCAAGTAACACCTTAGACGCACAAAGCTCAAGTCCCAAGTTAGGTATTTCAAATAAGGATATTTTACGATCACAAAAATCATCACTACCCCCAAACTTAGGGTTAACATTACTCTCAAATGGACCAAAAACTATTGGTTGGATTCTAGGGTCCGTAAGGTTAGCACAATACCCCGCTTCCTTTTTGAACTGACCATCTAAACTAATACCATCATCAAAATCATATAATGGATTATCAAAGAAAGTGTCTCGCAAATGATCATCGATTTCCTCCGATTTACTGAAAGGTTCGTAAAATAATGGATTGTCAAACACAGTGCAGGTTAAAGGATCACGAACTAAAGTGCTAATAGTGTTCACCTCTTCTAAATCATCCATCTCAGAAGACTGTCTAATAATATTAAAGATATTCAGCTCAGTGGTCATATTAACAAAAGATATGTTCATAAGTCTTGTTCTACATCTGATAACAACATTAGGTGTGACTAAAAACGGGCGACCTAAAATCACCGGTATTTGAGCATTTCGGTCCTGAACATGCTGGGTATCTAGAACAACGAAACCCACTAGATAAATGAACCTATCAACCTCAATAAGAAAATCCTCTATGATACCATAGGGACTTTGACAGACCTATCTGCTAACTGCAGTGCCATTTTGGTCGGCTTCAACTTACCAAGACCTAGCTGGGTGTACACATGATACATGAGTAATAACACTATCTCCTAAGTCAAGCAATTCCTTATCAACCACGTGATTACCGATCACACAAGATATGGTGGGGCATCCAGGGTCTTTATAGTTAGGGGATGTTCGGTTCATAAGGATTGAACTTACTTGCGCAACTAAAAAGGCTTTCTTATGTACATTAAGCTTACGTTTTCATGTACAAAGATCTTTGAGGAACTTGGCATAAGCAGGCATTCGCCTAATTGCTTATAATAACTGAATATTGATGTTCACCTGCTTAAATATTTACATTATCTCATTGAAAGTTGATTCCTTCTTTGTTGGAACTAACAATTGTGGGTATGGGGATCTAGGCACAAAGGTAGTCATATTAAGATCTGTATTTGACTCTTTAGATATTGTTTTAGTCTCTTCATCTACTGGCTCCTCCTGGGAAGTAAAAGATGGGACTACAATATGTCCACTATCAGGCATGGTTACCTTGTTGTCAACTATCTTTCCACTCCTAAGGGTTGTAACAGAGTTCACATGATTGAACAGTTTCTCTCCATAATATATTTCATGAATTCCTCTAGGATTGAGTTGTGACTGACTAGGAAACTTATCTTTCTCTCTCAAAGACTCATTTATCTGACTAACCTGGATTTTTAAATTGGAAATAACCTGATAGTTACCCTGAATATTCTCCTTACTATCTTGTAAACTTTTTTCAACATATTGCTGAAACTTTGTAGTGCTCAGAGCTAACATGGAGAAAGACTTTTCTAAACTCATGATTTTCGTATCTGATGGGTTCTGAAACTAGGCTGGACCTGAAGGATTCTTAGTATAAACAAAACCTGAGGGATCATGAACATTACTAGACTGACCTTGATTTTGTCCCTTAGACCAGGAAATTAAGATGGTTTCTCCAACCAGGGTTATAGGTTTCTGAATATGGGTCAAATTTCTGACGGTTTTCAAACCTAGAGTTGTTATAAGGAACATGTGCTTGCTCTTTGTATCTAGCATGGTCTGATCCATAATTCATCTCTAAGGCCTCTAAAAGTCTAAGGATATCTGACCCATTATCAACTCTATCGAACCTATAGACAAGATTCCTAGATATTTCTGGTTCTCTCATTGAAGCCCATTGCCTAGTTTTCTCAGCTAACTCGATGAACGAGTCAAAACATGTATCTGGGTCCTGATGGGTGAATTTTCCACCACCCATTGGTGTTACATGCATTGAGATTTCATAATCTAGGCCTTCATATAAAATTTGAGCCATGTGGGCCTTTTCAAAACCGTGATGCGGACAATGGTATAACAACTCATTAAACCTTTCTACATATTCATGTAGGTTTTCACCTAGTTTTTGCTTAAAGGTTTGAATAGACTGACGAACAACAACAGTCTTATGGTATGGGTAGAATTTCTTAACAAAAACTTCTACAAGACCATCCGAGGTGGTGATTGTTTTAGAAGGAATAAGACTGTTCTCTGGTGCAGCTGGAAAATGACGCTTTTTTGTTTTAAACTCAGGAACTGTTGCAGTCACTATTCATGGAACTGTACGAAAAGTTTTGAAATTAAAAGAATAAATAACAGTATTAGCGACTGTTTCTATTAGTCTTTTTCTTTTTCTTTTTCTTTTTCTCTTCCTCGGTGATGAAATGAAAGTGCAGCAATGGCGGAAGATTTTTCTGAGCTGTGTTCTGGCCAAGCCAAAAACTCCCAATCTCTGCTACAACTCTTCTATTTATAATAGAACATTAATCCACCATAAAATCTCGATTTAATTCTTTCGAATATTTTGTTTTAATGAAAATACATTCTCGTATTTTTCTTCCTTTGTGACCTTGATTTTCTTTCTCGAACAAAAGACTCGGTGATCTTTTGCTTTCCTTTTTGTCATAACAAGAATGGTTATGGAGGGAAACGTACTGAATTGAAATAGGAAGGAACTTATCCACAATTTCAGGAGTTTATTTTTCCTCCCTGATTTGCCGAGAATATAATATCTTTTCCGAGATCTTGTTTGATTGCGACCTTCTCTCAATAAGGCAACAAAATCCTTGTCTTAATAAACTCTTACAAATCTTTCCAAAACGATTAATTCACGCTGTTAAGAAAGAAAATTCCCGCCAAAGCTTTGGATTTGAATTTGGGATTGGGTGCCTATCAATTGAGGTGGGTGCCTTTATCGTTTTTATCTGGGGGTGCCTTTATCACTTTTCGAGCCAATTTTCCATAAATGTTTATTTCCAAAAAATACCTACAAATGCATATAATGATAATATTAGTACAACAATTGAGAAAAAGCAATATAGAAATGAGATCAAATAAGACACATAAATGTGTCCATCAGTTGACACCAATAAAAAAGAATCCAGGGACAAGTTAGTTCAGATTATGATGTCAACAACCAAAGTTGACACAAATAAAAAGAATCCATAGACAAGTCAGTTCATATTATGGTGCCAACAACCAAAGTTGACACCAATAACTAGTGTCAACAATCAAAGTTGTCACCAATAAAAAAGAATCCATGGACAAGTTAGTTCAGATTATGGTGTTAACAACCAAAGTTGACACCACAAAAACAAATGTAGGGACAAGTTAGTTCATATTATGGTATCAACAACCAGAGTTGACACCATAAATCTAAAATCCAAACAGAAACATGTGATGTCCAGATTATGGTATCAACAACCAGAGTTAACCCCATAATCTAGAATCCATTTAGAACCATATGGTGTACCAGATTATGGTATCAATAACAAAGTTGACGCCGTAATTTGTAAGCTATGTATATTATTTTACATGTTGTATGCTCAAAAAATTAATTATAACAAGAACTAGATGATATATAGTGTCATCCATAAACTGCAATTCAGAAAACATGTAATGTTGACACACAATATGGTATCAACAACCAAAAGTTGGCACCATGATTTGGAATTTAATAACCATGTAACTTTCAGAGATTATGGTATCCAAAAGCATAATTCCACTAAAACAAAAACAAACTAAAATAAGTAAGTCACAAATTCACTAGTGACACACTTCACCCGTGAGAGATATATTCATGGTAGACAACATAATGATTCTCCAACATATGTTTATATTCATCAAACTCTGCATTCTACCACAATTCATGTCAAAAACTAATTGATCAACTCTGGATATCACTAAAATTGTAAAAATTCATCACAAAATAACATAATTCATATCAAAAACTAATTCATCAAATTAGAAATAAAACATAAACTAGATTATGTAACTATAAGAGAAATCACAGACATTATTAACCTAAATTTGATTCACGAGCTGACCTAAACAAACACATAATTCAAAAAATCAAAAAATAGTATCAAAACATAAAATGAAACTCAAACTGTACCTACTTAAGAGATGAATAACATCTGAATTCCAAATTATATCGAAATAAACTTCAAAATCTAGTAGAATCAACACAAATTCAGAGTTCTAGAAAAAAATAACGATCTCTGCAACAAAAAAGATGAACAAAATCAAATAAAAACTATCTGTAAGAAAGATATATATGATTCGAACATGCAAATCTCACATAACATTCTAACAATCTTCAATGGTGAATTACAATTACCAATTCGTCAAAAAAAAAACAACCAAATCTCGTCAAAAATCTGTATGATTATGAAATCTACTTTGTTGGTTAATACAAATGAAGAAACAAAGTAAATGAAGAAGAAGATGGTTTTTACAGATCGAAACCCTAGTTTAACAGATTTTAAATCGATTTTTTTTTCACGATTTTTTTTCTCTATCTGAAACTCAATCTCTCTCTTTGTTTATTTCTGTTAATAATAAAAGATTTTTGATATATCTATAAATGTATATGAGAGTAAATATGGAAATAATAAAAAAACACAAATGGACCCAAATGAGCTTATAGATGGAGAATGATATAATAATTATATGATAAGGGTATTTATGAAACCCAATAAAAAATAGGATATTTATTCAATTCCCACTATTATCAATATTGTTAGACACACATTTATGATATGACTAATCAAAGATTCATGTTTGTCCACCCACACCATATAAAAAATGTTTCATTTGACGTGTAATTATTTCTTATAAGATTTTCATGTCTTAGTATCTACATGTGATTATTAGCAGTCTATCCATTTTTGAAGCTCCATAAATCCAACAAAAGAATGTGGTTTCCGTAAGTCGAAAAACAATGAAAAAGAAAATTAAAAAAAAATTGTTATTAATGAGAAATTGGAGGAAACTAATTTTAATATTTGTCCAAGCAAAGTTCTTTCAGAAGCATCCAAAAACGGTTCATGTATTTATGTTATTAGCTTCCACCTGTATGTA
The DNA here is from genome assembly GCA_023531435.1 of Papaver californicum. NCBI lineage: Eukaryota > Viridiplantae > Streptophyta > Magnoliopsida > Ranunculales > Papaveraceae > Papaver > Papaver californicum. The sequence goes on from JAJJMC010009201.1 coordinate 759,625, forward strand.
ATTGATCTTTGCATATGTTTATTGTTCAGTATTTGAATTATCTTTGGATTACTTTACGTAGAGTTGTGTTTGGTGTCATTCTAATACATTGATTTTCTATAAAAACAAAACCACTTAACGCAAAGAAAGAAGGTAATCATAAAAATAACAGCATCATCAGTAAATACATTGAGAATCTTGTTATTGGTTTATTTACTTTTACGAAATATATACTTTAACTATCGGTTAGTTTACTTTATTCTTAATTTTGAATTTGATTGTTTTGGTTGTTGGAACATTTTGTGTTATCAGAGATTTGATTTAAGAAAATGAGTCGATCGTCCAAATATTTCTAAAATATAGTTCTAATCGATATCTAAATATTATAGATGGGTGAAATGGATACTAAAATACTTAAACAATCTTATCCCTCATCTTTATATTTTCTTTTTATTATTATTTTTCCTCTCATATTTAAAAACTAACCGTAAAAAAATTCATAACTTCCAAAATATATATACGATTTTAATAAAACTCAGACTTTTGGAAAGAGTTCTAAATTATCTACAAAACAAGATCTATTGTTGATAGTAAATTCGAAAGTTTTTTCTTTGAAAAAAAATAGTTATGATGAAACTGGTTGCATCATAAATAAGATAGAAAAAATTATTCGAAAAATTGCTAGGATGAAAATGGATGCATCCTGACTTAAACTAAGAAAAACAAATATTCAAAAATAGCTAGGATGAAACTGGTTGCATCCTGACTTAAAATAAGATAAAAAAATCATTCAAAAATAGCTAGGATGAATCTGGTTGCATCCTGACTTAAACTAACTTAAGGAATATTATTTGAAAATAACTAAGATGAATTTGGGTGCATCGTACTTAAAAACTGAGATGAACCTAGATTCATCATGTTTTTAAAACTGTAAAATTTACACCACCACCGTTACAATGATCACCTAGATTCGTCCTTGTTTAAAAATACAATTTGAGTTGATTATACATGATGAACCTTAATTCACCAAAGTTTAAATTAGGCATTCTTGGATGCATAAAGGTAATAATAGTGTTTCCATTGAATGCAACTTGGTACATCCTATGTCATTCTTGGATGAATATGAATGCATATAGGTAAAACACTCGTTCTATATAAAAAAACAAATGATATAGCATAACCACCACCACTACTTACATTTTCATCGGTTGATAGAGGCACAACGGTAACTTTTAATTACATCGGTTGATTTTAGTTTTTGTAGAATATCAAAAAAGGATATTAGAAAAGCATCTTTTAGATATATGGATATCAGAAAACAATTTTGATTTGTGGATACCGATTCTAGTGCACCCAGTGCACCCACCATTAGGTGACAACACATGGCATCCATATGGCATTTAAAAACGGGAAAAATGAATAAGGAGATTTTAAAAGAAAAACAAACTAAAAACTAAGGATTTTAAAATAGTTAGAATCAATCACCGTCTTCTTTATTTGATTCTATTTGAAACTCTAGAGATGATCAAAAAATTATAATTGGATGTAATTTTGTTGGTTTCAATATGAAATCCAAAATATCACTTATTATCAAACCCACTTCTAATATTATGAATATTTAATTAGAATTTTTTTATAAATAAGGGAATACTAAATAAAATAAAATAAAAATATTTTGAAGTATTTTTAAAAACCCCGTATATTTTTAATAATGATTAAATTACCCTTACTTAATTAGATAAATCATTAGTTGTTAGATTATATCAAATATTAGATTAGTGACATAAACACATAGATTAAAGTTAGTTGATTATAAATTGTGTTAGTTTTGTGTTTATTAGAATCAACATGAACATCCATGCCGACTATGAACGGTCGGTATTATCGCAAGTTGAAAACTATACCGACTGTTGATGATTTTAATAAAGCAAAAAACACAAAAAATAGAAAGCATTCGCCATTGTCGCAGATTAAAGACCTTACTTACAGTGAACGGTCGGTATTGTCACAAATTAAAGACCATACCAACTTTTATTTAAAATGAAAAACAAACATCATCGATATGGTTTTTATCTACATACCGTGCCAACAATTGAAAAAAAGTAGTACCAGTGAAAACAGTCGGCATGGTATTCATGATGAAGACCATTCCGACAATCATCTTCTTTTATGTTTTACATTTAATAGTTTGATCAAATGACCCACTTAATCAAAACACTATTTACTAATGGATAAGAAAGACATTGGACAACGAGAATGGTCGTTTTGATTTTATTCATTTTCGTTGACCCACTTCTAATGGGAAAGAGTAGCATTTTCTAACCAATCATTTTGGGAAAACAAGCAATATTTACTCAACCTTGGAAGACAAACGGTGTGCTTGTTTAACTGCTCCATTACACATAGGTTAGTCTTAACTCAGTTTCCAACCAATTACTCATCTAGAAAGAAATTGGTTTAGTTTAGAGTTGGCATAGTTTTTATAAATTATGCCCATACTGACTGCAAAAGGGTAAGTTAGACCGTTAATGTTTTTAGAACACCCTAATCATTATACTTAATATGATTTAATTCTAAATATTCTCCAATTTATAAAAATATCCCCTGATTAGACGTTTAATATATTATCTTTTTTTTTTTCTACTGTATCATTTTCATCTAAAATAATATCAATTATCTAAAAGATTTAACTCCATCACCACCCACCATCATCATCAAATGGGAATAAAGACTAGTCCAGCTATTTTACATGGATGCCACCAGATGGTAGGTGCACTGGGTGCTCTATAACGGGATCCACAAAACATTTTCGTTAGGAAAATATTATTTTTTTAATTATCTTTTATATCCATAAAATATTTTCAAAAGTTATTGGACTAATTAATTGATTTGTAAAAGAATTTTTTATAAGTAACTTTTGGCAACAGTCTAACAATGTGAGGTTATTTGGGACATAATATTACCATTGGTTGCTCCACTCAACTTTTGCAATTTGTTCCATGCGAAGCTCACACTAATATTATCAATATTGTTAGACTTAGACACACTTTTACGATAACAAAACAAATTTCATGTTTGCCTACCGCGCAAAAATATACTTCATTTGACTTGTAATTATTTCTTATAAGATTTTCATTCTTTATCTTTATAGTATAAGATTTGTTAGCAATCCATCAGTTTCTAAGAATAGGCAGATTTTGCAGTTACATGCTAGTAAAAAATTTGTCTAAACTGAATAAATTGATTTAATGCCATTTGTATTTTTGAATGGTTGGTTACAAATTTTGATGCTGTTAAATCAAAAAAAATATGCTTGAATAGGGCGAGCAAAAACTTTTACAGTTTTCCAAGTCTAAAAATGGTAAAAAAGAAATTTAAAAATGTTGTCATTGATGGAATTGGAGGAAACTAATCAGAATTTCTAAATAAACGTACTATTTACCGAGCACCATTAAAATAGCTTAGAACATCAAAACTGAAGCACGTCTAGCCAGAGCTAGTGCAAGAGAAGTTGGGTTGGGTCGGAGATTATATAATCTAAAAAGATTATTACCTGTTATACAAATCCTTCAAGCCTATATCAGTTTAAAACTTCATGAGCAGGAACACTTCATGAGCAGCAACAGGGTTAATTCAAATTTCTTTTAACTTATGAAAAGTTGTCTGTTTCTAAATTAGTGTTTCTAGTTTTATTAAATTAACGGTGAGAAATCAAAACTTTTTTTAATCCATATTTTCATTGTTGCCTTGTGTTTATTTATCATTTCTTCTCTGTGTAGTCCATTTTTTATGTCTGGATTACTGTTATCCAGTGTAACTATACCCATCACTTGCCTATTAGGTTGATTATTATTGGTATTAGAACCGAAGTAATACTTTTGATTGTTTGTTTGTTGTTGTTTTTGATTAATTTTATGAGTAAATTACTATTGGTTTTGCTTAAAATAAAATTGTATAAATTTTAAACCAATTTATTTTTGGTAGAATATAATTTTGATTTTTTTTTAACTTATTTCCGTCAGTATTTTAAAATTAAAAATAAAAAAAATAAAAAAAAAGAAAATAATCCTTAAAAATAACCGGATCATTGTTAAAGTCGTAAAGATATTGAGAAGATATTCTATTGTTATTAGCTACCTACCGAATATATAGTTCTTTTGACTATTTCTCTTCGTTTACTTTTACCATTCTTCGTCTGCTATAAATTTTAGGGTTTGTATTTTATTTCGTAAGCGGAGAAAACACTAGCTGGTAAACTTTTTATTTCAATTTTTACTGTCTTTAATTGTGATTTTCTTTATGGCTTTTCTTTAAGATTTTGCATTTACTTTGCTTATGAATAATATGTTTATCAAAACATGGTTCGAATAAATGATATGCAAAATTACTTCGACTGCTCCGAAATTCAAGTATGTTCTTCATCTCCCTTTTATCTTCTAATTGATTTTTTTTGTTTTTTCTATAGCATTATCTAATTTATGGATTATGATTTCATGTAGCAATACGTATTAAACTGTAGACAAGTGATATATTTGAATACTCGTCGACTACAAGTTAAACGTGGTGACATAGTCAACTTCAAAGTTAACCCTGTCAGTGTTTAGAAAGAGATCCCTACACTTTTTTCTGACTGTCTTAGTCTTCGTCTGGATTGACCACACAGTCACAATTTTTTTCAACCCACGCAGTCAGGAAAATCAAATCTTTTACTTTTTCATTTTAGTTTTATTTTTAGGATAAAATAAAAAAATAAATACCTAACTTTTTCTAGAATGGAAATAATATTTAATTTTATAACCATCCGATGTAAATGATGGATTAATTAATAATATTTTCTTTTTCCGTAATGTCATTATGATATGATCCAAATTTTAGTATGACCACCTTTTCCCCTTCAACTACACTGCCACTGCACCTAGTAACACATTAGTGAGCCATGGTACAAAAGTAATGCTACTTGTAACACTAAAGTAATGAAACTCAAATCAAGATATCCTTCTTTTATTCCGGCTACTTCGTTATTTATGTAATTGAAGTAATTAGCAAATGGTTTTTTTATGTCAATAATTTTCTTAGGGAAGGAAAGAGATGAGAGTCATTAAGGTTTGATGATATGTGATTCATGCATGCATGTGCTAGAGATAACTATGCTAAATTATTGTGTTCATCATCCATCATCAACGGGTTAAAAAAAACTGATAATTTTGGTAACGGGGGTTGATTGAATTGAATTTGTGAGATAATCAGAGATTTAAGAGGAAACCATCGTCACTTTTGTAAACTAAAGAGAGAAATATAAGAGATTTTAAGGAAACCATCACCATGAACTTGATGCAAATGAAAATCATTAGAAACCCAATTTTGATTGACTCAAGATTAAATCGTGACTTATCTATTTATATTTTTTCGGAGATGCATTACTCACTCTTATTATAAATTCTTGATTGGAGAAAATGCTAATCCACCGGTTTCAATAACCAAGAGGATGAATTCCTTATCTTGTACAAACCATCGTGACATTTCTATCAGTCTTGATATTGATAGAAAGGCTCAGGATCATACTTTGATAGTTTTATCACGAGTGAAGATGTCTAACTTTCACACTTGTTTGTGGCGACATACATACTACCAGCATTATAAGACAACTCATTGGGTATCTTTGGAGAAGGAAGAATTTCTATAAACTTGAAGAATTATGAATGTAATTTTATCTTTTTAGGTAGTTCTAACCTTGTTTTAGTTTTCTGGACATTTTGCGTTGTACTCTTTTTCCTTCGTCAAGGTTTTACCACAATAGGTCTTCCCTGTCAAGGTTTTAACGAGGTAATATGCACGTCTAATTTTTTCCAAGTCTTTAAATTTACTTCTTATATATTTCTTTTGAAGTTGGTGATTTGGACGTTCATTGAAGAAATATCCCTATCTAGGGCAACCTCTAATGAACTAGTTCTAATCATTTAACTGTCTTAATATAAAGCTATTTTTCATAAAAAAAAAGAATCCGAGCAAAGAATGTGGTATCCTAAGTCGAAAAATGGTGAAAAAGAAAACAGAAAAAATTATCATCAAATAAAGTGTTGGAGGTCAGAATATTTATCCGAGAAATTATTGTTCTATGGATTTATCCTGCATATATTGATCTTCGAAAATGTTGCTATGTTAGAATTACTTTTTACAGAACAAAAGTAACTAACTGCATTTGTTGGTGATTAATATAATAGAATGTGTCAAGAAAAAAGTTTTGGTACTACACTATTTGATTTGAATAAAGCCTAAACCAATATTGTTTTGGTGGAATATAATTCTTTGAATAACCATAACTTTCTGTTGCTCAAGGCTATCGCTATCAATGGTGTCTCTCACACAAACATACGCCGGAACCCAATTCACTAAACAACCTTACGTAGAAGATGTTGCAACTTCAGCCGTGGCTTAAAAATTGTCTAATAAATAGACTAAAAATAAATAGTTTAGAATCTATTTAGACTAAAAATACATCAAGTGGCTGGAATATTTATTATGAATGGGCTGAAATAATTTTTTTACAAAATTTCAATACTAAAATATCATTGGGCCAAAAATAGGGACGGGCTATAGCCTAGGTTAGCCCGTCCCTGCGGTATGCACCATGTCGATTACACACTTCACACCAATTTTTGATGTTAATGCAGTTCATATATGAATAGTGAAAACTTTATTGGACATGTAATTGTAATGTTAATCTTGTACAAGATTTTCATTCTACATATCTTATTATTTATGTATATATGTATGATGAGTTAACAATCCGTATGTGAATTTCAACTATTCTTCACCGCTAGATTTTCAGGAGCATTCGGTATTTAAAAACATCCATCTCTTTCGACGGTTTCTTTTTTATCATTGCGAGTTCGTTTTGCTTAAAATGAAGAATAACATTCCGAAGGCAGATACAATGTTTTATTACAAATGATTTTAGGGGCAGAACTTTATGATGAGAGCACAAAAAAAATCAACGCTTAAGCTTTCTAGATTTTGGTTAAAGTTGAAGTTCTGTATCAAGTCTCGCCTTGCTATTTTATTTTGTTTTATGGAGGAAATTAATCAAAATATTTATCCAAGCAACTATAGTTCTTCGAGATACATTCGAAGACTAGACTTGGATTCATTTTCTTAGCCTGTTTATGTAATGTATCTCTTCATATGTTGCTTAATTAACATTTGAATTATGTTCAGCTAGTTTATATTTTATTTTGAATTAAAGATGATAATAATAGTGATCTTAGATCATAACGGCCACAGAGAGAACGAGAGAGCGAAGAAGATAAATCCTTGATTCAAGGTTTTCTAGATTTCAGGTTTATTTATAAAAATATAAAAAGGGTGTTTCAGTAAACCGACTTCTTATATTGCCCCTTATCACAAGATGGGTTCCTAACATCAAACTTAAATAAACTTGGTCCCCTGGGTAGTTATTTTTGGTCCCCATGTCATGCAGTTGTAGCAACCATCTAGTTTAAGAGATCAGTAGATAGAGATTTTACGGAATAGGAAACAGACTAAAAGAAAGGAAAGACAAGCAAATTAGATAAAAAGAATGAAATGAAAAGGAGATGTCATAATTTATAGCAATCTCTCTCAAAATTGGAAGTAGGAATTGAAAAGGATATGTATTTGGTTTCTACTGCTTGTTGCTGTTGTGCAGTGAGCAAAGGGGGGATGTGTACGCATCTTTCTTTTACAAAGATCTATTAAACACGGTAGTTAATGCAGATTGTACGTAATCTGCAGCCGCCGATGATAACAGGGGAAAATGACTACCCAATATTTCTTAATTCGCAAAATCTTTTTACTAAATCAATTCTTGTGTGGAACCTATGTCTTCTGCATTTTTTTTTATTTCAAGACCACTTTTATTCATCAATCATTTCACTTTTCCCCTGGATCTAGAGGTGTAAAATAGGTCGGCATAACCTAGCACAGCTTATTAAAAGGCGAGCCCAACGTGCTGTGTTATGCCAGAGATTAAAGCGCGTCGTGTTGTGATGTGTTCGTGGACGTGTTGTGATATGTTGTGCCAGGAAAATAATTGTGTTGCGCCGTGTTGTGATGTGTCTGACACATTTATTTTATATTTTTTCAAAGTTAATATCTTCCGAATATTTAAATATTATATATGTTGTTATAGAAATAACTCAACATAACGAAGATAAAATGTCTAAAATTAATTAGAATAAACACTCTTTTATGAAATATACATAAAATGTATTATATTGTATCGTATTGTGTAGAGTTTTATACATGTTATGACGTGGTTTCTTAGCGTGTTGTGCTGTGATGTGTTGTGCCACGTGCGGTGTTGTGTTGTGCCACTGTGCCGATTAGTCTGGCCCAGCCCATCACATGAAGCTTGCCGTGCTGGGTTCAATGGTGAAACTAGAAGCCTAGCAATGGGCGGGCTTGAAAAAAATTTACCTAAACTTAAGCCTAATTTTTAGGCTTAATATTTATTTATTTTAAAAATATGCTTATAAAAACAAAGCTTTTTGGGCTTTTGGGAGGGGCTAGAGCCAGGTAAGCCAGACCTTGGTTCCGCCCCTGGCTAACTCACGTGCTGGCTAGGCTGGATTCAAATTTTAACATGCTGGACTGGAGTGTGCTCGTGATGGCACGACCTAATTTACGCATTTACCTTGACCTTCCAATTTTTCTTTTTTAAATTTTTTTAAAGAAAAATATAAAAAATTTGGATGGTCCAAAGTTTAACGAATAGAAGATGGGTCTTGATAGAAAAAAACCAAAAAATATGTGCAATTATATAAAACAGTTAAGGAATTAATTAAAAAATTATATAAAAATAAAAAATAATTTGGTCAAATGGAAGTTTTAATAATTAACGGTTGGTCAAATCACCAATACTTAATTTCCAAAAAATTAGGTACCAAACTAAAATTTTAATTAAAATATGGATCCGAAAACATAAATAACCCTTGCATATATACGTGTTTAGCGTGTTTGTATAAACCGGACCATCGAGAAGTAGATATATAGTTGATCAAATCATGATAATTATGAAAAACGGAGCAAAAAATTAAAAGTTATTTACCGGATGGTACTCAGGTTTTAATCGAAACTTTAGTTTGATACTCAATTATTCCAAATCTAAAGGCTAGTACCTGGACTTATGGTCCACTGTCAATGATCAAGTTTGACTAGACAGGCCGTTACAAAATTAAAATATACTATTTTAAAAATAAATAATTATTTAACACCGTTAATAAGTAATTTCAGTTATATTAAAAAATATACATGAGATCACAAATTCAAAACATCAAAACAAACGAACTGAGTTAACTGTTTTTTTCTTCAAAAAAGAAAGTTTTACTGTTTCCACCCACATTTCTAGTTCATAGTCAAATGTTACAAAATGAAAATCAATAATAAAACTCAAGCGTAAACTATGCAATAAACCAACATTCGACTAAATTCACGATTAACTGGAAAGAAATTTCCCACAAGAAATGATACTTAACTATAATAAAAAAAAGTAAAAAGAAAAATATCCAAGAAAAAAAAAATTGGGAAAGAGATAATCGAATGATCAGGAGTAAACACGACTTCAAAAACTAACTACTACTATTATCGTCCTGATTATTGATGAAATAGAAAACAATCTTTGGAGAATTTTCTCTATATTTTCACATATCTTAAATACAGGGATTACAAGGCTACTTATATCTGTACAACAGTTCCTAGATAAAGAAGATATTAACAATAAGAAATTACAGATATTATGGAATTGATTCTCTAATTATATTCCATATTAATATTTCTAACACTCCCCCACAAGTTGAATAGTAGGATCACCAATATTCAGCTTGCACAAAACCTCTCTGAAAATCCTCCCATTTACGTCCTTAGTGAGAATATCTGCTAGTTGATCTTAAGAACGTACAAAAGGAAAAGCGATAATCTCATCCTCCAATTTCTCCCTGATAAAGTGACGATCAACCTCAACATGTTTCGTGCGGTCATGTTGTACTGGATTCTCTGAAATACTAATGGTTGCACGGTTGTCACACATCAACTTGCATGCTCCTTTCACTACAAACCCAATCTCTGCTAGCAACTTCCGTAACCACAACACCTCTGTCAGACCTCGAGTTATCCCTCGGAATTTCGCCTCAGCACTTGAAAGTGCCACAACCTTCTGCTTCTTACTCTTCCAGGTGACTAAGTTCCCTCCAACCAGAGTGAAGAAACCTGAAGTTGACCTCATGTCCATCGGACTACCTGCCCAGTCGGCAAATGTATATGCTTCTACATCCAAGTGACCATTATTTCAGAACAGAACTCCAATGCCTGGAGACCCCTTTAGATATCGAAGAACCCTCAAGGCAACCTCCATGTGATCAGCTTGTGGCTCGTGTATAAACTGAATCAGAACACCTACTGCATACGCAATATCAGGTCGTGTATGAGAAAGGTAAATCAGTTTCCCTAACAAATACGGATATCGAGTACGATCTGCTGGTTCTGCCCCCTCCACTATCTTCAACCCATGATTCACCATAATAGGTGTATCTACAGGCTTACAGTCGATCAGACCTATCTCAACTAAAAAATCCAGTATGTATTTTCTTTGAGAAATGAAGATACCTCTTTTTGAATGTAGTACCTCGATCCCCAGAAAATACTTGAGTTTTCCCAAGTCCTTCATTTCAAACTCCCGAAATAAATTCCGCCTGAGATGAGATATCTCCTCAGAATCATCTCCTGTAATAATCATATCATCAACATAGATAATCAAACATGTCACCCGGCCTTCTCTTCTCTTGAGGAAAAATATATGGTCTGAATTGCTCTGCCTGTAGCCATACTTCTTCATAACAACTGTAAACCTTCCAAACCATGCCCTAGGTGTCTGCTTCAAGCCGTATAAGGCCCTTTTCAATTTACATACATCTGAATCTCGAAAATCCTGACTTGAAGACCGGAGGTGGCTCCATATAAACTTGCTCCTTCAGATCGCCATGCAAGAATGCATTTATTATATCAAACTGATGGAGTGGCCAATCACAATTGGATGCTACTGAAAAAAAAAACTCTGATAGTGTCAATTTTAGCAGCCGGAGAAAAATTCTATGAATAGTCTATACCGTATGTCTGAGTATAGCCTTTAGCTACCAATCTCGCCTTGTACCTCTCGACCGATCCATCCGCACGGTGCTTCACAGTGAACACCCATCGACATCTAACTGCTCTCTTTCCATGTGGTAGAACACACTTCTCCCAAGGCTTGTTCTTTTCTAATGCCCCCATCTCTACTTTCATAGCCTGACACCACTCTGGATTCTCAACCGCTACCTCTACTGTTCTAGGAACCTCCTGAGTGTATATAGCTGCAACAAAGGCATGTGCAATTGGTGATAAGCTCCCCCTGGCTAGGTTCGCTACTGGGTACCGACTGGCTTTCGGACTGTACTCCGGTTCATACCGAACATGGGGAATGCCTCTAGTTCTACGTGCTGGCAACACATACTTCTCCTGAGTTGGTTCAACCGTCTCCTGTACTGTTGCAACCTCTGTACTAGTATCATTAGAGTTATGTGCGGAAGAGTGAGTATCTGAAACAGAAGCCACAGTAGAAACACTAACCTTAGGGATATTAGCCGGGAGTGATGTGTCTAAGCCATCAGAAACTTGTACTATGGAAGTCAACGTCTCGGTGGTTCCGCCTACTTGCTCTGTTGGGATTTTTTCGGGCCACACTGGACTGCTCAACCAATCTAATGGATCACTGGGACTCAACCAATCTAATGGATCACTAGGACCCCCCCCTGGACAGTAGATTGGGTGGAATAGTAGGACTCAGTTTCAAGGAAATCGTAATCCATCGTGGTATATACAATGACTGCGAGGATTATAGCAACGGTATCCTTTTTGGTGGATCCCATACCCCACAAAGACACATCTAATAGAGCAAGGATCAAACTTAGAGCGTTATGTTTTAGGAATATGGACAAAAATAGAACATCCAAAAATACGAGGTTGGAGTGTCAAGGCTGTCGTAACACTTATATGAATGGATAAGGCTTGAAGCGGAGTTTAATGATTTAATACCTTAGTGGGTAACCGATTAAGGAGATACACTGAGGTTGCAACCGCTTCAGGCCAAAAAGAGGTGGAAACATGTGACTCGAGCATAATTGCTCTTGTCACTTCAAGAATGTGGCGATTCTTCCTTTCCGCTATGCCATTTTGTTGTGGGGTATTCGGGCAAGAAGTATGATGAATGATACCTTTTTCTTGGAAGAACGGCTTAAGAGCAGAATTGACAAATTCTCCTCCGTTATCCGAACGGAATACCTGAATCTGGGTATGAAACTGAGTTTGAACTAAGTTGTGAAATTCTATAAATATAGACGGAACTTCGGATTTATGTTTGAGAAAATATACCCAAGTCATCCGAGAAAAATCATCTATAAAGAGCACAAAATACTTGAAACCACTGTTTAACATGCATACACCGTTATTCGGGGCGGGACCCCATACGTCCGAATGAATCAGGGAAAACACATACTTAGCTCTAGAATCTGACTGTGAATAAGACTGTTTATGACTCTTAGCAAGCATACATGTCTCACAGGACATTTTTTTATTGGATGGAAACAGCTTAGGAAATAATCTATGGAGATACCCTGCAGATGGATGCCACAACCATTGTTTCCTGTCAACTGTCCCGTGAGAAAGCGCTGCAGTTCCGTGTTGAGCCACTTCATCCACATAGTACAATCCCTGATGCTCAACACCACGTCCAATGACTCTCCCCGACTGAATATCCTGTAACAAATAGAAACTTGGATACATTAGTACCATACAACTCAACTCTTTTTTCACATGACTAATAGAGAGTAACTTGCAAGAAAAATTTGGCACATAAAGACAATTCTATAATTTTAGTGTTGGAGACAGTGCAATAGTTCCCGCTCCATGAACCTGTGAGAGATCTCCATTTGCACTCTGAATCATTTCCCTATTCGGTACCGAATGACTAATAAAATCATTTATGTCATATGTCATAGTGTCAGTAGCGCCACAATCAAATAGCCACCGATTAGTTTTGTTAGGTTCAGATACCCGAGCTGCAAAGGCCTTAGGGGTACAGGTCGACTTCCCAAAAAAAGACATACCTGGATGCTCCTCCTTCTCACTGCCGTCGACCTACTCTCCTCCTTGGTTGCCAATCGCCATCGTGGCCATGTTCCCGACGCCTATCCCCTCCTTCCGTTGGCTCCTTCAGCCTTTGGGAAACCCAATCAACTGATAGCACTCCTCCTTGCTATGACGGAATTTGCCACAGTGATTACATCGCATGTTTTTTCGGTCAACGCCGCCGCTGCGAGATGATTTCCCACTACCGTCGACTGATTGCGGCTTGGTGGTATAGCTCATTACATTGGCGGTGTAATATTCCTCTTCTAGGCGATGTGTGACGAAGAATCCAGATTCGATTCCGGTGCCGGAGGTGACAGTTGATGGTTCAATGTCCCTCTTTGCAACACCCATAACGCACCTCCGGTCCCTCTCTGATCGTATAGTGGCATATGCGGATTCCACCTTAGGTAATCGGTTTTCTCGGAGGAGATCTCGTTTTTCTTGGTCAAATTCGTCACTGACAGCATTCAGAAACTGATATAATTTGGTTTCTGCTCGCTTTGTGTTCCATATTGTTATATCCTATGGATATTTCATAAGATTTGGATCCCGTAACTCAGTGTCCCTCCATAGCCTCTGTAATTTACCGTACAGAGTTTCAAAGGAATCAATTCCTTGTTTGGTGCTGTTTGCTCGAACGATTAAATCGAACAGTTGAACGCCATCTTTTCCCTTACTGTAAGTCGCAAATAGCCCCCTCCAGAGTTCTTTTGCATTCGGGAATTCGACATACTGCAGCACCATATCCGGCTCCATATTACCTAGCATCCACGAACAGACGATTAAATCGTCTTGTTCCCACTGTGGGTAATCAGAATCATCGGTTCCAGGTGGCTCCGGAACGCCTGTGAGGTGATGTAGCGTCCTCTGGCCGCCAATATTCATATGGATCAACCGAGACCATAGTGAGTAATTGTTCTCATTGAGTTTTATACTCAGATGAATCGTAGGAACAGACTGCTTCTGCGTGTTGTTGTTTGATTGTGGCAGGTTAGAGAGTAGCGCCGCCAATTGAGCCGCTAGCATCGTATCTGCTGTAGCGGGTTCGCCGGTATGGACGCTACCGTCTTCAGATCCTGCCATGACTGCAACAATACTGATGAACGATTGGTAAATGATGAGCGTCGAGGAAGATCGATTGTTAATTGATCGAAAAATCCTGCTCTAATACCATGATGAAATAGAAAACAATCTTTGAAGAATTTTCCCTATATTTTCACATATTTTAAATACAGAGCTTACAAGGCTACTTATATCTATACAACAGTTCCTAAAATAGAAAGATATTAACAATAGAAAATTACTATTATAAAATTTGATTCCCTAAATATATTCCATATTAATATTTCTAACAATTATAACCTTGACCACTTCCTCTTACTCCATCTAATGCCCAAGCAAGTAAGCTTTAGCGAAATGAGTGAAACATGTTTGATGACTGATGAGAGTGGTTTATATCAATCAAAGTGAACCATCTTTAGGAAGTTGAGTAATTGATTTATTCCATCAGGGACGAGATGATGTGATTTCAAATGTACCTTGATTTAATATGATTACCCCAAATATCACCTTTGATTATATAAACAATGAACTATTCTATCAAAACCCTAACATAATTTATCGAATCCTAACACATTTATGAAAGAACCCTAACCCTACTGGTTTCTGTCTGGAGAGAAGAAGAGAAATAAGTTCTTCGTTTGATTTTTCTCTCTTTTAGAGCCATCCATCTAATAAAGCCTAGATGCAATGATAAGCGTCCACGTGATCCAAACATTAATGATAACAATTGATGCATGTAAATATGTGTTGTACCTGGAGAGGGACAGTAAGGGTCCTTCTAAGTGGCAGCATATAAATTGGCTTTTTTATTTTGGAATTAGGGTCAGTATTTCTTTTGGTTCTTGTGGAAACGGATCATGCATGCACAGACGTCATTCTGTCTACTGTGTCATGTATCTTTCCGAGATTCCTCCGTCTCCCAATTCGATACAAAGTGCTGCTTGGTTTCAGGCTCAGTAAAAAGACAGCTGCATTACCAATCAATATTGGCTTTCACTACGGCTGGCTCGTGGTCCAGGGTTTTTCAGATGTGGCCTAGAGTCACTGGCAGTATAAGATCACCGTCAGGACGTCACTGTGGGTTTTACAGTTCCATCTGTGGTACCTCTCCTCAAATCAGTGATGATTCTAAAATAGGGGCCGGGTCCATTTCCGAGAAAATTTACGAACAACAGTGATAGTTTTGATAGTTATTACAGATTTCAAAATATCATTTCATTTCTGATATATATATATATATACAACAAATGGACATTACATTGTCTGCATCTTTCACTATCTCAAAAAAAAAATCTTCTATACTATTGGTGGTTTTGCATGCAATTCACATTCATTCTCTGCTCATCTTATAATATGGTTTGAAGCATGAACTTCCTCTAGAATCCAAAGCAAACGAGAGAATAATGGGATATAATAATATTAGGATTAGATACTTTGCTGTTGTAATTTCTCTCGTTTTTATTGTTTGCGAGATCGATGTTTCGGCAAGAAGTACTCTACTTCAATCATCTTCTTCTCTTTCAACTGTGAATACATGGAGGAGTTATAAGAGTATGAACTACAGAAAAAGATTGATAAGCAATTTTCAAAAGAAGACTACTACTACTGTGGCTACTTCTTTTGTTGCTATTGATCATGATTTTGGTACTACAACCATTTACAGTCAAGAACAGAAGAGAGAAATACCATACGGCGCAAACCCACTTCACAATCGATAATCATCTTCTTCATTTTCCTACAGCTGTTAATTGAGAGTTTCAATTCGATCTCTAGCTACTCATTGAATCTTTCATGTGAATGTTGTTCTTGTTGGATCCGCCGCTAGAGATTTACAATTAAGCAGAAGATACAATTAACTTAAATTTTTCTTAAGTATGTGTTTGTAAGTTTGTTATTAATGGTTCAACATTTCTAATTCTCCTCAATTCCCCAAATGGTCTCGTTCTGCAAAGTCCATGGATATGGTTTCCTTGTTCGTTCATGGGGATGGTAACGATGATTGATTGACTGATCATTGATGTATATGACAAATGGGTACATTTCCAATTTGTGTGGGTGTGGATGGAGATTATTGGTCTTTAGAAATGGGTACACATCCACAGTAGAAACTAGCAAGATTCCAACTTGAGCCGATATCAATCACCCATTTTTTTTGTGTGGCAGGTAAGCTAAGGTGCCACCTCTTTCTTTTCTTTTTAAAATAATCAACTGTAAGAATGACAATCGTCACAAATTTTACTGCAATTTTGATTTACGCGTGTAATTTTGCAAATGCAATACAATATAATTCTTGGTGGCTTTTCATTTTCTTCGGCACTGTTAATTTATCAGTTAAGTATCACCAACCATAAAAGTCAGTTTTACCCATAGGGTCATCAAAGTCATTCCCTTCGTTTTGAGGGCTTATAAGATAGATAATAAAATAGAGTCATTATATAACAAATCTAAAAATCATTTCTCCTATTAATTTTGGTAATAGTTAAAATATTTTCTATTAATTAGTGTTAATGAATTTAATTAATAAAATTAATTAAAATTAGTGATCGGATTAAATTAATAATTTTGTTTAAAAAATGTTAACTTTTATAATCAACGAAGGAGGTATACGCCCCTTCACTTTTTCATTTTCAGAATCATTTACGTTTAGGAATTAATTAGTTCTAATCTGTAAAATTATTAATTTCTAGTCGTAAGTGGTTCATTTATGACTAGGAATTCATGGAATTTTCGTGCTGGAGCAAGAACTAAACTAATATAAAAGATGATCTATTAATTTCTAGTCATAATAGGCATGTACTCCATATAAAAATAAATATATATTTATACTTATTTTAAAATTGAGTATAAACCAATATTCATTCCTAAAATGAGTATGAATATTTATACTCATCTTAAAATGAGTATAATTTTTTTCGCGAATTTCAAATTCACCTACGACTAGGAACTTAGCCGTAAAACTCCCGACGACTAGAAATTTACCACTTTTTAACCTAAACAATAAAAAATTACTATCATACGGTTTGAAAATGATTAATTTCTAAACGTAGATAAATTACTAATTTCAAATCAACTTACGGCTAGGAAGCTAGTTGTACAAAACACCCGACGGCTAAGAATTTATCATTTTTCTAGCCGCAGATGATTACTTACGGTCAGGAAAAGATGAATTCATAGTTGTAATAAATGTTTACGGCTAGAAATTTATCTGTTTCTAACTATAAGTAATTCCTGAAATTGAAATTGGATTGTTATTTTTTTTTTAATTTATCATCTTCATCACGAAGGAAAAAAAAATACGAAGAATAATAGATTTTTCTTTTAATATATAAAAAGATGTTGCATTTAGATTTATTATTTATTTATAGAGGAAAGATATTCAAAGATATTCTTAATTTTTATTGTAGATTAAGTTCTCATACCTATATTTAGAATATTTAAATCCTATACCGTCTCAAAACCAAAGGACTACGACCAATAATAAATTTCTTTAAAAAGCTAGGGAAGTAATTGCCACTGGGGTTTGAATATGATGTTTTTGGTTGCTGAAAATTTTGTATTTCCAGACAAATACGTCCAACACCATTTCTCTCATCGTCATGGACCAATTTTTTTATGATGCCCTATAATTTTTATGTGGGACCCAATATTTTTGAAAATGGTTATTATCTTTGCAGTTGAAGTCGTTCATATGAACTTTCTGTTATGCGTGATTATCTGTAATGGTTAATTACGTAGGGTTATTTACGGGTACTCAATTACCGGGTATATTCGGATCCGGTTTCGGAACCTAAAATCGGATCATTAGTAATTTAACTATCCGACGGGTATATTGGACTTGGATCCTAAATCTTATCGGGTCTAATTAGGTCGTTAGTATCATCATCTAACAATTTTATTGGATACTCGATATTTTATTATTTTATCATGTTTTTGCAAATTTTAAATAATTTATCTATTTTTGACTTTGATTTTTCTCATTTTATTTTTTTCTTACATTTATTTTTTATTTGCGACATTGATACAAAAATTAAAATACATTTCTATACAAATAATTTGGATTTAAACAAAAAATAGGAAGATCATAAGTTTGTAGGAAAAGATTTAATAGTTTTTTTAATACCCAACAGGTATACGGAACCGATGGGTACCTAGGATTTTAGTCGGGTTCGATTCCAAATCCATTAATTTAGGGATCGGATCCGATTTTTTAAATCTGGTTCGATTCTGGATCTAGAGATATCCATGTGAAACCGAACCCATTAACATTCCTAATTCCACTATAGAGAACGACTTTCAGTGGCAGGGTCAGGGTTTTATGCCACAGTGTCAAACAAATTTTTTCATCATATATACCAAAAAAGATTATAAACCATATTTAAATTACAATTTAAGATAATACGAAAACTAGCACAATAGTATAAAATATTACCATTAATCCATAAGGAAACCCATAACTAAAGACCACCGAAAAATGCTCTAAAGCCATGTCAAAGGCCATTGATTGGCATCGAATAGATAATTAGTAGACAATTATGATTTTTCAAATATTATTTTCTTCGTTTTAAAATGATAGACAATATTATTATATTTGGGTATATCAAAAAGATAGATTTATTTCCATAAATAGAAAGTCTAATGTATTAAGTTTACTAATTTGTCTATTTGTGGACCATTTTTTTTCCTATTTTTCTCTCCTAGTTTTATTATTTAAACATAATGGGACCACTTCTTTCCAAGGATAAATATAAAAAAAACATAAAAATATACTTTAAATAATTAATTTTTTATTTTTTATGTTGAACCAAACATATTTATCATTTTAAAACGAAAAGATTAAATATATTAATAAATAAATATTAAAATAAACAAACTTAATAACAGAAAATAACTAGAAACAATTATAATTTACGAATGAAAAATGAAAATGTATATGAAAAAGATATTTTCTGCTTAGTCATTACAAATTTGACCAAATGATATATTTTTTATAATCATAACTGTCCACCCAAACTGTTGAAGTAAATTGCAAAATAACCAAGTCTTCGTAGACTTACTTGTCACATTGTGTTTCCGTCACCGTTAGCATTAGTGAATAGTTACCTCTATGATTTAGTTTCCTCCAACGTTTCAAAAGTTTCTTGACAACAAATTTTTCACTCATCAATTTTTCCCTAAAATTCACACATGGATTGTTAACTCATCATATGCATAAATAAGATAGCTGAACATGAAAATCTTATTCTAAATAAACATTATAATTACATGTCTAATGGAATTTTCACCAGTCATATTCTAAATGTCTACGCTAATATTGTTGTGAAACATATAAATCAACATGGTGCATGGTTAAAAACAATCACAAAGTTAACATCAATAAATTAGAAATGAAAATGATTATTCTCTCTCACACTATTACACACCGTCAAGTTCAGGTTATATAGGAACCTAAATTAACAGACGACAAACAAGATCTAAAAGAACCAATAGTGAATAGTAGATGAAGAACCAATACAATGTTGACATGAGTACAAAAGTGAATAGTAGATGAGTGTAAATGAAGTATAAAAGCACTCTAGTCAGTACCCACGGAAGATGAGCATCGTTGGTAAACTGAGTGCAACCAAAGACGCACACTTGTCCTTGAGCATGGAGAAGCATGGACCATAAAGACCCTTAATAGAGATATCCATAATCGGCTGAACAGTGAAGATGTAGGAAACCTAAAAAGATTTACTTGAACCAACTCTCAAATAAAGTGGGAGTCCAAAGCCATATGTTTCTTGATATGGAAAACAGGATTGAGGGCTAACGAGAGAAAGCTGACATTGTCACAACATAAGACTGGTGGAGTAGGGAGAAAGACACGGAGATCTTGTAATAATTGACAGAGCCAGACAAGTTCAAATGTATATTGAGCTAGGGCCCTGTATTCAGCTTAGGTAGAGGACCTGACAATTGTTGCTTGCTTTTTAGCACACCATGAAATGAGATTATTACCAAAGAAGATACAATAGTCAGTAGTAGACTTCATATCATCTGGGGAGCCAGCCCAAGCAGCATCACTACAGCCTTGTAATATGTAATTCCTTTGTAATATACAAACCATGATCTAAAGTGCCCTTAATATATCTCAAAATCCTTTTCGCTGCAATAAGATAAACATTGGTTGGTTTGTGCATGAATTGACACATGATTGACAGAAAAACTGATTTCAGGCCTTGTCCAAGTCAAATACTGTGAAGCACCCACCAATGACCTTTATTCTGTTGGATTCTCAAGTGGGACACCATCTGTAGCAGACAATTTATAAGTTGCATAGTAGGGTGTAGCTGAAATCTTAGCACCAACCATGTTGGTTTTATCCAAAATGTCAAGTGCATACTTGGTTTGACATAAGAATAAACCAGATGCATTTCTTTTCACTTTTAAACCCAAGAAGTAATGAAGATTGCCTAATTTTCATCAAATTGCTTATTGAGAGTAGAGAGAACAGTTGAGCAGTGAGAAGCAGAATTAGTTGTGGGGATAATATCATCCACAAAGACTAGGAAAATAGTAAGAGTAGCATCCACTCTTTGAACAAAAAGAGAAGCAGCAGCAGAGGCAATGAATCCCAATGAAATGAGAGAAGCATGTAAATTTACATATCAAACTCTAGGAGCCTGCTTAAGGCCATATAGAGATTTATTGAGCTTACATACATAGTCAGGATGCTCAGGATCAACAAAGCCTGGAGGTTCGGTCATGTAAACCTCTTCTTGCAAATTAACATGCAGAAATGCATTGCTGATGTCAAGATGAGTGATTTTCCAATTGAAATGAACATCTAATGAGAAGATGACTCTAATATTAATAGACTTGGCAACATGACTAAAGGTTTCATTGAAATCCAGACCATCCTGTTGATGAAAACCTTTAGCAACAATCCTGACCTTGTATCTATCAAAGGAACCATCAGGCTTTTGCTTGATTCTGAAAACCCACTTGCAATCAACAACAATGTGAGCAAAATCAGGATAACTAAAGACCAAGTTCCATTAGATTGAAGAGCATCATACTTGTATGTCAAAACAACTTCCATTTTGGATCCTTATAAGCTTGTTTAAAACTAGAAGGAGTTTAAGGAATTGTGGCACTTAAGTATGCTGTGGGTAAAGGATGAATAGTGGCAAATTAAATTTTGGGCTTGAAGATGCCATATTTACCTCTAGTTTGCATTGTATGTTCATTTACAATAGTTGGAGGTGGCATAGAGACCAAAGGGAAAAATGGTAACGTAGATGAAACAATTGAAATTGTAGAGTCAGAAACACATTGACTAGACTTTTCTGAATCAAAATTATGAGAAATAATAGAGCCAAAATCAGGAGAAGATTGATTCGGTAAAGTGATGTATGGTAACTGAGTTTCATTAAAAGTGATATGTTTAGAGACATATTGTCACAAACCGAAAAATTTGACCTCCGGCGCTATGCGCTGGGCATTCCCGAACTCCCCGGTGTGCGATTAAAAGATAGTAACCGGACATTAAAGCTTAACTTTTCGCTGGAAAATGCAGTTATCTTTGCCTTTCCAAACATATTTTGCAAGCATAATACTCGAAACGTAGTTTTAATATCATTCCAACTCACCCTTGTCCTAAAGAGGGTAAAGGGCCATTTAAGCCAATGGTGAATACCTTTGGAAAGCATTACATAGTTACGATCATTGTCCAATCCTAACTCATGCCTTGGACTAGCACCTAGCCATTTCAAGCCTAATTTTTTGCTTCATGAATTTTGCTTTGACCATGCGCTGGGGCCTGCACTGATCTGTTCTTGCCAAGGGTGCAACATCCAGGCACATGCCACTCCATGCCATAACGGTCGATAGGAAGTATGAACAATTCATCGAATAGAATTGCAACTACCTCATCAAGTGTGGCAACAATCATCTCTTGACTTAGCATTGCCAAGCCAGATGATACGAGTTACCATAATGACGCAATCGCCTCTAAATTATATGATATAAGCGACAAGGTGATGCACCTCAATGCATTGCATTGCTGCTGCCTACGTACGCAACCCGTACCTTGAAGGTATCAAGCATGACCGTAGTTCATCAAAGGGTCAATTCAAAAGGAACAAGCAACTTAATCCTATTAAGGCAAAGTTAACATCGATTCCAACTTCACCACAAGGCCATAGGTCAAGCAAAGACGTAGAACGTATAGGCCGAAGGACTTTCGCAAGGTATGCACTAGCTTGTGCATAACTATCACTATTTACTTATGAAAATGTACGTTCTCGAGTACGTAACACGATTGAATGATGTTTTCGCATAACTCAAGCTTTATGAACTAAGTTACCAGCATATGGATGCTTAATCATCAAGTATGCTCCAATGTATAGGCTAGATCGCATATATGTGTGCATCACCGCTCATGGACATTCAATCTTTATCGAATAAGCTACAAGCATATTGATGCTTAAGCATCAAGTATGCTCTAACTTATAGGCTACATCGCATATATGTGTGTATTACCGCTCATGCACATTCAAGCTTTATCGAATAAGCTACAAGCATATTGATGTTTAAGCATCAAGTATGCTCCAACGTATATGTCACATCACATATATATGTGTGCATCACCACTCATGCACATTAATGAAAAGCTCCCTCTTTGTATATGTTTTATTCACATTTTTACAAATAAATAAAAGAAAGGAAGTGATATCCATCGACTGCACTTTAGGCAAAAACGCCAACTGGTTGGCGTCTCTTAGGAAAATCCGCTAACTGGTTGGCACCTCTAGGCAAATCCGCTAACTGGTTGGCACGTCAAGGAAATTTCGCCATCTTGTTGGCGCCTCTAGGCTAATCCGCTAACTGGTTGGCACCTCTAGGCTAATTCGTTAACTGGTTGGCGCCTCTATGCTAATCCGCTAACTGGTTGGCGCCTCTAGGCTAATCTTCTAACTGGTTGGCGCCTCTATGCAAATTCGCCATCTGGTTAACATAGCTAAGGCTATTTTTTTTCATGGTTAGCATAACTAAGCATCGTCGATTTCCAACCAACACCTCCTCATTATATATGTTTTATTTGCATTTATACAAGTGGATATAAGGGGGATATATGACGTTCATCTACTACACTTTCTAGTGATGCATTCTCAATCATGCATCACGGAAAAATAGTGCATTAGCACTATAATGCATTTCTCGAATATTAACACTGGCTCAGTGATGCATTCTCAATAATGCATCACGGCATAATAGTGCATTAACACTATAATGCATTCCTCGAATACGCAACATTGGCTCAGTGATTCATTCTCAATAATACATCACGGCATAATAGTGCATTAGCACTATGATGCATTCCTCGAATACGCAACATTGGCTCAGTGATGCATTCTCAATAATGCATCACGTCATAATGGTGCATAGCACTCTAGTGTATTCCTCAAACACGCAATATTGGCTCAGTGATGCATTCTCAATCATGCATCATGGCATAATAGTGCATTAGTACTATAATGCGTTCTCAGGTACTCCACATAGGGTTAGTGATGCATTCTCAAATATGCATTCTCAAATATGCATTCTCAAATATGCATTCTCAAAAATAAAAACCTAAAAATAAATCTAAAACCCTAAACCTAAAAACAAGTCCGCGTCGGCGGCGCCAAAAATTGATGTGGTTTTATATAGTGGTAAAAAGAGGTTCGATTCTCGAACTTGTGAAGGTAATGATTTTAGAAAATATTGGACTTAACCTAAACTAATAAAAATCAGGAAAATACACTAGAGATGACTTTTAGAAAATATGGGAAAAACCAGGAATCAAGATTCAGTTATTTCTAACAATTCATGTGATTAATCATG
>JAJJMC010009201.1:799913-880098 GCA_023531435.1 Papaver californicum
ATAATTTCTTAAACTACCGATTGTGTTTGTACAAGATGTTGAAATTTAAAAAAAATCTCGATTTCCAATTTGGGGCTACTTATCATAATCGGTAGTTTAAGAATTTTTTAAACTACTGATTGTGTTTGTACAAAATGTTGAAATTTTTTAAAAAATCTCGATTTCCAATTTGGGGCTACTTATCATAATCGGTAGTTTAAGAATTTTTTAAACAACCGATTGTGTTTGTACAAAATGTTGAAATTTTTAAAAAGATCTCGATTTCCAATTTGGGGCTACTTATTATAATCGGTAGTTTCATAATTTCTTAAACTACCGATTGTGTTTGTACAAGATGTTGAAATTTTAAAAAAAATCTCGATTTCCAATTTGGGGCTATTTATCATAATCGGTAGTTTAAGAATTTTTTAAACTACCGATTGTGTTTGTACAAAATGTTGAATTTTTTTATAAAATCTCGATTTCCAATTCGGGGCTACATATCATAATCGGTAGTTTAAGTATTTTTTAAACTACCGATTGTGTTTGTACAAAATGTTGAAATTTTTTAAAACATCTCGATTTCCAATTCGGGGCTACTTATTATAATCGGTAGTTTAATAATTTCTTAAACTACCGATTGTGAGAATCGGGTAGATTATGGTTACCCAAAACTTCCGATTCTTTATATTAGTTCGAACTTAGTGTACATATTTTCTGTACAGTCTTGTTACACCATGCCTAAACGGTTTTTTTTTTTGAAAAAAAGAGCCGTTAAGACTATAATCTATATAAGGAGGGTGACCTCTTCTCATTTATGCACCTCTAATACATTTTAACTCTCCAACTTCGAAGAAATTAGTGGCTCAATGATGTGGTTTTAATATAGTGGTAAATAAAGAGTTTGATTCTCGAACTTGTAAAGGTAATAATTTTAGAAAATAATGATTTAAATTAATTCTAGAAAATTCCAGGAGTAAGAAAAAGACTAAATAACCTAAGGATGATTTTTAAATGATTTTAAAGGACCAGGAATCAGGAATCAGGTAAATCTAACAACCTATGTGATTAATAAGATAATTCTTTTTTAAATTAATTGAAGCACAAATAATTGCCAAAATTGGTTTTGTTATGCTAACAAACAGAGGTAAATCACAAGCATGGACTATCAAAACTAATTAACTAAGCATAATCCATCAGGCAAAAGCACAACTGTTGAAAGAAAACCGTTTTTACTATTCAAAACTATGCAATTCTAATAATAAAAGAATTATAAATAATTATTAGAAAATAATTAAATCACATAAAATTGAGAAAATTACCTTATCCATCATCCCAGTAATTAGACTTAGCCCATGGTGAAGAAAACTTGCTCAAAAGTTGATTTCATTGCTCAAAATATCAATTACAAAGGTGAATAACGTTGTAACAGCTGATTTGATACGCTTATATGGGTTACAGGAGAGGGTTCAGCTGTTACAGAAGAGTTTTAAGCAACAAAGGGTTTGAAGCAATATACAACAGGAAAATTCAAATCAGCAACAGTTATAAAACTTACTGAGTCTTCTTCTCCGGCAGAGATGGATGAAGAACAGCCGGCCGGTGCAGTAGCAGTGGCCGGACGGTGACGGAATAGTTGCCGCAAATTTCTAAATTCTTCTCTAGGCTTTCGTCGTCGATTTTCTTGGCTTCTCTTGGTTTATATAGGTAGTAGAAACCCTAGAGGGAGTTCTAAACCTAATAGAACCCTCTAAAACAACCCATAATTCTCAATCCGAATCGAAACATAATTCCAGCCAAATTCATGATTTCCGAGCTGATTTTACGGGATCTTTTGATGTTTATGACTTGCGTGAGATAACTATGAGTGTTTAGAACAATCTGGAAGCAACAAAAACTTGTTTCTCACGCGAATTGAAGTGCACAGTTGAATCAGGAGAATCCCGATGAGTTGGATCGGCCGATCCTGGGTTGACTCGCCTGGTTCGCTGGGTTGACTCACCTGATTGACCCGCTGGCTTGACCCGATCCAGCTCAGCCCGATCCATGGGTGCCTTGATCCATTTTCCCGGGTGCCTTGAACACTTTTTGAGCCAATTTTTCCACAAATCTTTATTCTTCTAATGTACCTACAAAAGCATAAAAACACGTAATAGACACAAAATCGAATACTAACTCACTAGAAATTAAGGTGCAATTTAGACACTAAAATGTGTCTATCAAATACCCCCAAACTTACTATTTTGCTAGTCCTCGAGCAAACTACTCTTAAAAGTAAAAATCCTAACTCACTTTCGCAGGAATCGCGACTACATTTAGCATATGCAGTAAGCCGTTAAACCCCTAGGTGTCCCTAGTGGACGAGTTTTGTCTCGTGAGGGTTTACAAGAGGTATACCCACAAAACCTGGATCTAGATCTTAGCAACACGTGATCGATTAAGGATAGACACTAAACAAGCTAGTTAGTTGGCTACTTAGATATTCGGCTATAGGGACCATTACCCTTTATGGATCCAATCACTGTACACGAGTGTTAACTCAAGCATACTAAAATTCATATCTAAGACAACAGAGTTCTACTCAGACAGTTATCTATCCACACATCAAATGAAAAGACTTAGAAGATGAAAGTAGACTGTAGAAGGTCGCAAATGTTGACTGAGGCGCACGGTGTTTCCCATATCTGTCTGAAGGTCAGTGCCAAGATGAATCCTATTATTATTATTTATATACATTATATATATGTTTTTTTTTGTTTTTTTTAAGACTACATGATTAGATCTTTTGAATCTAAGCGCATGTTCCTTTTCAGCAGATTACATGATAGCTCCCTGCATTCCACGCTTGCTTAGGCGACGGAGACAGGGAGAACACAAACATATTGCTATCAAAGTCTAAATTTTTTTTTTTTTTTTTTTGAGTAAGAATTAAAAAAAATGAGCGTGAACTCAACAATCTATTTCATCCTGGCGGCGATAACAATTTGATACTGGGCCCCACCAATACTCTCAGAAAAACACAAAATTACAAATAAAACAGAACGTGATATGGTGGTGACAACTATCATGTTATTTCTAACACCTGAACTCTGTCTCCTTTATGAATAGACCATCTAGCTGGGCACACCAATCCTTATAGCAAAATGGCTAAGTTTCTATCTACCTAGAGTGGTTAGTGTCACCCTGAATTGTTCTCATGCTTCTAAATTCCAAATCTTATTAAACCTTAAAAAGTCTCCCAATACCCCCAAACTTAAATTAAACAGTGTCCTCAATGTTTCTAAGTAAAGAACAATACCAGAAGAGTAAAAGTAAGGGAGTCAGAAAGATAGTACCTGAATGAAGCGTAGCAATCCTTCTAAGGAGAGAAAAATAAAGCTGAAAAATCTAATACATACATACACAAACGGCTCTGATGGTCAATCAGAGTACGCTGGGTCCTCCAGACGGACCTCCTCAATATTACCTGTAGGGTTAGACTCTAAAAACGGTTTTAGTCGTTGACCGTTGACTTTGGTGATGTTTCCACCATCCTGAGTCTCAATCTCAATAGCTCCATGAGGAAAGACAGTGCGAACCACATATGGACCTGTCCACCGAGAGCGTAACTTCCCGGGGAACAGATGTAACCGTGTGTCATACAGAAGAACTTTCTGACCTGGAGAAAATGACTTTCTTAAAATATTTCTATCATGCACGAGTTTCATTTTGTTCTTATACTCCCTAGCACTGTCATAAGCATCAATCCTAATTTCTTCCAACTCATTGAGCTGGAGTTTCCTCTGAGCACCTGCCTTGTCAAGTGAATAATTTAGCTGTTTTACAGCCCAATATGCTCTATGTTCTAACTCAACAGGCAAGTGGCATGCTTTGCCAAAAACCAAACGGTAGGGGGACATTCCTATTGGAGTTTTAAACGCAGTACGATAAGCCCATAAGGCATCAGTAAGCCTTGTTGACCAGTCTTTCCTATTTGGGTTGACTGTCTTTTCTAGAATGCGTTTTATTTCCCTATTGGAAACCTCTACCTGACCACTAGTCTGGGGATGATAAGGGGTGGTCACCTTGTGAGTTATACCATATTTCTTCATCAGAAGACTAAACGGTCTATTACAAAAATGTGACCCACCATCACTGATTATAGCCCTAGGTGTACCAAAACGTGCAAAAATATTATCATTCAAAAATCGGACCACTACCCTATGGTCATTAGTTTTACACGACACCGCCTCTACCCATTTAGACACGTAGTCTACGGCAACAAGTATATAAAGATTACCTAGAGAACTAGGAAAGGGACCCATAAAGTCAATACCCCATACATCAAAAATCTCAATAATCAAAATCGGGTTCAGGGGCATCATGTTTCTACGGGTCACGGTTCCTAGCTTCTGGCATCTGTCACAAGCAACACAGTGGCTTCGGGAGTCTTTAAACAGTGATGGCCAGTAGAATCCACACTGCAATATCTTAGCAGCAGTCTTCTTGGCACTAAAGTGACCTCCACAATCCTGATTGTGACAAAAGGAGATAATATTGGACTGATCAGTCTCAGGGATACATCTCCGGATAATCTGGTCTGGACAATACTTAAACAAGTAAGGATCATCCCAAAAGAAGTGTTTCACCTCAGCTAAAAACCTAGAACGATCTTGTCTACCCCAGTGTTGGGGCATTCGACCAGTAACAAGATAGTTCACTATGTGTGCATACCAAGGTGACTCAGAAACAACAAAGAGTTGTTCATCAGGAAAACTATCCCTCACAGGAGGGGAATCGTCTGGAGTGTCTAGGACTAGCCTAGACAAGTGATCGGCCACTACATTTTCTGCACCCTTCTTATCCCTAATCTCTAACTTAAACTCCTGTAGCAACAGGATCCATCTTATCAGTCTAGGTTTCGAGTCCTTCTTAGACAGAAGGTACTTCAGGGCCGCATGGTCTGTGAAGACTATAACCTTAGATCCTAAGAGATAAGACCTAAATTTGTCTAGGGCGAACACTATGGCTAACAACTCCTTTTCCGTGGTGGTGTAGTTCAACTGGGCATCATTCAGGGTTTTGCTAGCATAATAGATCACGTGTAATAGTTTGCCTATCCTCTGTCCCAAGACTACGCCTATGGCATAGTCCGATGCATCACACATGATCTCAAATGGCTGAGTCCAATCAGGTGCCTGAACTATAGGTGTAGTAGTAAGTAGGGTCTTGAGCTTCTCAAAAGCTCCGAAACAGTCATCATCAAAGGTAAATTTGGTATCTTTTGCAAGTAAGTTGCAAAGAGGTCTAGCAATCAGACTAAAATCCTTGATGAATCTACGATAAAATCCTGCATGCCCTAGGAAAGACCTGATGTCTTTGACGGTTCTAGGAACCTGAAGAGTCTTGATAATGTCTACTTTGGCTTTGTCTACTTCTATGCCCTTGGCAGAGACTATGTGTCCCAGAACTATTCCTGACTTAACCATAAAGTGACATTTCTCCCAATTGAGTACTAGATTCTTTTCTTTACACCTAGCTAACACTAGCGACAAATGATACAAGCACTCATCAAACGAAGAACCAAACACAGAAAAGTCATCCAAAAAGACCTCTAGAAACCGTTCCACCATGTCAGAGAATATGCTCATCATACACCGCTGAAATGTGGCCGGTGCATTGCATAACCCAAAGGGCATGCGTCTGTATGCAAAAGTGCCAAAGGGGCAGGTAAAAGTGGTTTTCTCCTGGTCTTTTGGGTCAATAACAATCTGATTATAGCCAGAGTAGCCATCCAGAAAGCAATAATGGCTATGTCCAGCTAATCTTTCTAGCATTTGGTCAATAAAAGGAAGGGGGAAAGTGATCCTTCCTTGTGGCCTTGTTCAATTTCCTATAGTCTATACAAACACGCCAACCCGTGGTCACTCGGGTTGGGATTAATTCATTATCCTCATTCTTGACTACAGTGATACCTGATTTCTTGGGTACAACCTGAACTGGGCTGACCCACTTACTGTCTGAAATTGGGTAAATAATACCCGCATCTAGCAATTTAAGCACTTCCGTTCGAACTACCTCCTTCATGTTTGGGTTGAGTCTACGCTGCATCTCCCTAGATGGTTTGGACTCCTCTTCTAAATGGATTTGGTGCATACAAACTGTTGGGCTAATTCCCCGAATATCTGCTATGGTCCATCCTAAGGCTTTCTTATTGTCTTGAAGCATGTTTACTAGCCTATTTTCCTGGTCCATATCCAAATCTGAAGCTACAATCACAGGTAAGGTCTCTGATGGGCCTAAGTACACATATTTCAGAGTATCTGGTAGCTGCTTGAGGTCCAACTTTGGGGGTTCTTCAAGGGAAGGAACTAGGTTTGACTTAGGGACTGGTAAGTGTTCGAACTTAGGTGTCCACCGATTGCTGGTGTTTAACACGGGTACTGAGTCTAACACAGTACTCACCTCATTAATTTCCCTATCATCAAAATCTAATCCAAAGTGGGCTAGACATTTCTCTAACGGGTCTTCTATTAAAGTGTTTGGTAATGACTCCTGAACCAGAGTCTCTATCATGTTGACATTCTCTAAGCTGGGGTCATCTAACTCTAGTGGTTGATTACTAATGTTGAAGATATTCAGCTCAATCGTCATGTTACCAAAAGACAAATTCATGACACCGTTACGACAGTTAATGATCGCATTAGATGTTGCTAAGAACGGGCGACCTAGTATAACCGGTATCTGATTTTCTGGATCAGGCACTGGTTTGGTATCAAGCACAACAAAGTCCACTGGATAAATAAATTTATCCACTTCAATCAAAACATCCTCTATGACACCACGTGGAATTTTTACGGACCTATCAGCTAACTGCAAAGTCATCTGGGTAGGTTTCAAATCGCCTAGTCCTAGCTGGAGGTACACATGGTACGGCAGTAAGTTCACACTGGCTCCTAAATCGAGTAAAGCTCTTTCTACACGGTAGTTTCCTATCGTGCAAGCAATGGTTGGGGAACCTGGATCTTTGTACTTAAGAGTTGTACTATCCTGTAGAATGGAACTTACGTGGCTAGCTATGAAGGCCTTCTTTTGCACACTATGCTTTCGCTTTCGTGTGCACAAGTCCTTAAGGAACTTGGCATAGGGGGGAATCTGCCTAATTGCATCTAATAGTGGAAGGTTGATAGTGACCTGCTTAAACACTTCCATTATTTCGTTAAAATTAGATTCCTTCCTAGTAGGTGCTAACAACCTTGGGTATGGAGCTCTAGGCATGAAATCAGTTCTCTGAGGGGTTGCCTCAGGTTCGTCAGAGACTTTATCAGTCTCTTCAACTATTGGATCAGGGTGAACTACAGTTTGTTCACTATCAGGCCTAGTTACCTTGTTATCTACTACCTTACCATTCCTGAGGGTACTAATAGCATTCACATGACTGGATGATTTCTCACCAGTCGACATTTCATTAACTCCTCTTGGATTTGGTTGAGGTTGACTAGGGAACCTACCAGGTTCTCTCTCTCTCAGAGCCGCAGCAATGTCACTAACTGAATTTTGTAAGCTAGAAATAGCTTTTTCTAAGGTATGGAATCTCTGCTCATTCTTTTCATCACTGCTGGGCTGAGTTGGACCAGCCGAATTCTTATAACTGAAGCCTGGAGGACCTTTAGCATTACTAAACTGACCTTGAGCTTGGCATTTCGACCAAGAAAGGTTCGGGTGGTGTCTCCAGCCAGGGTTATAAGATTCCGAGTATGGGTCGAACTTTCTCTGGTTATCAAATCTAGTGTTATTATAAAGAGCAAAAGCCTGCTCTTCGAATTGGTTGGGCTCTGAACTACTGACTTGATTCATTTCGACCAGTTCTAGCCTTCTAGATAAGGCTTCTATTTGGGCCTTTGAATCGAAAGATTCTTCTACCCTATTAACATTTCCTCTTCCTAGAAGAATTGTTCTTTTCGGCTCTCTATTACTCTCCCACTGCTGGGTCTTCTCGGCGATGTCCCTCAGAAGTTTCATCGCCTCAGCAGGAGTCTTACTGTCGAACCCTCCGGTTGACAAAGACTCGACCAAGGTTATAGATGCATAATCTAAACCGTCATAGAGGATTTGAACTAGCCTTAATTCCTCTATTCCATGGTCTGGGCATTGGGACAATAAGTCATTGAACCTCTCTACATACACATACAGAGACTCTCCCTCTAGCTGGGAAAACGTGCATATTTTCTGCCTAACAGACGAAATTTTGTTCCTAGGAAAGAACTTCTGAATAAATGCTGAAGTAAGTTGGGCAAAAGATTCAATTGACTGAGGAGCCAAGCTATACAGCCACGACTTGGCTTTATCTCTTAGTGAGAAGGGAAATAGTCTAAGTTTAATAGACTCGTCATTCAAGTCTCTAATTCTGATCGTGCTACATATTTCCTCGAATTCCCTAACATGAAAATAGGGATTTTCGTTTTCTCTTCCTAAGAATGATGGGAGCATCTGGATAATCCCTGGTTTCAGTTCGTAGCTCGCTTCAGTAGCGGCTAACTTGATGCAAGATGGACGTGAAGTCCGGGTTGGATTCAACAAATCCTTCAGAGACGTCATTGCTGACACAGTCTCGGGAGTGACTAGTTCACTCTCAGTTGGGTTCTCAAGGTCAAGATGGACTACAAGTCTTCCACTGATTAACCTACCTTGAGAGTCTCTATTCCAAGTTCGCCTTAAGGGCGTTCTTGGCATGCAAAAATTAAATCAAACACAATCGTGCCCTGACTCAACCAAATCAAACCTAAATCTAGCAAACAACAAGCATGATGGTTCCACTTAGATTGTTTCTAGACCAGCTTCTATTCTTTCAGAAGGCAACTGGTTACAATTTTAGCGAATCTCTCCG
This sequence comes from Papaver californicum, assembly GCA_023531435.1. NCBI lineage: Eukaryota > Viridiplantae > Streptophyta > Magnoliopsida > Ranunculales > Papaveraceae > Papaver > Papaver californicum. The sequence goes on from JAJJMC010009201.1 coordinate 808,759, forward strand.
AGCAATCCGAGTTAAATCAAGTTGAAGAGAAACAGGAGAAGCTCAATGGAGCTTTGATACCCCTGTCTCTTTGGCAACGCTTCCCTGGGTTACAGGGCGGCTCTAATCAACTTTAATCTAATCTTCCTGCTTTTTGAGTTAAGCTAATAAGGAAACCAATACAGTCCTTCCAACCGATTTTCTATAAGCTCGTTACCTTATCTGTCTCTTTCTAGTCAATATTTTAAGCTTAGGTTCGTGTAGGTTTCGTTTTCCTAAGGCGGGCAAGAAGGAGACGGTGATGAAATCCGAAACCTTATCTTGTATGGCCAGGCCTTGCCCTTTACTATGCAGAAATTAAGTTCCGTATTCAATCCTCAGCATATATGCATACAAAGGCGTCCAGAAAACCCACTGACAGGAGATTCGTGGGTTGATCGAAATTTACCTCCCGTTCTAGACGGGCGACGAACCGTTGAAGTCGACTCGGGCCACTAATATCCTTTTTAATAGTGTGCGAACCCGAGGGGCCGAGACAATATCGTAATTGTCGTCCGTCCCTGCACACAGTTTGATATTCAAAATTACCCTTCCGTAGGGTTAAAAATAAATGTCCAAAAGTGTCCAAAAATAAAATAAAAATTACAGAATTAATAAAAACCCTAATACAATTTTCTAAACTAATTAAAACTAATTAAAACTAATTAAAATAAACTAAAAATCTAATTAAGAAAAATAAAATAAAATCTTCGATCTTCTTTTTCGTTCTTTAAGCTTTTCCCTTTTTTAATTCCAAGTCTTTAGCTTTAATTCCAAAACTTGGGCGTAATCTCTTTTCGATCCAAAATCGAACCTGTAGTAAAAAGGAAAAATACCAAAAGAAACGTAAAATAGAACAAAGTAAAATAATAAAACTAAAAATAAAAACCTAAAAATAAATCTAAAAACCTAAACCTAAAAACAAGTCCGCGTCGGCGGCGCCAAAAATTGATGTGGTTTTAATATAGTGGTAAATAAAGAGTTCGATTCTCGAACTTGTAAAGGTAATGATTTTAGAAAATAATGATTTAAATTAATTCTAGAAAATTCCAGGAGTAAGAAAAAGACTAAATAACCTAAGGATGATTTTTAAATGATTTTAAAGGACCAGGAATCAGGAATCAGGTAAATCTAACAACCTATGTGATTAATCAGATAATTCTTTTTTAAATTAATTGAAGCACAAATAATTGCCAAAATTGGTTTTGTTATGCTAACAAACAGAGGTAAATCACAAGCATGGACTATCAAAATTAATTAACTAAGCATAATCCATCAGGCAAAAGCACAACTGTTGAAAAAAAACCGTTTTTACTATTCAAAACTATGCAATTCTAATAATAAAAGAATTATAAATAATTATTAGAAAATAATTAAATCACATAAAATTGAGAAAATTACCTTATCCATCATCCCAGTAATTAGACTTAGCCCATGGTGAAGAAAACTTGCTCAAAAGTTGATTTCATTGCTCAAAATATCAATTACAAAGGTGAATAACGCTGTAACAGCTGATTTGATACGCTTATATGGGTTACAGGAGAGGGTTCAGCTGTTACAGAAGAGTTTTAAGCAACAAAGGGTTTGAAGCAATAGACAACAGGAAAATTCAAATCAGCAACAGTTATAAAAGTTACTGAGTCTTCTTCTCCGGCAGAGATGGATGAAGAACAGCCGGCCGGTGCAGTAGCAGTGGCCGGACGGTGACGGAATAGTTGCCGCAAATTTCTAAATTCTTCTCTAGGCTTTCATCGTCGATTTTCTTGGCTTCTCTTGGTTTATATAGGTAGTAGAAACCCTAGAGAGAGTTCTAAACCTAATAGAACTCTCTAAAACAACCCACAATTCTCAATCCGAATCGAAACATAATTCCGGCCAAATTCATGATTTCCGAGCTGATTTTACGGGATCTTTTGATGTTTATGACTTGCGTGAGATAACTATGAGTGTTTATAACAATCTGGAAGCAACAAAAACTTGTTTCTCACGCGAATTGAAGTGCACAGTTAAATCAGGAGAATCCCGATGAGTTGGATCGTCCGATCCTGGGTTGACTCGCCTTGTTCGCTGGGTTGACTCACCTGATTGACCCGCTGGGTTGACCCGATCCAGCACAGCCCGATCCAAGGGTGCCCAAATCCAAAGTGTGGGTTCCTTGATCCATTTTCCCGGGTGCCTTGAACACTTTTTGAGCCAATTTTTCCACAAATCTTTATTCTTCTAATGTACCTACAAAAGCATAAAAACACGTAATAGACACAAAATCGAATACTAACTCACTAGAAATTAAGGTGCAATTTAGACACTAAAATGTGTCTATCACTCAACCTATTCCCAACTAAAACATCAACTTTTTTCATTTCTTTTCCTCTACCGATTCTTCTACTCCTTTTACCCTTAAGTACTCCATTGAAAATGGCTCCAAAATCTTTACCTAAACAACCAAATAAGGGAAAGGAAAAGATGGTGATAGAGGAGTCCAAAACCATTGAAATCAATTCAACCGATTCCGAGACAACTTACTATATTTTGGATCCTCGGTGATTTTAAGGGAAAAAGACTTGTCAAGCATAAACCCATACTACAATGAAGTTGGAGAGTACATAGGTCCACTTCGGGATGATCCTAAAGGGGGCGAGAAGAAGAAGAAGAAGCCGGTTGAAACTAGGACCAAGTCCAGAGTAACAAGGAATGGAAGAATTTCATGAGATCAATGAGATTGATCAATTTGAACTTTTATGATGTGTTTTGTTTCGTATAATTCAGATGTTTTTAGTTTTTTTAAAACATGTTTAATGAACAATATGTAGTAAGTTTATTTGAACAAGTTTTCCTCCGGATGTTGAAATAGTATTACGAAGTTAGATGTTAAGTAAAATCGACATATTCGGTAGATAACTATGTTTCTAAACTACCGATTACGTACAATCGGTAGTTATTAAATTCACGTGCTAATCGGTAGTTATTTATGTTCACTAACTACCGATTGTGGCAAGAAAACTTCTAGACAACAAAACCATTATAATCTGTAGATAAAATTGATCTTTAAACTACCGATTACAAAGTTAACAATTTTAAAAATTAATTCATTATATGTTTACAATCGGTAGATATAAATTTTCAATACCTACAGATTGTGAAAGATGAAGAGTTCGAAATTTTGGAAGTTTTGAGAAATTCAATTTGGGGCGACAGTTATAATCGGTAGTTTAAGTACTCCATTAAACTACCGATTGTACAATCTGTAGGAAAATAAATCACGATCCTACCGATTGTACAAAACTAAAACTCGAAAAATCAATTTAAAACACTCTCGATTTCTAATTCAAAACTAACTCAAATCATTTTCTAATAACCAAGTTAATCAAAATTAACACTAGTTAAGCAAGGATAGATTAGCCATTATAGAAAATAGATGGATAAAGGATGTATAGAGATTACTTCAAAATGATCATATTTTGTCTTACTAGTCGTCCCTAATTAGTTTTTGATAGCCCTAAAAAACATCAGGTTTTAAATCGTCAAATAAATTTGCTCTTTTAAATTATCAGATAAAAACAAATAAGACGCATGCCGGAAACGATGAAGCGGCGGCAACTGTTGTACAGAATAAGAGAGGCCACAGTTGTTTTGGATGTCAAATCAAAAACATACGGTTAGTATTGATTTTCCTATCTAGATTTCTTCAGATCATAACAGTAAAAACTGGTAGTCAAAGTAAAAACAGAACATCGACTATAGCAAGACTCGTAGAGAAAAGATAGTCCTAAAATAACCGAATATTAGTAGATATATTGAGAATCTATTATTATTGGTTACTCATATTTACGGAAAATATACTTCTTTAACTATTGGTTAATCTTGTTTTACCAAATTCTAAAATTCTTAGCAAATTTCTTCCAAGTATAAGCAGTAAAGTATTTAGGGTTTGTATCTCTAAAATTTACTCCACTCTTAGAAATCGGTTCAATTGATTTCCATAGTCGACAAAAAAATGGTAAATTTTTCTTTAATGTTTTTGTATGATTTTTTTGTTTCTTTTTTAATTCACTGATTTTAAATTTAATTTGTGTTTATGGAAAAAATTTGTAGGTTGGTGGCTTTGGAATTTTTGTAAAGAGCAGTAGAACGAAGGATTCTGAGAAGTGGATGAAAGAATTTCTGAAGAGTGAATTCTTTGGTAGTTGTGTTCATCATAAGGATATAAAAAAGAATGAAATAAATAGATTTTGCATTGATTGTCGTAAGTGTATATGTCAACATTGCGTTTTTTCTTCTTCTTCACCACATTTTCGTCATCGAAATCTTCAAGTTCGAAGATATGTTTATCAGAACGTTGTTCGAACTGATAATTTGCAAAAATTTGTCAATTGCTCCAAAATTCAAGTATGTTCTTTTATCTCACTCACTCTCATAGTTATAATTATATATATATATATATATATATATATATATTATAATTATAAACCCTAAAGTAATCATTATCTTGATTTTATTTTTCATCAATGCATTATTCTTTATCGAAAAAACTAATTTAATTGGTATAAACCCTAATAGTATATTAAGAGAATACCAATTTGTTTGGGGGTGTAGTATTTCAAAGATAAATAATGTTTTATCTTATATAAAATTCGGTAAATCACAGAGTAAGTTAGTATTCTCTATTAGCAATCTAGAATTTTATTCAAAAAATGAGTATTAATATAATTATAGAGAGATTATTAGCATGAATGTTTTTAGAAAAATACATCATTAACTCATCGATTTTGATTTTATGTAGGCATATACATTGAACAATGCAAAAGCTATATTTTTGAATACTCGGGCGAAAATAAAACCATCGAAACCATCCAACAATGGTGCTTATTGTAAAGTGTGTGATAGAAGTTTAGTTGATATTCAGAATCAATATTGTTGTATAGCTTGTAAGGTAATTAATTAATCAATATCTGAATCCTAATTATGATTTCTATTTAACAAATCGTGGTTTAAGGTTCATGGTTCATTTTAATTTATTTTATATTTCAAATGCAGATTTCAGATTGTGGGGATATTTCGCACGAAAAATCTCCTTTATCATCATACCCAACAGACCAATTCGACGAATTTTCAGAAGAGTTAAATCATGGTGATTTGAACGACGACTCAGGTGTTGATGCTGACTCAAATGGCGAGGATTATTCGGTGGATAAGTATGGGTTGAAGCCAAAGAAGCAATTACATAAGAGAAAAGGAGTTCCTATTAGAGCTCCATTCTTTTGATTCAGCTGCCACTTTTGTTCGTTTAGGTATGCAATTACTTATTGTCACTTATCATATATTTTTCCAAACGTATGTTTTGTACATTTCAATTAATGAGCACGCTTTGGATCGACTAATTATTCATATATATTTGCTTACAATTTCTCTACACTTGGAAATGTTTGCATAAAATGATCTTGAAACTGATATTTAGAAGAAAAAAATCCTCACTGAATGTGCGGGCTAACAAAACCATATGCATATGCAACACAAGATCCATCGTGTGTCACACAAACATCAATTTTGACATTCAAGTTTAGTGAAAAATCGGTGGTGGGACTTTTCGTGTGTTCAGCATATGCTATATATATTACACATATTTTGTTGGTTCATTTAGTGAAATTAAACTATTAATAATCAAATAATCGATTTTGTTTTTCCATTATTTGGGATACCCAAGGGAACTAAAAAACCGGTTGACATAAAAAAAAATGATACGACGTTGTTTATACATTTGCTATGTGTGGTACCAACCGGTCTAAAATAAGGTCATGTAAATTTTCTTTATGAGAAGGGGGCATTTGAGCATGTGTAGTTAGATATTATGTTTTCATGTGGATCATTGCATCGTTACATTTAATTTAAGATTCAATTATACATCTTTTAGATAATTTCATGGGGTTATAAACTTATAAAATGTATTTGTTTCAAAATTACTGATAATCTCATAGGGTTATGAACTTATAAAATGTACCTGGAATATGATACTCCTCCAACCGAAGGTGTTCTTCACTAGTGGAATATAAATGAAAATAATTTAAAAGAGATGGGATAGAACCATATCCTCATTTAGTAGATTCAAGATAAATTCAGGCATAATGTTCCAAGTTTGTTTTTAATAGCCTTGTTTTCTTGCATCCTTTGCTTGCTTATCTGCCACCATATTTCCATCTATGTGTACAAAAAGTAAACCCAAGAAATTTCTACATAATTGTAATATCCTCATTGCTTCACTAATGATTGCTTGGTTTTTTAAGTATATTGTATTCCTTTTTTCTGTTGCAAAATCAATTATGCGCTGACAATCTACTTCCACCAAAAAATATGTAAGGTCGATATTCATTGCCCAAGTTGCAGCTTCAAGCAAAGCTAGAGCTTTTGCTTCTTCTGGGCTGGCCGCAGAAATGGTCCCAGCTCCAGCTATGATAGTTGTACCTGAGCCCTTTGTTCCTTTCATTAGCAGCATGTATTAGAGTGGGGAGGTTAAGAGTTGGTCAAGAAAAAAAAGGTGGAGGAGCCACGAAATTTAGATACATGTATATTTGAATGATATTTTGATCCTAAATTAATTAGTATATTCATATACTCCCTCCTTTCCACTTTAGATAATTTAAAAGTTTTTACGCAGATTAAGAAATAAAGAGATATGAAAAATTCTCATCTATACCTTTGAAAAAAGTCTTCAAACATTAATTGTTATTAGTGCATTTATAAATAAATTTATAGTTTTAAGACAAAATAATAAGATATTATTAATAATTTTATAGAAAAATATAAAAACTATTATATGATTTGGAACAAAAAGATAATCATAAACTAAGTGGAACGGTGGAGTAGAATTTATACTAGTGGCTTGAGAAACAATATCTTAAATTTCTAGTTGGTATCGTCACTGGTTTTGACTGATTTCCACTTTGAGTTTGAAGTATATATGTTTCTTTTTGCTCGGCAAAGATAATAAAGTAAAACAAAGGAAAAACTCAGCAAAATTACCGAGCCCAAGAGATCAAGGAAAAAACAAGCTATAAACCCAAATTTGAAGTATATAAGGTATTGCTGTAAATTTTTTCTCATTCGAATTTTGCCATTTTGGTGTCCATCTAAATGGTCCACTGTCGAAAATCATGTAAGCATTAAGCGTTTAAGCCAGTTGCAGTTTTAGACCAGGATTTTGGCATTGTATCATCAACGGGGTGGATCTCGCAACCAAAGTCGAAAGTAGTAAAACTAGCTAGAGCAGCATCAACCACCAACATAAACTCGCAAGATTTTGTTAACAATGCTTTTGTATCAAAGAAAGAAAAAATAAATTAAGGTTCTCACCACAATGCCGAAGTGAGTCATGTAGGCATACTTTGTTTGACAGGAAATTTTAATGAATATTTGGCTTAAAGTATAATAGCAGCTTACCTATTCCCGTAGATAATTGCGGTAAAAAGAATTATGGAGGAATGGGCAGCAAGATAGATTTTGACTGCAATCAGCTGGGATGTATTCTGGTTTCTGTTTCAAAAACTTATGAAGATGTTGGTGGAAACTTATCGCTTTAAAACAAAACTGAAACGATTACATGATCAGTTTATTCCAGCTGAGGGTTACATGAAATTGTAAACTTAGCTCTTCTTTTATTTAGTAATTAGGTTTAAACCCGTGACGTAACGGCACAGACTATTTCACAGAGTTTTAAACTGTGTAATGTGATATTTATGTTTCCAGCAATTATGAAGGTATACTTCTAAGTGTCGTACTATTTCACACCTTCTATTTCCTTGGTATATGAGTTCTAAATCTAATATGTGTAATGTGTTCTTTACTTAACCACTAATATGTAGGTTATTATTTTGGAGTGTCTTACTATGTGACGCCTTGTTGTAAATTGATGTGGTAACACGTTTATTATTATTTGCCAAAATTCAATACATAACAAATTACAATACCCAATATATATATATATCGACTCCTAGTGCAACAAATTATTTTTGTATCGTTGAATTGATTAAATAAATTATTATAATTTAGTAATATATGTCTGTTTGCTTTTTTTTTTTTCTGAAAGTACGATACGTTTTGTATCTGTAGTATGCGAAGATTGAAATATTTATGAGAACATCGTTTGTTATTCATTTAACATAAACACGGTAGGAAATCAACATAGTATCAAGTGTTGTAATTTGCAAATAATTACACAACATCCGACTTAAATTCTATATATTTCTAATTAACCAAGATTTTTGAAGGTTTATGACATTTTAATTTATATTAAATTCGTGTGTATTATAGTTACTATCAAAATAATACGAAAATCAGATAGCTATAAAAAATTTTGAGCGTCCGATAAATTACATGTAAATCGAGATTGCTAAAAAATATATTTGTTATTAATTATTTAATCTACAAACATAACAAAAATAATTATCAAACCTATGTAATTATTTTTAATCCAAATATATTATTGTTCAGTAATTTACAAAGATATGGTTTGCGTATATTCTTGGTATATTTCCTTTAGTATATTTGATTCTGTCAATTTATGTAGGATGTTATTGAAAATATTGAGGATATTGTTCCAATTAATATGAAAATATACAACTCGTATCTTTATTATTAATTACACGTTAACATTTCTATATTATATAAACCGTATAATTTGTACCCAATCTTTACTATTAGTGGGTTCACGACTCTACCCTCCATGACAGTTCACATGGACCTGCAAACCACTCCAAAAATAAACCCTTTTTATCTTCTTGTGATCTTCCATGACTTCTTCTGTTTTCAAACCGACCAACAAAGTGAAAATGTGTTCACTTTCAGTTGGAGGCGAGGCAGATTTATGTAGGTGGCAGCTGAATATGATGGTGAGATTGAAAAGGACACGTGTTATTAACTTGTAGATCTTAATGTCCATATAGAAGCATAACATCCAATTATATGTTGACACATATCACAACTGGGAAGGTAAGCTGGCAAGAAGAGATTTTTATGTCTTTAATGCAAGAAAGTGCTTCTAGATAAGGCTGGTGTTACACTCATTTAGTCGTGTATGGAATTTATGGATGTGATTACACCACAACCTGACCAAGTCTGGTGATGAAATTCAGTGGTGCGGCTTTCATGGTTAAGATATTTGTTGATAAAATTTGGTAGACTTGCTTGCGGTTGTAGATATAAGTATATATAAGTCTAATAACTATGCCATTTGAGCCTTCTTCTCTGATAGATTTGAATAGTATCATATCGGATAAATATAGTTATCAAGCAGAAAATGTGTGAAAACAGATTCAAAACAACAAACAATGTATGAAATCTAAACTGACCCACTATCTATTGAATGATTTTAATCCAAAACATCATGCTTATTTCAACAAATCACAAACGAAAAACAGAAACTACACGGGGAATTAAAGATTAAGGTACAACATAGAGTACATGGAGGAGTTCATAGCATCTACCAACAAAATACAAAAGAAACAAAACAAAATCTTATGTATAATGAACTTCGAAGAAATAAGATCATCTTTCATCGATAATAGTCTTGATCACTTCAGCAATGTAACACAATAGCTGGCTTATGAGATGTTGCTAACAAAATTGGCGTGATATTTCGAATTACTTCTATACCTGTCGAACGAAAGGGAGAAAAGAAGCATCGGGAATGTTTTTTACAAAACCTTTGCTAAGGCTAAAATAATCTTCTCTCCATCCATTAACCATCTAAGTTTGTTTATCTTGCAGGGTTACCATGACAACAATTTTAAGTGGTGATGGTAGCTTGCGGCTCCAGAAACAACCCCCAACCAACCAACCATTTATTATATCGCATTCAAGACCACTACCCTCAAATTTTTATCTTTTGATCTTTTGTGAAATCTTCGGTATGTTTTAGATTCAGAAAAATTAAACAAAGTTACTAAAGCCTATATTTGATAGAAATAAAGCCATTTGGTATGCTAGAAGTTGACTTAATGATTACTAAATTAGTAAGATTAGATGAATGATAAAATGATTAAGAGATGAATATTAACTAAATATGATGTATCTTAGATGTATCCTGGATCTGTTACTAAGGGAGATGGTGAATCAGTTGAACAATAATCTATAAAAAATGTTTGGTATGATTCAATGGAATGAAATTCATTAATATAATTATATTCATGGTTTAAATCATTAACCAAGAACATGGTGCTTAAAGAGAGAGGCTTAGTGAACAGGCGAAAGTAAGGAAGTTGTCGAATATTTTTTTGTACCCAAAAGGATGATATATTTGAAGAGCTTAAACTTCCATAATATAGGTGCATCTAGGTATTATATAATAGTATAACCCAAAAAAACCTTACAGCTTAAACTTCCATAATATAGCATCTAAGTGCTCTATAATAGTATAACCCAAATACCTTAATGGTTTTTCGTAGAAAATGGTAGAACCGGTGGGGTCTTTTAATTCGAACCGGAGAATGAACCTATATCAAATGGGATCAGGATAAGTTAAGTACTCGAGCATGAAATGAAGTGAATGACGAGGTACTTTAGATGTATTTGTCTGAGTAATAGATGGATCCCTGGATGGTGTTACTGGAAAAATGATTCTCTCAGACTAATTGGATTCTTGTTGAGATGCTTTGTAGTCATGGGAAGAAAAAGATGATGAATATGACGAAGACGACAGCGAAGGTCCCGAGGACTCCTGCAATACTCTTTGAGTTACACCAATGTTCTTAATCTTATTTAGCTTATTCTCCTATAATTACATGAACTTCTAAATCACTATACATCTTCATACCAAAAAAATGAATCATTAATCCCATATCTCACACTAAATTCATGAAACATAACTGAAAATCAAAAATCTTACAGCAGAGCTCTCTATAAGACGTATAGTGTCAGGCTCGACGACTGGACTACCATTTCTCAAATGAGAATTATTAACTATTGCTAAAACAAAGTTTTGGGAATGATTAATCTAATCATTTAAGAAATGAAAAAAACACTTCATTTTGACTATCTCTATGTTTATACCATTTGCAGTATTCATTAATAGTTGTAAACAGTGAAAAATCAAGGTCTTATCTTTTGGTTTTTGTAATCTAGTCAAAAATACAGATGCAAGTCATGTTTCATATGAATAAATGAATATAACAAATATAATTACAACTATTAAAAAATTAAGAGCTGGAATTAAAGGCTACCTTGTGGAGTTATTTTGTGGGATTGAGCTGTAATTTTTCTAAGAGTAAGAATACTATGACGATCAAATACCTGAAAAATCTCAGTCATACATCCAATTTGCTTTTGCAGATCTGGGTTTTCTTCGTACACAAAACATCTATTATTGATTTGTGATTTCTGGTGCATTAGTAAATCAAGAATTAGTCAGGAAAGAACCGTTAGTATAATTTATTTATTTTGGACAGTCTGTTCAGAATCATCTGAAAAATGTTTCTCTTCAGGGAATGTCTTTCTCTTAGGGAACGACTATCTTTGTCCACCAAAATCAATCATTTTGTTAAATATTATTGAATACTAAAAAATTGAGCTAACAAATAAAGATGTACCACAAACAATGCATCAATCATATTTCATTTATATAGAAAATTACACAAGCTGAAAAACAAACCAATTAGAATTATTATTATATGTCCTACAAAATCTTATAAAATAATCTATAAGGAATTTGATTGAGAAGAAGAAAAGTTAATAGAAAGGTCGCCATCGTAGAATAGTGGAAACTGAGAGAATAACTAAATTATTTTGGCTACTCTTGAGATATATTTTTTATTTAATTTTATTTCAAAAGGAACATGAAAATATTGAATTCGAAAGAAGACTCGGCATACTATGGTGACACATGGAGTCAAAAAAATATGAAGACTACGTCTGTGAGTTCGATATAATATGCTTCATTAACCATATAAACATATAATTGACTTTCTTATGCACCATACTTTTACTTTTTTTTTAAGTAACAGTGTACTGCAAGGACAAACAATATTTTAATAGGCACTCCATATCCTAGAAAGGGTGCATTTTTATTACATGCAGTGCTGATTTTTAAACACCCGCAATACGTTGTGACTCAGTAACAGTCGCATTATAGTAGGTTGAAGCTACCACTGATCTATCAGTGGAATAACACCATATACTCAAACAAACAATTAGTTAAAAAAAAATTGTGTATAACATAAGTGTACATCAAATCGTCGCGTACAAATTGAAGATGCATAGTTGGAAACTGATATAGTGGAATACTAATGAAACGATCAAATATAGAATATATAATGCCTGTAAGCGGTAATCAAACAAAACTTTACCTTGTAGGAGATGTTGTCATTGGATATAAAGTTAAAACAAAGCCTATAAATCTTACCCTGTCACATATATTTTAATGATGAAATTAATATTTAAGTTTTTTTCTTTTTGATAGAAAGATCCAAGTTTAAACTTGAAGGAGCATCATTTAATTGAGAGATCAAACCCCTTTACCTATTTTTAACAAACGACTCTTAGATGCCGACGATGAGGGAGCAGGGATTCCGTCAAGTTTAGCTTGAGAGGGAGAAGAATGTGCAATTTCAGAGCCAGGTGTATCAGCTACCCTAGGACTAATGTACTTGGCTAATCGAGAAGTTCCTTGAAGTTGCTTTGCAGAAATGGAAGATTTATCTACTCTTAATCAGTCTTTCAGCTGTTGTAACTCATTCGACGATAAGCCTGCAGACTGTTTACAATTAATAGAGTGCATTTTTATAATCGTCTTCTTTTAATAAATATATAAGATGACTGTAATGATGGAACAATGAAGCAAACATATACATTAATGTACTTTAAGGACTTCTAATAAAGTTCCCCCTTATGTATAATAGGGAAACGTATTTCATAACACCATACAATTTTGTGAAACAAAGAATAAAGGCTGACATGTGGCTGAAGAAAGCTATCAGTTTTTGCTTAGCTTTTAGTCATCTATTATTACTCAATCAAGGAGGTACCTTGCGAAATTTGTAAAAATTGAGAGCATTAGTTACCATTTTGATAGACACCTTTTAGTGTCTAAATTGCACCTTAATTTCTAGTGAGTTAGTATTCGATTTTGTGTCTATTACGTGTTTTTATGCTTTTGTAGGTACATTAGAAGAATAAAGATTTGTGGAAAAATTAGCTCAAAAAGCGTTCAAAGCACCCGGGAAAATGGATCAAGGTACCCACACTTTGGATTGGGGCACCCTTGGATCGGGCTGAGTTGCAGCGGGTCAACCAGGCGAGTCAACCCAGCGAGCTGGATCGGGCCGAGTCACCGAGTTGACTCATCGGGAATCAACTGTCCAGATTGGCAACTCAAATTCACGTGAGAAAACAAGGTTCTGTTGCTTCCAGATTGTTCCAAACACTAATAGTTATCTCACGCAAGTTATAAACAGCAAAATATCCCGTGAAATCAGCTTGAAAATCATGTATTTGGCCGGAATCATGATTCGATTAAGATTGGGATTTGTGGGAAGTTCTAGAGAGTTCTATTAGGTTTAGAACTCTCTCTAGGGTTTCTACTATCTATATAAACCAAGAGAATCCAAGAAAATCGTGGACGAAAAGCTAGAGAAGAAATCAGAGCAAATCCGGCCACTTCCGGTCACCGCCGGTCACCTGCTGCTGCTCCGGCCGGCGTGTTCTTCATCAGTCACCATCGGAGAAGACGACTGAGCAACATTTATATCTGTTGCTGATTCAAACTGCTCCTGTTGCCTATTCTTTCAACCTTTTATTGCTTAGAAACACTTCTGTAACGGCTGAACCCTGTTCTGTGACATTTATAAACGTATCTGTTCATCTGTTGCACTATTATTTCACCTTGTAATCAACTTTTTGAGCAATGAAAAGATCTTTTGAGCAAGTTTTCTTCACCATGGGATAATTCTATTTACTGGGATGATGGATAAGGTACTTTTCTCAATTTTATGTGATTTAATTATTTTTTAATAATTATTTATAATTCTTTTGTTATTAGAATTGCATAGTTTTAAATAGTAAAAACGGTTTTCTTTCAACAGTTGTGCTTTTGCTTGATGGATTATGCTTAGTTAATTAATTTTGATAGTCCATGCTTGTGATTTACCTCTGTTTGTTAGCATAAAAAAACCAATTTTGGCAATTATTTGTGTTTCAATTAATTTAAAAAGAATTATCTGATTAATCACATAGGTTGTTAGATTTACCTGATTCCTGATTCCTGGTCCTTTTAAAATTATTTAAAAATCATCCTTAGGTTATTTAGTCTTTTTCTTACTCCTGGAATTTTCTAGAATTAATTTAAATCATTATTTTCTAAAATCATTACCTTTACAAGTTCGAGTAACGAACTCTTTATTTACCACTTCTAAAATTACATCACATTTCAAAAAGCAGGGGTCTACCAAATCATTTCAATACAATTTGTTGAACCATAAAACATAATAAATTTATTTTCCCAACTAAACAAATTAACCATCAGAAGAGCATTAGTACAATTTGCAGACTCACTTTCATTGACGATATTTAGAATATATGTAGAAGACAACTTAGCAGTTTACTATGCACACATAGATTTTATGCTACAAAACCATACTGATATCTAGACATACAGTCTGCATACCATTTGGGTTCTAATTTTTTGGATTTAAAGAATCATATACATGTTTAAACCATGCTAATCATTTAGGGTACACCATCTCAGGCTTATTATCCCAAACAACACATAATTTGTGTTTGTCAATTTATAATCATTTGCAGGTACTTACAAATAATGAGTTTTTTGTCTTTTTCTATCCTTACCTTAAAACTTTGGAATTCTAGAAATCTGATCTAAAAAATTGAGGTACTTACAGTCTGTATCGGTTCAGGAAGAACTTTCATGCATCGGGAAGGAACTTGCCTGCAAGGGGAAACGACCTGGAACTCATTTCCCCAGCATAGCACGAACTGAGATCTTTCGCGAAACATAAGCAGGGTCCAAGTAAGACATTATTACAAGTAACCATCATATATTAAGTTTGTCCATGTACCTTGATCACCAACCTAGCAAAATTAAAAAGAGTGATGTGAAAAAGGTGTTTAAAAATACAAGCGTGAAAGCATTCTATGTTACCTATCAAGATGTAATGTTATTATTAATACAATATTGTTCATTGAGGGTGCAGGGAGTAGCGACAAAGTGATTTTTCAGCTATACTTTTTCCACTCAGGGCTCAACATCCTAATGTTAAAGGGCGTGTAAATTACCTTAACACACATCTGAATTATCCATTACAGATTCAATTTATCTTGCATATATTCAATAACATTAAATTTCTTCTTCCCTACATGAATATGATATGCTTTGTATATATGCCATGCGACTATCTTCATGCCTTGTAGTATGTTTCTGCATCCTACATTGCAACACAAAATTATGGGTTAGCTAATAGAATTTAGGGAAAAAAAACAAAAATCGGTGGACATAAATTCTAACTCTTCCCAATTTAACTATTGGTAGTATCTTTCCCAATATAAAATGTTCGTAATTTGTTAAACATATCATCATCAATTGCAGTTTGTAAAAACAATCAAAGCAGCAACTATCAAGCAGATTTGCAAGAGAATCAACCCTAACAATTGCTAAAGATAACCACACTTCCAACCTCTATTAGACCCGTTAACTTCTGATTTATAGGCTAATACAAAAGAAGCACAAAGAATGTTGGACATTATACTTATTCAAGTTTGACTTGATAGCTTAGACTAAATTGGTAACTTGGTATTTTCTTCACAATTGGTTAGATCATGATTGTTACAGGAATAAGATGATCTTTGTATATATACCATGCGACTATCTTCATGCCTTGTAGTATATTTCCGCATCCTACATTACAACACAAAATTATGGGTTAGCTAATAGAATTTAGGGGGGGAAACCCAAAAATACATTGTCATTGGTGGATGTAAATCACTTTTGGGGTGTGTTATAGATCAAATGAAATAATAGATACGATGGAAAACAAAATAAATCACTTTTTGGGTATGCTAAAAATATATGGTGGACATGATAATTTGGTAGTCTTAATGGTCGCATAACTAAGTTTGTGCTATATCAAGCAAAGAGAACCTACCATTTTGGCAGTGATAATGAATTGACCTATTTGTGCAGCAATCTTATCATCTGATGTAGCTCTGGCTACTGCAGCACTTCTTCCATGAACAAAAGCAAATGCGGCATCAACACTTTGTTACATAATCAAGAAAAGTCAAAAAGAATTGATTGAAATTGATGCGGCATCAACACTTTGTTACATAATCAAGAAAAGTCAAAAGAATTAATTGAAATTGAGTTGTTAATAAACATATAATGCTATATAAATATAATACGTAAAAAGACTTTATTTTCAATGCATTAAAAAAAGATACAAGACTGACCGCATCGACTGTATTTTTTTTGAGTTTACGCTAATTTGATATGGAAGTCTTCTTCCAATCCTCCAATTCGGGGTTTCTCATCTTCTTGATGTAATTTAAAAGATCTTTCTGACTTCCTCCATCAGCGGTATTCGACATGACTGTTACAAATGTAAAATTAGTACAAACCAATCAGTATCTTATTAGAACCTTCCAGGTGATTAAATAATGTGAAGCAAATCAACTGAAGCAAATCAACTATATTCTAAGTGTATTATAATGATGGTTTGCGTACACACTTAAGCATATTGAGAATAGCGTTAAAGTATCCAAAAATGAACATAGAAAAACAAAGATGCAAATATCCTTAATGTCCTTGATAATTTGTAAAGTTGTCATGGCATGTATTCAAGTGTAAAAAAATCACAATTGACTACATAAAACAATTAAATTTGATTTCAAGAATATATAAAACATACCGATAGGGAGTAATGTAATTTTCTTAGGATTACTTTCTTGATCATAAAAACCATTGATGCGTACCTGAATGCGTACCTTTTCTTTAGTAATATTATACATGCCCTGTTAAGCATTCTACTTTTCAAGTGTGAGATAGAGAGTAATTGGAAGAAAAATTTATATTATTTCTCTTCCAATTATTTCACTCTACTTTTAGGATAAAAATATAATTCTTCTTGGCCTGTTAAGATCATCTCTTGTTGCAATAGAAACCACCTAATCGTCTCTTAACTTCTCTGGATCAACAACTCAAATCTAATATGTCAATCTTATGCGGTAGAAGTCAGGAATCTAAGTAATGAAATTGAAGTCAAATTCAACAAATATACAAAGTAGATAAGAAGTTTCTTTTAGCAGCATACGATACTCTTGGCTAGGAATCCCTAAAGTTTACCCAATAATCAAAATCTTATCTACTTTCACCAATTGAAACACCCAATTACAAAGAAACCACTTCCCATATTAACCTAGAATCCCAAAATTGAACCTAAAAGAAGAAAAACACTCATTAAGTCAGAATTAGAAACACCCAAATAAAAGCATCACTGGAGATGGAGATTTCTAGGCTGCATCATAAACATAATAAGTGGTAATAACGAAGAGAACTGAAAACCGTAGAGAGAAAGATTGAAATTAGGGTTTTGAGTTCTGATACTGCGATGTTTGGGTTTTTGATTCGTTTTTTTTTTCTAATCTGTCTCTGCTACGAATTCTACTCATCTTGATGAAGAGATTTGAGAAATTCTTTCAAATTTGTCAATTTATTTTGAAAGAAACGATGCGTTTTCAATTTAACGCTCTAAATAACTGATAAAGGAAGAGAGATTATCTAAGATCTAATTTGACAGATAAGCGTATGAGAAACCAGTGGTTAAGAGACAAATAAAGGCGTTCAATATCCAGGTTCAAGAAGAATCGAGAAGAAAAGGGGCGAGATAGTTATGGGGATTAAAAGCGTCAAAAACCACCTAATAAAAGCTTAATGTGGGGACTTACAATAATTAGTGTAAACAATAATTGGATCAAGTAGATCTCCCTATATCTGGAAGGGGAAGTAAGATCTTGGCCACCACTACTAAATGTGAATGTATCCTGGCCGCTCGATCTAATAAAAATCATTTATATGAAACGATTTTGTTAATTCTTAATTAATATTTTAATTTTGTCAATTCTTAATTAATATTTTAATTTTGTTAGTTCTTAATTAATCTGTTAACTTTATTTATTAATGAATAATTCATTAACATATTCTCAATGTCTGTGACACCCAATTCATCACATATACTGTATATTCTTAAAGACTTGGACTTGAGTCTTGAATGGTAATGATTCAAATAGCTAGACCCTCAAGGGAAGACAGACGATTCAAATGGAAACTTCCTATAGCCAAATTATTCGTAGATTTCAAAAGTCCATGCAGCAGTGTAAGTTATGTTCTAATCATCTTGAAATAAATTTTTTGCTGAATAATGGAGAATGGCCCGTTGATTCTCTAAGCGTAAACATTTTAGAACGGTTTATGAACGGATTCACAAAAATACTATTTTGAGCATAAGAGTCACCTGAAACTGCATTATTCGACATGAAATTGTAATGAAAGTTTAGTAAAACATTTAGTGCGCCATTTATTTTCCTCGATAATATATCCTGTATATAGAAGTGCGACTTGCTTCAAAAGAAAAAAAAAAGTGCAACAAGATGAATTTTGACTAAAATCAATTGGTGAGATAACTCTTGGTTATTCAAATACTTTAAAACATAGACATATGAGATGCCGGTGGAAACTAATCGACTGGAAAGAATGTGTAAAAGGAACTCGCAATATGTCGCAACAATTGCATACGAAAAGCCATAGAAATCAGGTTAACATCAGCCAGCATACTGAATAGGATTACTTTGTTAATAATCCAACTATGTTATTACTTTGTTAATAATCCAACTATTTTTAATAACGTCGGCACAAGATGAAAAAGGAAAATGATTCATCAGCAATCAGCCCAAGTTTGTTTGTAATTGGGTTCATTTTGGGATTTTTAACTATCATTCTTGGATTTTCACTAGTATTATTTATGAAAGAAATCAATTTTAAGGCTGTTGAAATTCTAGAGGGCTCCTCAAAAATTATACTCCCTCTAGTTCTACAAAAGTATTATTTTCATTTTTTTATTTTAGGTTAAAAATAGGTTAAATTGAAAAGTAATGGAGGGAGATTTATGGAAAATAAATCTATTATTTTATTATTATTATTTATATTTTATTAATGTTATTTCTAATAGAAAAGTAATTAATTTTCGGATGTATTATTTAGGGTAAATTTAGAAGAGTCTAGAAGTTTATTTTAAGAGTTTTAATAAGTTAGGAAAGTTGCCTAAAGGTAGTAGATACCTTAGGAAACAAGTTTATAGGTTTTTGATAAGTTTAGGGTTTGTTTAGTTAATTAAAATTATTTTATTTTCATTAAACTTATTGAGTTTATTGATTTTGATTTTTATTGATAGTTGGGTTTACCCGAAGTCTGAATACTAATCTCATATCTATAGTCGTTATTCGTGGTGAATTAACGAAGTCTAGATAACCCCATAGATTTTAGGATATCTCTTTGAAGATCAACTAATTTCTATCTTTATTTTCCATAATTCTATTCCGCTGCGATTATTATCATCTTTACACGCTTCCGATTTGCATCAAAAAGTGATAGTAACACTTTTCTAGAAACGAAGGGAGTATTATCTAGGTTGTGAGATAAGGGGTATCTTATTTCATAGTAAATGTCTAAGTTACTCTTGATTAGTCTATATTACCATATTATCCTCTTCCTTTAATTATAAGGGTATATTAATTAAATACCCATAGAAATGGACCCCTTCAAATATATCCCTGCATATTATAAATATACCCTTCGTCTTCTAAAAAACATATTCACTTAAAAATAGATTACCTTAATGCGCTCCTTTATATTTTTTTTTTCTTATCTATCGCACATACATCTTTGTTCATTTAAAAAACAACAAATTTCTTTCTCTATATTTAGAAAATATTTTTTAGATATTTAGATATTGTATACATATTAATATAGATATAAGTCAACATAATGAAAATAAAATGTCAAAAATTGGCTAGAATAAAAAAAAACCTCAATTGGGGAATACTCTCACAAATTAAGGGATACTAAAAAAACATTATAAAGTATAGAACTTCGATATGCGAGAGGTGTAAGCATCACGAGGTGTTCATCCATCTCGTACTAAAAAAAAAAGAAGAAATACAAGTCAAGAAAGAGGGATCAAAATTCAACCTATTGGAACTTCAGGCATTAAAGGAGCTGAATTACACTTGATTAATTAGTGTTAATTAGATAAGTTTGTTAAGCTCAATAAGATAATAGATTAGCATGTTAAGATTGAACTTTAGATTTTAATATTAGAAAGAGCCGATATTTTCTTCTAAAATAGTCGGCATAGCTGACATTTTCTTACAATGTCGACTGCTTCACAGTCGTCATTGTTTACATTTTTACGAAAATGCTAACTCATCAATCGACATTGTGAGTATTGACCACGACAATGATGACTGAGACCAATTTTAATATAGAGATAAGATTTAATATTGGCCAACACTGTCGGCATTGCATTCATAATCAAAGCAATATTGACTGGAGAAGTCGGCATTGCATTCATATTTCGATCAATATCGATTTCTGATGTCTGTAACTTCAATTTGATCGTCCTTTTCGTCTTCCTCTTGTTAATTTGTAATTGCATGTAATCTATCTTGCAAAACTTGTTTAAATTTTTTTTGAACCGTAATTCGGACTCTAGGATTATTTGACAGTGAAATAGAGAAATTATGGAAGAAAAGAAGAAAAGTCATCAATTGAGCATATATATATAAGTTATTATGCATTTGATCTAGAAATATCTAGACAACCAGATAACTGATTCATTGGTGCTACACTTTTACAATCATATTGGACAAGTACGGGTTGAATTTTAAGTATTCATTTCTTTGAATGATATTCTTAGTTTGCCAATTTATCATATGTTGGTGAATTTATATTTTGCATATTCCATGCTTTAGACACTATCTTATATGAAAATTGTTAACAAACTGTAATTTAAACAACTCCTAATCAACGGGATCTTGCTTGTTTTTGGAATAAAATAAAATAAATAAATGAGAGGGAAGAAGCCCACCCTGAATAAAACGGAGTTGGCTAAAGGAAAAATTGGAAAAATGCTCTAAAATCAGGGGTTACTTTGGGGATGTATTCCTATTTTTTTTGTTTAAAATCTATGCCATCAGCTTTTCCATCCAAGTCAGTAAACTGGTCAAATTGGTAGACATGTTATTTCTCACGTATGAAAAAAAGACAATAATTATCCTTCAGGGTTAAGGTGGTGGTGGTGGTGGCGGTGGTTCAGGTGGTAGTGGTATTGGTAGTGACGGTGGTGGTGGTTCAAGGTTCATGTGGGTGTTCAGGTGGTGGTGGTAGTTCTGGTGGTTCAAGTGGTGGTAGTGGTGACGATAGTGGTGGTGGTGGTGGTTTAGGTGATGGTGGCAGTGGTTCAGGTGGTGGTGGTGGCGGTGGTTCAGGTGGTGGTAGTGGTGGTGGTGGAGGTGGTTCAGGTGGTAGTGGTATTGATAGCGACGATGATGCTGATAGTTCAGATGGTGGTGGTGGTGGTGGCAGTGGTGGCGACGGCGGTTGCAGTTCAGGTGGTGGTGGTTCTTTCTTTTACTATTTAAAAAATATAAGGTTAAAGTTGACATTTTAAAATAATAATTGTTGGAAAAATGGACTTTGAAATGATAATTGTAATAACCTTATTTTAACTTTTAATGTAGGGCCAAAATAATTCTCGTAGATCCCATTTTAGCCGGGTTAACAAACACAAAGGCATTTACATCATCAAACCAACATTTCCTCCTTATTTGACCAAGCACCAACCAAAACCTCTACCACCTACGGTGTGTCACGGGGTTGTCCTTCGCCTCGACTTTCCTCCGTGCGGCACTTGTCTAGAATTCCTTTACTAGATAAGTAAGCCTTCCCTAATGAAGTTTAACACAACTTCAAATGACTACTCAAGATCAAACTCACAAGAAACTCAAGAACAACTTATGAACACTCAAGAACACTCAAGAACAAGAATGAACACTTGAATGAAAGTTGTAAGTATGTATTGCTCTCCCAAACTTGGATGATTTACAAATGAAAGGGGCATCCCTATTTATACTAGTAAGGGGATGAGATCTTTAAAATTCTAGAGAATTCTAGAGTATGGCCTAGATCTTTACATGTGTATGGCTAATATCTAATTCTAGAGTTTTCTATCCTTATCCACACATATCTACACTATTCTAGAGAATTCTAATAAAAGGACAAAAGGAAGAGAATTCTAGAATAGGGAGGCTAGCCATTTAGCCAAAGGGCTAGCCAAGGTGGTGCACAAGGGTGATTTAGCCATATGTGCTATCCATTTGGTGTACCCTTGTGACATTCTCCCCACCTAATTCGCAGACGTCCTCGTTGCGTTGTACTTGTCGATGAGATCCCTGTGTTGCCAAAGTAAGTCTTCGTGTTCTCAACTGGCTTCACTGTCTGGTTGATCCTTCCATCGAATAAGATATTTCTTATAAATTCGACCTGCTCTTGAGACACGTCTGTGTGACTCTATACTTGAAACCTGCTTGTCTAGAGAGGTAATCATGTTTAACAGAGCCCTCTTCGTTATTCCTCTAGACTCATCATCTTGATCTGCATAGTATGGCTTCAAGCAACTAACATGAAAGACGGGATGGATTTTCATGTGACTTGGCATCTCCAATCTATAATATGCTTTCCCGACTTTCTTAATGATCCGAAATGGTCCCTCGTACCGTCGAATGAGTCCCTTATGCACCTTACGAAAAGCTTTGACCTGTTGTGGGTTCAACTTCAGCATGACGAAGTCGTCTTCTTCGAAAGATACGGGTCTCCTTTTCTCATCCGCCCACTTCTTCATACGCTGAGAGGCTTTCTCCAAGAATGTTTTGGCCAAGTCATGCTTCTCATGCAATTCCTTAGTGAACTAAAAAGCAGCAGGGCTCTTTCCTTTATATCCTCCAGCGACTGTGTGTGGCATTAAAGGTTGTTGGACTGTGGCTAACTCAAATGGATTGTGGCCAGATGATTCACTCTTCTGCAGGTTGTAGCAAAACTGAGCCACGTCCAAAAGTTCTACCCAATTTCTTTGGTTAGCGTTCGCGAAGTGTCTCAAGTACTCCTCCAACAATACATTGGTGCGCTCCGGCTGTCCATCTGTTTGAGGATGAAAGCTTGTAGAAGTGAAGCTCAGACCTAAGTAACTTGAACACCTCTGTCCAAAATTTCCCAGTGAACCTTGGATCACGATCACTAACTATTATCTTTGGTATGCCCCAATACTTGACCACGTACTTCAAGAACAATCGGGCAGCCTGTTCCGCGGTACAATCTGTTGTTGCAGCGATGAAGGTAGCATACTTGGTGAACCTATCCACAACCACCAAGATTGATCCCAAACCATCCACCTTGGGTAAGGAAGAGATGAAGTCCATTGAAAAACTCTCCCATGGTCTATCTGGCACTGGTAATGGCTCTAAAAGTCCTTCTAACTTCTTGTGTTCTACCTTTTCCTGCTGGCACACTAGACACGTTCAAACATAAGCGTCCACGTCGTCCTCCATCTTTGGCCTATAATAGCTTGCTTCCAACAAAGCCAATGTCCTTCTATGACCAGGATGGCCTGCCCATCGGGTGTCATGACACTTATGCATTAGTTCACGCCTCAGGTTCCCGTACCTAGGTATGAACATCTGGTTCCCATTTGTGAATAAGAGACCGTATTTTAACCAGAACCGACGAGTCTTTCCCTTATTCGCCACATGAATGAAACTCCTTGCAAAAGAGTCTTGTTCCAAGACTTCTTGTTCACGATCCAGAATGGTACTCGACAATTTGGTGATTGCAGCTACACGTTCTAAGGCAAGACCATCAAGTTCCTCTTTTCGGCTCAATGCATCAACAACATAGTTGGTACGTCCTGGCTTGTACTCGAACTTCATATCGAACTCGGCCAGAAAGTCTTGCCACCTTGCTTGCTTTGGAGACAACTTCTTCTGAGTCTGGAAGTAACTAGTAGCCACATTATCAGTGAAGACCATGAAGTGTGACCCAAGAAGGTAGTGCCTCCATGTCCGAAGGTAGTGCCTCCATGTCCGAAGACAGTGTATGACATCGGTCATCTCTTTCTCTTGCACCGTGTAACGCCGTTCCGCATCGTTCAACTTCCGACTCTCAAAGGCTAGTGGATGTCCTTCCTTCATAAGTCCTCCACCAATAGCAAAGTCGGAAACATCAGTATAAACTTCAAAAGGCTTGGTGTGATCAGGTAATCTTAAGACTGGTTCTTTCACACCCGCGGTCTTAATATCATCGAAAGCGGCTTGGCATTCTTCACTCCACGTCCAAGTCCTAGCTTTCTTCAGCAAGTCAGTAAGTGGTGCTGTCCTCTTCGATTATCCCTCGATGAATCTTCGGTAGTAGTTGGCAAGTCCTAGGAAGGACCGTAACTGTGCTACTTTGGTAGGTGGTTCCCACTCCTTGATGGACTTGATCTTTTTTTCCTTCATCCAGATCTGTCCATCACCTATCCAATGTCCAATAAAGGACACTTTGGGCTGAGCGAATGAGCATTTCTCCTTTTTTACATATAAAGAGTTTTCCTTCAATACTTGGAATACGATCCGCAAGTGTTCGAGGTGCTCTTCCAAAGTGTGTCTATATATAACTATGTCGTCAAGGTACACGACTACAAACAGATCGAGATATGGGTGAAAGACCTTGTTCATCAAAGTACAAAATATGGCAGGAGCATTTGTTAGACCAAAAGGCATAACCAAAAATTCGTAAGCTCTGTACCTCGTAACACATGTGGTCTTCGGCTCGTCCCCTTCTGTTATTCAAACTTGATAGTATCCCGACCTCAAGTCCAGCTTTGTGAAATATCGAGCACTACCCAACTGATCAAACAAGTCTTCAACTATGGGAATTGGGTACTTGTTCTTCACCGTGACTTTTTTCAAGGCTCGGTAGTCATTGCACATCCGAAGACTCACATCCTTATTTTTTTGAAACAACACCGGGGCTCCAAAAGGGGCCTTAGAAGGTTGGATGTAGCCGGCATCCAACAATTCCTTGATTTGCTTCTTCAACTCCTCCAACTCTGGCGGGGCCATGCGATATGGGGCCATGGATGGCGGCTTTGCTCTAGGTTCCGACTCGATTTGATGACCCACATCCCTCTTAGGTGGTAATTGCTTGGGAAACTTGGCTGGCATCACGTCCTGGTACTCCTGCAAAACCTCTTGCACTTCCAACGGAACGACCTCATCCAGTTCTTCACTTTCCTATATAATGGCTGCTACAAAGGTTGGTTCTCCCTTCTGAACTTCTTTCTTCAGTTGTAGAGCCGTCAATGCGCTTGAGCAAGTCTCCTTGGTCCGGGTGGATGAGATCACACAAGGTGACTTTTCATCACTAATGATGACTACTCCAAGGCAAGGCACTATAGATACTTTGGCACGATCTAAGAACTTCATCTCAAGGATAACTCTGAAATCGTCCATCTGTACCACCATAAATTCAGTAGTCCATCTCCATGCACCAACCTTCATATCTACCCCCTTGGTTGCTCCATGAACCGGTATGGCTGCTGAATTTACTTCCTTCATTGTGCTTGAGTCTGCCTCGACCTTCAACTTCAACCTATCAGCTTCTCCCTTAGAGATGAAATTGTGCGTTGCACCCGATTCGACCATGGCCTTGGTCTTTTGCTCGTTCAGACTTATGTCCACATACATAAGTCCCTTGTTCGTACTCTTCTTTGGTGCTGGTTGTTTTTCTTCAGGTTGCCTTTTGATTGCACTCAACCGAATGACTCCCAAGTGTGAGTCTTCGACCTTCTCCTCCTGTTCCGCAATCAAGGTGCTGAGCATATTTTTCTCGGGACAACTGTAAGCAAGATGGTCAACTCCGCAAATAAAGCATTTCTTTATACGGTTATCTTGCTTGCCTTTCCACCCACTGTTTGATTTGGACACTTCCCGGCTAGATTGTGGCTTATCATGATAGCTCTTCTTGTCTCCCCCACCCTTTTCTTGTTGAAATGGCTTAGATGACTTGTTCTTGACAAGTTGATCAGGCTTGCTTGAAAATTCATCAAGTTTTCCAATGGTGCTCAAAGCGGTGGACAAGTCAGTAAAACCTCTACGTTGTAATTCCATAGAAGCCCAACGAGGTAATCCACGGTTAAAGTGGTAGAAGCGGTCCTCATCTGTCATTGTTAATATGTCTAACATGATGGAATTAAACTGTTTGACATATTCAGAAATGGTACCCGAACACTTCAAATTTTAAAGCTTGTCCCGGGATTTGTGCTCAACGTTTTCTGGATAGAACATGGCTTTGACCTCCCTCTTGAATTCTGCCCAAGTAGTGATGGAACAGATTCCCCTCTCAATTTCTGCATACTTTCTTCTCCACCACAATAATGCATCTTCAATCAGGTACATAGTTGCAGTGTCAACCCGTTCTTGCTCATCATCAAGGCCTGTGTGAAGTACCTCTTCATGTTCCACAAAAAATTCTCCAACTCCTTAGCATCCTTTGCACCAGCGTATTCCTTTGGTTCCGGCACCTTCACCCTAGATGGTCCACGAACCGCGCCTCCTTGGATCTGGGTCTTTAGATCATCAATTTGAGCTTGCAGCATCCTCACATAAGCATTTATCTCGTGCTTATGTGTACCCATCTCGTTCTGATACGCCTCAAAGGAAACCTCCATTGATTTCTCCAAGTCATCTATGGTAGCATTTTGTTGATTCATGGCTTCCCCAAAGTCCATGTTCATTTTTTTCTACCATCTCCATAGTGGAAGACACCTTTTCTTCCAATGATCCCACACGAGCATCGATACGGGGGTCCACTGACCTATCTCGTTGTTTCTTTGTCTTCCGAGTCCTCTCAACATCAACGTTAGTAATAACAGTATTTTGAGCATCTGAAGACATAATGAGAGATCTTACCAAAGCTCTGATACCAGTTGTCACGGGGTTGTCCTTCGCCTCGAGTTTCCTCTTTGCGGCACTTGTCTAGAATTCCTTTACTAGATAAGTAAGTCTTCCGTAATGAAGTTTAACACAACTTCAAATGACTACTCAAGATCAAACTCACAAGAAACTCAAGAACAACTTATGAACACTCAAGAACACTCAAGAACAAGAATGAACACTTGAATGAAAGTTGTAAGTATGTATTGCTCTCCCAAACTTGGATGATTTACAAATGAAGGGAGCATCCCTATTTATACTAGTAAGGGGATGGGATCTTTACAATTCTAGAGAATTTTAGAGTATGGCCTAGATCTTTACATGTGTATGACTAATATCTAATTCTAGAGTTTTCTATCCTTATCCACACATATCTATACTATTCTAGAGAATTCTAAGAAAAGGATAAAAGAAAGAGAATTCTAAAAAAGGGAGGCTAGCCATTAGCCAAAGGGCTAGCCAAGGTGGTGCACAAGGGTGATTTAGTCATATGTGCTAGCATCTGGTGTACCCTTGTAACAGGTGGCTCTAAGAAATGGGGCAGAGAAGAACAGTAACAGTACCAATTATACTAGTTCTAGGTGTAATTGGGTACACGTATTACACAAACATATTCATATTCATTGAGAATTGGTTAGGTGGTTTGAATACTTCTCACTGGATTCTGAATGCTCTTGCTTTCACTATAACTACTATAATCTGTATTGTTACGTATTGGATCGCTATTTATAAAGATCCAGGTGGTGTTCCTTCTAATTTCTTGCCTGATGTTGAAGATTCTCAAACTCCTATTCAAGAAATCAAAAGAAAGGTGTGTTTTTTATAACTTCTTTCATGTTTAATGGCTGATTTGGTTGGAAATTAGGGGTTTTGTTGTTAGTTTTGTTAGGTGAGGAGTGATTAGAATCGTGGGTTTGTTATGGAATTTGGATTTGTTCAGCTGATTGTGGAAATTTAGGTTTTTGGTGAGATACATTTCAAGTGTTTGAGAAAATGCTAAGAGGTGATATCACTGAACATTCATAATTTTGGAATTTATAGGGAGTTTGTTCTTGGGAGATATTGGTTTTGAAACTGGATTGTTTCAGTTGATTTTAAATGGTGGGTTAGGGGATTTAGGGGGGAGTGTTTTGAGCGGGGGTGTGAATGAAGAGGGGGATATGGAACACAAAAGATATTTAGAAAAATACAGAATGGTGGAGAATCCTGGAATTGCGGGGAATCGTTTGATTAGGATCTTCAATTTCTAGACCAAAAGCATTGTTGTAGTTCTTGTGCTTGTTAGCTTTTGTCATGGGATCTAAGGGTTTAGTTCTAATTTCAATATCACGACTTCGCTTGGTTGATATGAGGATTAGTGAGTCAGTGACTGATGTAAAATACCCGCATTTTATACACTCAGTATCAGTAGTTATTTAACCAATGTCCCATCTTCTCACGTGACAAGTTTGTTGATAATATGTTCGAATTAACATATATTACTGCTGTGATATATAGCCATCTCTTATAATGCTGAAAGATGTACGGAGATGGTCTGAATTTGAGTTGGAGTTGGAGTTGTTGGAGTCTGTATTTGTTGGTTAACGACTTTGTGTTAAGTTGTCCTGTTCAAAATCTTACTTGGTTGTCTTGGATTTTGTTACAGGGTGGGGATTTGAGATACTGTCAGAAATGCTCCTGCTATAAACCTCCCCGAGCACATCACTGTCGGGTTTGCAAGAGATGTGTTTTACGAATGGTAAGGATGGCCAGTGTTGTATACCTTGGTTAACTTCTATTTGGAATTTCAGAACTATTTAGGTTTCTAAATTACAATCTTTCCAATGCAGGACCACCATTGTATCTGGATCAATAACTGTGTTGGTCATGCAAACTAAGATTTTCTTTGTCTTTGTTCTGTATGCTGTAATTGCATGCATTCACTCACTGGTATGCTTTTAATCTTCATTCCTAATTTGTGCTTTTTCGAGAAAATTTTTAATTCAATAGCGAGGTTCTACAGCGGCTTATGCCGCTCATCCCTGGTTAAGGAGACAAAAAGCTGCTGTAAGAGAAAAGTTTTGGGTTTTTAAATGAATGCTATTTATTCTTTTTCAGATTTTGCTTGTGGGTTGTGTTCTCGACGATGCTGAAAATGATGGTCAACTAGAAAATGGCTCCTCCAGAATCCATTTTGTAAGTTACGCTAGCAACCCCCTATTTATCTTATAGGGATTACTTAAAAATTGATTACTTACCGTCTGTTTTCTGCAGATTATTTCTGGGGTGTTGATTGTTCCATTAGGGACTGCGTTAAGTATTTTACTGGGATGGCATGTCTACCTTATTCTGCAAAACAAAACCACAATAGAGGTGCGACAGAAACTTCATTTTTATTATCTTTTTTTGTTTGCAAATTTTTCTTCTGTTCTGATTGTCTTCAGTAATTGGTTACATCAATTTCAGTACCACGAAGGAGTGAGAGCAATATGGCTTGCGGAAAAGGTTGGAAACGTGTATAGGCATCCATATGGTCTTGGTCCCTACCAAAATCTAACAACAGTAAGAATCTTAATTCATGCATTTTGATTCTTTGATTTTACTTTTGGTTTGTCCCTCTGCGGGTTTCATTCATTTTATATATTGAGAATTCACTTGCCCATTGTCACACCACTTGCACTATCTCCACAAAGCTGAATTCATATTCTCCAGAGCTGAAAGCTCAATATGAATCCCCTTTATCACGTTTTAGCGTCTTTCGTTCCTCCCTTTGTGCTTTCTGCTTTTGGAAAGCATTTGATGGTACAAGGTTTATTTAAATCATCCTTGCTTAACTTTTATCCTAGGTGCTGGGACCAAACATTTTCACATGGGTCTTCCCAACCTCAAGACATATTGGTTCTGGGGTACGTTTTCAAACAGCCTACGACAACATGGATTCCAGTTCATCAGCAAGATGATAATACTTCCTTTTTTGGCATTGTTACGGCTTATGGAGAAGTGGTATGGGAGCTACTAATCTAAACCTCGAAGAGATGAAACTGACTCTGACACTATGGTGGGTGTGGTCCATTTCAACCAGTCCATTCGTGTATATTACTACTGGGTCATCTCGTGGAAGAATGAAACAGAGCGAGTGCCCTTGTCTATCATCATACGTGATACACAAATTACTGCCCACTAGTTGACCATTTGATGTTCATATTAACAGAAAGCTCATCTACGAGTAAGCTTAAGAATGATTTATGCAGTGTTTTTGTCAGGAAGTTCTGGTCTCAGCTATGCATCTAAGGTCCAACATTCTGCTCCAAAAAACTGAGCTTTGTTACATATTCTCTTTTCTTTTGTTCATTTTTGCTTTTTTCTTTTCGGAGGACAGCAGAGAAGATTGTAATTTCTTGCAACAGTGTACAATGAACTGTTTTTTTTTCTTTCGGTCACTCATCGAAACGAATGTGCCTTTGTGGCTGATGAGATAGATGAATGGTAATAGAGATGCTCCAAGCCATCAATGTGTTAAAGAGTTTTTGGCACCACACCATGTTCTACTAACACTTCAAACTACGGTTGGGCTGATTTTTTTGTAATGGTTCTTTTTTGTTGTTGTTTATTTTTTCTTATAGACGATTCCTGATCGAAAACCACTTCAATAGTAATTTCTCATCAAAAACCAATTCAACTATAATTTGAACCTGGAAAATTTTACGATCATATTTTTTGTGAGGATAATCTACACAACAATTATGACCTTACTGGATACAACATAAACAAAAGCAAATACAAATCCAAAGAAAATTATAAAAAGTAGATAAGATTGAAGTACTGGAGCCCTTAGAGAACGCAAATCCAAAGAAAATTACAAAAAGTTGATATTATTCTAGTACTGGAGCCACAAATCCAATGAAATTACAAAAAGTTGATATGATTTAAGCACTGAAGCCCTTTATTCAGCAACTTAAAACGATGAATATGTCTCAATACCCTCAAATGGTGTCCCCGATCGGCTGATTAGAAGAAATTAACATGTCTTGTGTGCATCGATCGACATCTCTGACTCAAAAGCCTTCGTGCTGCTCAACAAATTCCTTCGTTGCTGTACGAACCTCAACCATTTGGATCAAATCTTGATTCATCTTTGTTTGGAGTCAACTCTGCAATGTTTACAGCCACTATAGGAAACTTTCCTCTGTAGAAACGGTTCTTAGCTTGAACATTTGTTGTTATCTTCACCAAATTTTGGCATGCCCATTGCTTGAGTGACAGTCAAAGGAGTATTTCTCGAAATGTTAGCACATCAAGTTCCTCGTAAGGAACCCAATTGCTAGGAACTGTATGATCACTCATCCATGGTTCTTCGTCAGCTGATTGACCTACAACACCACAAGACTTTATAAGTTTTGATGTCAAATCTAAATTTTTTTTTTTGAGAGCTTGCTTATCTTCAAGGAACTTTTTTTCCTTGTCTTTAAGAGTGATGGCAAGTAGCAACCTCATTTTGCCAGTCAATTTCTCAAGAACAGGTAAATTATAGAAGGGCGAGTTTGGTTCCTCAGGTGACAATCTAAATATTTTGCTTTCCCCAGGATCTCTATACCACAACATAGTTACTCAGTCACTCTGAGAAGGAGACTGACAGAGTCTAAACAAAAAGCTGGTGTGAAAAAATTGAAAGAAAATATGATCTCCTTCACAAGATGAACACTATAAGATCTATATATATGTTTCAACCAGACCTACCTAGTATTTTACATAAATATACAGCTCATACATCAAAATCAAATCTAGTCAACTATCATAATTTATTTCCACATGAAACAGCATGACATAATTTGCAGTATGACATGTTAGGTGTGATGTGCTGCGAAATTGGTTCCAGATCTCAACAAATTTATTTATTAGTAGTTGCTGAATTATTGATGACAAATTGCAATTTTTATATCTAACAGATCCAGTGTGGATAACTCATTCAGACTCATAAGAACAGCAACTAAACAATGTTACCACATCTATTCATTTGATAGTGTCATGCAATGTTTGAAGTAGACCGTTATAACTGTATAACGATTATATACCATTATTTCTGTTATTTTCAGTAATGAGTGTTCTCAACTGTTGTTGAGAACGGAAACGGCCAGAAACCACTCCCGTTATAACAGTTGTTGTTCAAATATTGGTGTCATGTTTAAAAATAAGACTGAAACTACAAAATGACAAGTTACTGTAGCATAATAACCATGGTGATTTGACAAAAATAACAGTCAGGAAATGATCCACATACCAGACACTAGGCACCAGCGAACTAGAAAAGAGACTATGGGTACAGCAGTGTCAAGACAAGAGCAGCAAATTTTAGTGGAATTGTCAATTGCAATTTCTTATAATTGCTTCACTGCAACTTTCACCTGGTGGCAGAAGGTTTGGCTTTCTTTCTTTATTTCTTATCTTGGCAGCGTCCACCTTCCTCTGCCTCTTCAGTTCACTGATTTGAAATTGAATACAAATAAATTATCTATAGAGGGTATTTGAAAATTGAAGTTTGAAACAAAACAACAGGACTAGCTGATAAAATAGAAGGAGCTACAACTAACGCTAGACACGTCCTTCCATCGGAAACACTAGCGATGTCAGAGCCTTTCTTTGGCCTGCAACTCACCAACTCAACCTTGAAATCAATGTTGCAATGTACAAAAACACATAAACAGACTTTTTAGCATTAATATGAAAAGCATAGCAAATGAGGATGCTTGGGGCACCCATTTTAGTAGGCCTTTTTTGCAAGAGCTAAACATTTTCTCAGCACCCTAATCTCGACTAAGGAATAGATTGACTATGTATTGGCATGATGGCCAAGATAGGAGATATGTCAAAAATTAATCTTACCCGGAAGAAAAATAGCAAAATAGTACACTCTAGGGCTGGTGGAGAACCAGCACTTCCGTAGGCATAACGGCTTTTGCAACTGTTATAACGGCTTTTGCAACTTCGTCAACCTAAAAGAATGAAACGTGTGAGAAGAATGGATGAGTTTTTGTTAAAAGAAACAAAATTTAATGAAGTACCAAAAAAAGCACCTTCATAGTTGTCAAAGGTAAATCCTATGCCTTGGTTAACTCCCTTTTCAACCTCAAACGAGAATAATCTTCATGAGTGGTGACGAAACTTCACCCGTTTCAGCAGGAGTGTCTTCATAATGAACTGTGCAAGATCACAAACTAAGTCCCCTATCTTTATGATTCCATTCTACTCATCCATAACGTACTAGGAGTAAAAACCCAAAAAAGAAAACAACAAAAAAGCAAGATACTGAAATGATAATTACCATCGACAAGTGGAAAGTTCTAGGTTCGACCAGTTGTATCGGCTTTAGCTGCCTTATAATGGTCCAAACAACACCTCCATCTCCAAACAAATCAACAGGGCCGTTAATAAATTTTATCGTGGTGTACTGAACTTACCTCCTAGGCATATGCCTTTATGTCCTGTTGCTCAAAAAACCTTTCTTCATCCAGATTACTACTTTCGCTAGTGCTGTTAGTTTCTGACAAGGCAAGAACTGGTTTGAAGAAACAACTGAAATTCTCTTGTTGATCTACCGAAAGTTTGGTCTTTAACAACGAAATTTAACTTATTGCTGGGAACAAATTCTCTTTCAAGCATTTCATAAAAAAACTGCTTTGCCTTATCAACCTCTTCCTCATAAATAAAACCTTGAATGATGGTGTAGTATGTGACAGCATCAGGTAAGCAACCATTCTTTTCCATTTCAATGATGATTTTCTCAGCCTCAAATGGCATCCCTTTCTTGCATAGGCCATAGATCATTATGGTATATGTTCTAACATCCGGCATAAATCTTTTATTACGGAGTTCAGAAAATAGTTTCCTTGCGCCTACAAGTTCCCCAGCTTTGAATAAGCCATCAATGGCGATATTGTACGTATACAGATCAGCTTCTAAACCATTATCCTCCACAAAATACCAAAGTTCAATTGCTTTGTCAAATTCATGGTTCTTGAAGAGACCATCCAACAATGCATTACACGTGCTTAGGCTCAACGGTTGTCCGCAGGATTTAACATCATTAAAAAAGTCTGCTGCAGTTCTAATTTTTCCAATCCGGCTGAGTCCAGCTATTAACGTACTGTAAGTAGATCCATCGGGTTCCAAACTCTTTTGTTGCATTTCGTGGAAGACTTGAATAGCTTCATCCAATCTGTAATTCTTGCAGTACCCATTAATCATCGAATTATAAGTTACTACAGTAGGCTCCTTACCTAACTTACTCATAAGCTCAAAGACCCAACATGCGTCTCTCAGTTTCCCTGTTTTACAATAACAATCTAATAATACAGTGAACGTTACTACGTCCGGTGATATCCCATTACCCACCATTTGATCAAAATCTTTAGCTTCCATACACGAACCGTACTGGCACAGAGCCTGAACCAAAGATGTATAAGTGACAACATCAGCTGAAATTCCTCGACTAGACATCTCATCAAAGAGTCTCATTGCTTCACTTACCCGGCCAACATTGCAAAACCCATGAATCAATGAATTATAAATGATCAAATTAGGACTACAATTCCATTTCACCATATTCCTATGCAACTCTAGAGCAAGACCAACTTCCCCAATTCTACAAATCCCACATATAAGAGTCCCACATGTAACAGCATTCGGCCGAAAACCCCTCTCAGTCATTTTCTCAAACATCTCAACCGCAGGCCCTATCAGTCCCTGCATACACAAGTCCCTAATCAAAGTGGTGTAAATTACTGTATCAGGCTCATAACCCCTCTTAATCACTTCACCGAACACACAGAATCCACAATCAACATAAGATAATTGACAACAACAATTAATCAGAATGCTCAATGTATAAATATCCGGTTGAATTCCGATAATATTCATCATTTTGCACATCAGAACAACAGCTGAATAACATCTGTTCTTTGAAACTGAAGTTAATAGATGATTGAATGTATAAATGGATGGCAAAGGCTTCACTGAAACCATTTGATCAAAATAACACCTTGCATCATCAAGATTTTTAATCTCCCCATACTTGCATTGATCCCTTATGAAACGTTCAAATGGAGGAGTTGTTCTTCTTCTTCCTCTCTCTGAACCATTAAAGTGTCTGACAAGTTTTAGTAGTATATGAGGAAGATGATAATTGAAGCATATTCTTCTGGGCATGAAGTTCATGTTTATGTCTTCATATTTTTGTTTGGTTTTAGTAGTAACAGAGGAGGAAGAGGAGGATACTTGGAGAATACTCCTTCCATGATGAATCTCATTTTTCTTTCCTATTTTGCTCTGAAATTGGGTACTTAAATCAGTAGTTATACCGACACGATACGGCCAGTATGACCGAGTATCAGCCGGGTTTCCGAATGAAGATACAGTTAATAGGCACCAGAAATGGAGTATACATCAAGAATCGTAATACATTCTCTATGCAAGCTGCTGTAGTCATGCTCAAGTAAGAATTACGTTGTCATGGATTCGAAACAAAACCATTTACCGATATATGTTGTAGCCAAATTATGGTCTATACGAAACTCTCTGCAGTTACAATGAGACTTAAGTAGTGCATAATGTCTTTATTGCAATGGCTTTAGGCCAGTATAGCTTCAAGTCTTATTTTCCTTTTCCTTTTCCCTTTCCAGGACCTTTCTTAGCATCCATTTTGGCTTGCACACGAGCGGCTGCAGCAGCTTTGGCCTCTTCTCTTTTCTTCTTCTCTTCTTCTTTGGTCGCAGCAGCCATCTCTCTCTGCCTCTTCAGTTCACTGGTATGAAATTGAATAGGAATTATCAATAAAAAATATCTAGAGAAATAAGTTCTAATGCAACAATTCAAACCAAAACAAAACTGCTTGATAAAGTACTGAAATTGATGTACTACTTACTCTAAACGCGCCCTTTCATCGGAAACACTAGCAATGTTAGAGCCTTTCCTTGGCCTGCACGCCACCAACTCTACCTCGAAAACAAGAGTTGACCTGTATAAAACAGGTATTCCCACTTTTAGCATCAATATGTTTAGCATAGCAAGTAGTAAGGATGTTTAAAGACCCGTTACTAGACATTTCTTCCAACCACTGAACATTTTTCACAGTATCCAGATCTCAACCGAGGAACAGATTGTATAAATCTCATCCGCGTTTGGTCAAGATGGTTTAAATAGCTGTCAGTCTTAACTTGAGAATACCAGGAAGACAATAAAAGACAACATAACTTACTCTGGGGGGATTTCTGGTGGAGAACCGGCACTTCCATAGGCGTATTCCGGCTTACAAATGATTTTCGCAACTTCGCCAATCTATAAAAGTGGAAACAGTAAGAGGAAAGGATGATTTATGCTTAAACATCGCAAAATTTATCAAAGATCAAAAGAAAAGCACCTTCATGGTTTTTAAGGCTAAATCCCACGCCTTGATAACAGCTCCCTTTCCAACCTCAAACGAAAACAATGTATTGTCTTCATGTGTAGTGTCAAAAACTTCACCAGTTTCAGCAAGAGTGCCTTCATAATGAACTGTAAAACACCATAGAAGTCTACATCTTTTATGATTCCACCCTAGTCATCTAGAATCTACTAGTAAGAGAAACAAAAAAGAAACAGCACAACACCGAAACAGAATTACCATCAACAAGTGGAAAGCTCTCAGTTGGACCAGTTGCATCAGGTTTGGCTTGCCTTATAATGGTCTTGATAACACCTCCATCTCCAGACAAATCAATTTCATTACCACCCATTACTCCTCAAATTCGAAATACCCTGTTAAGTGTCAGAAATTAGCATGCCATTGCCACCTTTAATATATTGCATATCAGCTAAGTCTCATGCTAACTTAGATCTCATATCATATTGGAAAGAAATTTTTGCCACTGTGTGGTATGGTATATTTTGGATATATCAATGTGAGAAATGCTTCCGGCATGTGGATCCACACCCTGCCAAGGATATTGGTTCAATAAAATCTCATATTATCAGCAACAGACCTTCGGATCCGAAGTTAATGATGTAGCAGCTATGAGCAAAGATACAAAAGCTAACAAAAAAAAAAACTATTGAAACAACTTAAAATAGGAGAAAGCTGCACACTTCAGATTTTACTTCTTCTATTTAATTTCCCTAAGTCACAATGACAGCCTCAAACTGATTTCTTGCTGTAATCACTAATGTGTGGAAGGATTCTATGCCTTCTTAGTCCCACTTTTAAAACACTGTGTAGCTACAAAGTATCTAAACAATAAATTAGCAAGCCTTCTTCTATCTATATTCTTTGTGTTACTTGTGGACTAGCTACCTGGCTTCAACAGTTACTAGTGCTCGTGTCTTATGACACAATTAACAAACCTAGTCCACATATAATAATCAAAGTAACCTCAAAAATTGACATTCCTTTTCTCAACATTCAATGGGCAACAAAATAGATAGTAAATTCAGTACACCTTCGTTCTTGTACTATCAATTACTAACTAAAAACTCAATTCAGTTCCCATAAAACCCGATATACTTACAAATGGTTATGTCAATAACAAGTTTCATCATGGCAACAATATTTCACATCAATCAATCAAATAAATCCAAAATCACTAATCTCTAACATTGAAAAAAACTCTTTCTCAACATTAAATGGGCAAACCAAATTTTGTTCCTTTTTTGTTCCTTATGTACCCAAAACTCAATTCAGTGCAAGAATTTGTAAAACCCACAAATTTTCAATATTTTTCACATCAATCAATCCACTAATAACCAGTCACATAACTACAACTGCAACAAAAAATATATAAACAAAAACAGAGAAATCTGATTTTCAAGACTAGGGTTATGAGTGTTTTGTCTACTTACTTGTGTTGTTTTTGGCAAAAGAAACTGCAAAAAGTGAGGAGTATAGGTTAAAGGAAGAGAATTTTAATGGAACCAAAAAGAAAGATTCTGAAATTTTGGGACCCAAGAGGAGTATTGCAGGAGAAGGAGGAGGAGATTGGAAGAAGTGCTGTTGCCATAGACTGACCGCACAAGAGAAGAGAAATCAAAAATTTCTTGCTCTCTGAAAAACCTTACCCTACCACCCTCCCTCTCCACTTACTGCAACTTTTAGTGGACTGCTCTTCCTTTTTATTGGGCCATGGTAGGTCATGCCCAAAACAGTTTAAGTTTGTAATGGGCCTGACTTAGTGAAGTCCATGGTTTGGGATTCATTTTATTTTCAAACGTATTTTTAGAGGCTGGTCAAACTTTTTTTTTTGGGATTGCTTGGTTATTCCCATCTAGGATACTGTATCTAGGTCCTGATAAATGATACTCGTTAAAATAATAGAATTTTCCGGTCATAACTCGAAAAAAATTCTTCTGGAAATCTTACAAATATGATTTCAATTGACAACCGTTTTACTCAATTATATTTGAAATTTTGTATTGAATCTGGATTTGATCAGTAATTCTTGAATGGCTTTATATCAAAAGATAAGGACCTTAAAATAGACAAGAATTACAAGAATAAACAAATACAAATATAGATTACAAAACTTTTTTTCTTAGAAGATATGTGTACATGTGCTTCACGAGTCCCAAGTGAAGTCTTCCAAAGTCGTACCTTTAATCTCAAAGATCCTTAGGTATTTAGAGGAAGAACTTTGCAACAAGATATACAAGGGTTTAGGTTCGGAGAACACTGAATTAGAATGAGAGCCACGGAACTCGCTCGATTCGTGCACCTGTTCCCCACTTTGTTCTCAACTCATCAGCTAAAGAGATAGCTAGGAGCTGATCTTCCTTATTTTTCCAACTACCCGAAAACAACGTTCGACTTGCATGTGTTAAGCATATAGCTAGCGTTCGTAGGGATTCAGTTTTGAGTGTTGTTGATGTCTCCAATTTATAGTAAGCGTTCAAGGATGGGTTGCTTAAGATGTAAGCAATGAATTTTTTACAACCCAAGTAAATTCTCAATCGCTAAATTTAAGTCGCTTCCTAAGATATGAAAATTTGTTTCTTTAGTTAGAGTTAGACTTTCATTGAGGTTATTTCCATAGTTTGAACTAGAATATAATTGTTAACTCAAGTAAATTTTATGAAAAGAATTACTACCAAAGATAACTTCAAACTATCAAGGGAAAAGAACTAGAATTTCCAAACAAAAGAATTAGCTAAGTAATAGCAATCTGTAACCGTGTGGAAAGTTCGCCTTGAAAATCAAAAAAGGAAAGTGCATAGACTTATATTTGTAATTTTGGTCGATGTCACCTTTTAGGTTCACGAACTCAATATGGTAGGTTCGTGATCAAATGAATATTGCATTTAGGAACATTAAAACCTCGTTAGTTTCGCAAACTCACCAAGGTAGCTTCGCGAACTCAAATGAGATTTGGGTTCAGGAACTTTTAAACTCTCTTTGGTTTGAAATTTCACCTAGATAGGTTCGCGAACTCAAATTAGTTAGAAGTTCATGAACACCCGGCATTGAGTAGGTTCGCGAACTCAAATGCACAAAGTTCATATGAACATACTCACTTGGTTCATTGTTTCGAAAAAGCTTTCAAGTCAAGACTTAAAAATGAAACATTTATAGATATACGACATTGGCTTATCAGTGGTATGATCCTTCTTTGTACATGATCATTTACTAAAGTTCTTGAGTTTTGCTATGATAGATAGTTAGATAGTACAGATAAGAGTCTGAAAGGAAAGACCATTCTTCGCTACTAACCTTTATGAAGTTCTTCAGATTGATGTTTTCGTGTAATTTTCAATTCTTCAATCGTCGTGAGTAACTTGAAAAATCTTAAGACTCTACTTCTTATTTTAATCCAAACCAAAGTTGACATTAGTAGGATAAATCAAGAAATAGTTTTGGCATCTAAATTTGACAACAGACTTGGCATACCAAGAACTGTAGGTTCAACTGATATTTAATCGTGAATCATGATACGAATCGTTTTTTATTTTTAAATATTGAATTGTATGTTGAATCGTGAATCAAAACTTTTGGGTAAATTTATGTGCATATGAAAAAATAAAATTTATGGTCTAAAAATAATAGTTTATGATAAATTTTTAGGTGTGATCCTATTTTATTTTTTCACCATCTTTAGCCGATAAGAAGGTCAAAAATATTCCTCTAACTACCCAAAAAAAAATATTATTGCAATTGCCAGCCTCAATCTTCCACGACAATCTTCATTACCTACAATTGATAGTAAGTACCCTTAATTGGAAAATACTCGCATAAACTGAAAAAAAACAAAAAAAAATTATGAACTAATTTGAAGAACCCCTTATCCAATTTTGTCAGTGGATAAATTACCCTTGAGTATCCCCCAAGTGTTGTTAAGATTAAACTTAGATTTTGACTTTAGTTTTTTAAGTGTTAGTTATAGAAGAAGAAGAAGAAGAAGAAGAAGAAGAAGAAAGAAGAGGGATTTTGGGAGATTTGAGTGATATGAGAGACTCTGGTGAGGAATTATATACACAATCGGCATTGAATAGTGTTACTCGATAAAACCGACTGTGGTCAATTTCACTGCAGAAAGTTTGAAT
The DNA here is from genome assembly GCA_023531435.1 of Papaver californicum. NCBI lineage: Eukaryota > Viridiplantae > Streptophyta > Magnoliopsida > Ranunculales > Papaveraceae > Papaver > Papaver californicum. The sequence continues at coordinate 849,382 of JAJJMC010009201.1, forward strand.
TAACTTTCGGCATTGTATAGACACAGTCGGCATTGCAACACCACATCCGGCATTGAATTGTGTTACTCGACAATGCCGACTATGGTCAATTTCAGAGCAGAAAGTTTGAATTAACTTTCGGCATTGAACTCATCTAAGAGTCGGTATTGCATTCAATAAATACCAACGCCGACTGTAAATAACACAATACCGACTGTATGTGTTTATTACTCACTGCTGATAATAATCAGAGAATATGCTCAAGTAATCATGTGTCCCACTAAGTTTTGTTTACTTAATGTCACAAAATCCTATTCATTGACGAATCATTATGTATAATCATACAACACTATATATCATTCGTGCTTATTATGCCTAATCCCACACTAAATAGCATGTTGTTGCATGAGACTTTTCTTTGTCTACATAAAACTCTAAAATCAAAATCTTACACGGCTGAAATGATTTATGAGCCAAAAAATCTTATTTTTACAACACATGTAAGTAAAATATCTTGATCTACTGTTTGTGGATTTTGTGGATACTCAGAACACATAAGATGGTCAAAGACAATAGCAATATCTAAAAAGCTTGAGATACCCTTTCTGTTGGTGTCATGCCTCAATGAGACTTTCTGGTGGCATTGCCCTTCTATGGAAAAGTGGTTTTCAATTAGATATCGTCCATAATACTGATAAGATGATTAATGTTATAATTTCCTACGACCCTAGCAAGCCTGAATTCCTTACCACCTTTCTTTATGGCTCAACACACTATAATGGGAGGATGGAACAATGGAATTATATTAAGGACATTGGTGTTAGAATGAATCACCTTTGGATTCCAATAGGAGATCTGAATATAACCATGTTCAACCATGAAAAATATACTAATACCAATCCAACCACTACTGAAATCCCAGAAATCCAAACCATTATTGATGCTTCTGATCTTAGTGATTTGGGTTATGTGAGTACACAATTTACTTGGTCAAATAGACAAAGTGGGTGAATTTAATTAAAGCAAGGCCGGATAGGGTCATGGGAAATAGTTTGTGGATTGAACATTATGGTTTTTCTAAGGTTTTCCACATAGATACTATTGGCTCAGATCACATACCAATAGTTCTTGTAACTAACCTAAATGGTAATCAAGGTCACAAACCTTACAGATAGTTTAAGTGTTGGAGTAGTGATCCTACTTCTAAGGATGTAATTAAAAGTGCATACTCAAAACATGTTAGAGGTTCACCTGCATTTCAGTTTATTAATAAACTCAGAAATGTTAAACATGAGTTGAAAATTTGGAATATACACCATTTTGGGAATGTAGATCAAATAGTCAAGTCCCTTACTGATCAACTTCAGCATTTAAATAGCCAACCACTATCTATTCAAAATTTTGATGAGGTCAGGGGATATCTTGAACATTCGCAGAAAGTTCAAAAAGAGTTCTATGCCCAGAAGTCTAGACAAGACTTTATAAAAAGTGTTGATAGAAACACAAACTACTATCATACTTCTATCAATAGAAGGAAACACTTTAATCACATCGAGACTCTTAGATTACCAAATGGTGAATGGTCTAAGGATAGAAATGAACTTGAAGGCCTTTTAATTAATCATTTTAAAAGCATAAGCTTTACCTCTCAGCCTGTAATGACCCGACCTTCCACCGATACTGTCCTCACTTAGCCACTGTGGTCATCCGGCAGTGTGGGGTTTTCTACGGGCACCGCTGCGATCATCCAGCAGCAGCTTCCGGGAGGTCACCCATCCCTGGATTACTCCCGCCCGAGCACGCTTAACTGCAGAGCTTTTTGCCAACTCTGAGCCAGTTGTGCTGAAAAGGCATCGGTGTTAGGAAAGGAAAAACCATTACCTATATTCCATTCGACGAACCCTACCTGCCGAATTGGGGTATTACAATACCACCACCTTAAATTGGAGCCGTCCTCGGCTCCGGAATATATTCAAGCCCAGATCTCCGACGTTCCCTACCACCTATGAGACCAATACCTGGAACACCCCGTCCAGAGTACTCTCTCACCCTTGACAGGTGAGCCGTCGTCGGCTCTGATACCACTTTGTAACGCCCCACCTCTTAATTCTAGGTCGGCCGCCCTAAAATAGAAGTGTGACATACTCGTGGAACACTTTACACACTCAAACCTTCAAGCCAACAAATGGAGATCCGGCTATCGTGTGGGGCTCTTGAAAATAATAGGTTTAAAAAATCATATTTTGAAAATGACGAGAGTTATAAAAGATTTTAAAAAAAAAAGTCTATCTTCGACACGCAGGTCGGTTATATAAGTTAAACGATAAGAATCTTACTTAAAGTAAAGAAGTCTAGATAAAAAACGAACTATAAAAACATTTGGTTGTTTAAGCATCTTGAAGACAAAGATGACGTAGCTTTCCGGAACAAAAAGTCGTTCTACTAGTTAGGTTGCTCCACGGCCACCGTTCCCTGGAAGATAATAGTAAGTTGGGTCAGATCCCCAACTTAAATTGGGCTTCCGCACCCTTATAAGACTTACAAATAACCTAGCAAACCCAAAATCTTGAGATGGCGACAAAATACGAAAATGGTTTATAGGAGTATCTCTTGGTAAAATAATGGATCCGACGACTAAAAATAGTTACACAACCTCATACTATGAATAAGACACTGAGACACCAAAAATAGAGGTTAACATGTAGTAATAAAACAGATTTCCCACCCACGGAATTAATCGACATCCCCTCTCTATAATTTCAATCTTTAACCGTACTATGACACGTATCGACTCTAGTGTAGTCCACTTAATTCCCAACCGTGCGTCATAAAATCAGTGTTGTCGATCTCATTCAAGATAATAGATCCATATCTTCTAGGCGTCCCCTCGGTCATCGCCCAACAACATCTGGGAGTCGAGCCAACGACGAGTCTCAAACAGATGAAATACAAGCACAACAACCACTATTACTACCCAGTGATATCTTGTTGTCTAACTTTTACACTCAAAAATTACGTCGTCTATACCAGGTGAGTGTGTACAGGAGTCTACAGAACTTTGTCACAGTCTAACACAATTGTTCCTACTCAAATTAATAATACTAAGCTAATTTTCGCATACCGTAAACAGCAATCAGCATATAATTGTCACTAACAGTAATCACTACAGATCCTCACACTTACATGCATACTAACTGTCACTTACAGTTGACTCTACAGAATTGTCACTTACTGGACAATCTAACGGCTGGATTTAGAGACACGGGACATTCCTTAAAACTACCGGTGTTGCAAATGTGTAGACGCATTCCACAACACAAGGGGTTTTGGGGTACTTCCCATGATCCATTTGTCTTGAAATTTAGACAAATGAGTCATAAGAAAAATGGGTTACTCATATCCAAAATCAGCTCATTCCAACGGTTTATTACAGAATTATACATATTACAACATGATTGCTTTCAGCATCAACACACAGGATTCAGTCACGATTCTCTTATGATTTGAGGTACCTAAAATGCTCAGGTCTTCATGAAATTTCTACAGTAGGTTACTTACACGTATACAAACATCATACTAAAATTTCATCTTATTCCAACGGTTTATAACAGAGTTATACACATTACAACATGACTGCTTTCAGCATCAACACACAGGATTCAGTCACGATTCTCTTATGATTTGAGGTACCTAAAATGCTCAGATCTTCATGAAATTTCTAAAGTTGGTTACCTACATGTATACAAACACCATACTTAAATTTCATCTTAATCCGATATACGGATATTGAGAAACCATACAAACAGTTGAGTGTCCAGGGTCTGAATTTAGCACATTGCAGTCTCAGATTATTCAATCTTTGCAGTAGTAAATTGAACCTGATCCTCATGAAACTCTTACGGTAGTTTTATAACTCAGTTTAACACAATATATTAAAACTTCATAACAATCTAACGGGAAAATTAGAAAAAAAATATAAATTAAACTTACTCTAAACCCTAATTCTCTGTAGCTCCCTAAGATGATTTAGATTTGTTAAGTCAATTTGCAATGAGTATAAGAGATAGAAAACCTACATGGTATGTGAAGCAAGGAAACAAAACCAACCCCTTTTCTTCTCTAATGGCTGAAATTCTTTTCTTCTCTCTTTTGTGTGCGTTTTTTTTTTAAGTTCTTCCAAAAACACCAACAACTAACTATATGTATATACTTTAACTAGTCTCCTAAAACTACTCGGACTCTTTTTTTTTCTCTTTTTTCCCCACCTAGTGTGAAACTATCTCACGAGTAACTAACCTAAACCTAATATAAGATAGCATGCAGTTCTATGATAAGGGGTTTTACAATCTTCCCCCTAAAAAGAAAAGTTTTCGTCCTCGAAATAAAATTGTACTTACCAGATTGTTGAAGAAATCAGGGTAACGAGTCACCATGTCCTCCTCACGTTCCCAGGTGACTTCTTTGTTATTGTGATGGTTCCACTGAATCTTAACCATAGGAATGGTCTTCCTTCGAAGGACATGCTCTCGTCGATCAATGATTCTATACGGCTTTTCTTCATAAGATACATCTTTCTGTAGTTCCAGATCCTGATAGTCTATTACCGAGTGTTGATCTGCATCCCGTACATTCTTTCGAAGCATAGATACGTGAAATACAGTATGAATCCCAGCTAACCACAATAGGAAATGGTCCTATAAAACGAGGAGTAAATTTTCCCTTTTTACCAAAACGTAACACACCCTTCATGGGTAAAACTAGGTCTCCAACTTCATATTCCCGATCCTGGCGTCTCTTGTCCGCATAACTTTTTTGCCAACTCTAATCCAGTTGTGCTGAAAAGGCTTCGGTGTTAGGAAAGGACAAACCATTACCTATATTCCATTCGGCGAACCCTACCTTCCGAATTGGGGTATTACAATACCACCACCTTAAATTGGAGCCGTCCTCGGCTCCGGAATATATTCAAGCACATATCTCCGACGTTCCCTACCACCTATGAGACCAAAACCTGGAACACCCCGTCCAGCATACTCTCTCACCCTTAGCAGGTGACCCGTCGTCGGCTCTGATACCACTTTGTAATGACCCGACCTTCCACCGATATTGTCCCCACTTAGCCACTGCGGTCATCCGGCAGAGTGGGATTTTCTACGGGCCTTGCTGTGGTCATCCAGCAGCAGCTTTCCGGGAGGTCACCAATCCCTGGATACTCCCGCCCGAGCACGCTTAACTGCAGAGCTTTTTGCCAACTCTGATCCAGTTGTGCTAAAAAGGCCTCGGTGTTAGGAAAGGACAAACCATTACATATATTCCATTCGGCGAACCCTACCTGTCGAATTGGGGTATTACAATACCACCACCTTAGATTGGAGCCGTCCTCGGCTCCGGAATATATTCAAGATCATATTTCTGACGTTCCCTACCACCTATGAGACCAATCCAGCGTACTCTCTCACCCTTGGCAGGTGACCCGTCGTCGGCTCTGATACCACTTTGCACCATTTAGTTGATCAAACAAATCGTCTATCCTTGGTAAAGGATACTTGTTATTTATTGTAACCTCATTTAACTTTCGATAGTCAATACACATTCTCAACGACCCGTCCTTCTTCACCACAAACAACACTGGTGCACCCCAAGGAGAACTGCTTCGTATAATGAAGCCTTGACCTAAAAATTTCTCCACTTGTTTCTTCAGTTCGCTCACCTCCACCTGTGTCATACGGTATGGGGATTTGGCTATAGGTCCAATGCATAATTCTAGTTCAATACAAAAATCTACCTCCCTCTGCGATGGCAAACCAGGTATCTTCCCAAACACCTCTGGATACAGACATACCACTTCAATAGACTCCAAAAGTGTAGTCTCTGATGATGACCCCTCCAGTAAAGTACTACACAACCTACTGGTCTGTTTTGAACTCCTCATCAAGTCGGACACGACAATCTCACCCTCCTCAGGAATAATAAAAATGATTGTCTTAGCATAACAGTCTAACCTAGCATGATAATCCGCAAGCTAGTCCATGCCTAAGACCACATCGTACATATCTAAAATCATAACAAAAAGGTCTGCAGCAAAATCTACAGTTCCCATACGAATAATGCACGACCTAAACATGTGATTGATAGATGTTGAACCACCCATCGGTAATGAAACAACATAAGAACACTTCTCTAACATAACATGCAACGTTTTCACAAACATAACAGATATAAAAGAATGGCTAGCTCCAGTATCCAACAATACTCTACCATGACGAGTGTGAATAAAGTAGGTACCTTCCAGCATTACCGCCGGTCCCTCACCATTCCGAGGCATGACAGCATTCAGCCGAGGCTGAGGCCCTCGTCCCTATGGCTGGTTCTGTCATCGACGTCGTTCATTTTCCGTTAGAGTTTTGCCCTTTTTTGGACAATCACGAGCCTTATGTCCTTGTTCTTGGAAATGATAACATGGTCCCCTAAATACGTATCCCTCTGTTCTTATTGGTTGAGGGGTTCGGACTATGGCACCAATATTACTATTCCCCTCGTCTGCTCGTGGTTTCTTCCAACCCTGATTACCCTGGTGGAAATGACGTTTCTGACCACTAGCATTCGCATCCTTAATCTCCCTTTTTCCCGTACCCCTAGTATCCACGCTGCTAGTTTTCTTCTTCTTTGCCTCTTGAATCCTCAAGCAATGTGCCCTAGCACAATTCACAACCTTGGCATACGTATCAAAACTAGGGTTTGTGATATGACGAGCAATCCCACCGTTCAAACCACTCAAAAACCTCGCAATTCGATCAGCTTCTGTAGGGATGAGGTGAGCAGCAAATAAGGAAAGTCGGTCAAACTCACACTCATACTCCACAACCGTCTGATCCTCTCTCTGTCGTAGGTTCTCGAATTGTCTGATCATCTCCTGACGTTCGACGAGAGGGAAATAATGCTCAAAGAAAAACTGTTTGAAAACTATCCACTAGCACTGCATAGGATAAACTGTCCTACTCATGGACTCCCACCAGGTTGCTGCATTTTCTTCCAGTTGAAACGCAACCATTCTATGCTTAAATGCTCCTGAGCAGTCAAATTGAGATAGTATCTTATCCATTATGTTGCACCATTGTTGTTGTCCGTCGATTGCACCTCCCTTTCCACTGAATGTAGGTAGTTTCATCTTCAGAAACTCTTGATAATAATGAACCCAAGACTTCCCATTTTGGTGTCTCTCACTGGGAGTGGTTCATTCCTTGTTGCAGTCTCTACATTCTCCTTGCCTTCACGTGGTCCAAGCCTCTGATCTAGCGTTGTTGTAATCGCACGATTCATCATCGTCTGGAGATTCTATAGAGTTATAACTGAATCGTCCTGGAACTACCAGAGGACCTAGTCCTACTACCAGACCTCGTATCATCCCTAGAATTATGGTTTCCCACATAATGAGGATACTCAACACTCTCTTCAATGGAAGTCTCAGTCAGATTCTCATCTTGTCCACGGCCTCATCCTCGGCCTCGGCCACGACCTCGCCCAGTAGCACCTCTAAGTCTACCGCGACCTCGAATCCCATTGTTCCTATCTCTATCCATTCTTTTAAAGACAAAGAAAACAAGGAACAATCAACACACAGTTTCATCAAAAGAAAAAAATCACTGTGCTCCTAGAAATAACTTGTGTCAATGTGAAACAACAAGACCCTACACCCGCTCTCACGGATTTTACGTAACCAAAAGCTTTAATACCACTTTGTAATGACCCGACCTTCCACCGATACTGTCCCCAGTTAGCCACTGCGGCCATCCGCCAGAGTGGGGTTTTCTACGGGCACCGCTGCGGTCATCCAGCAGCAGCTTCCTGGAAGATCACCCATACCTGGATTACTCCGGCCCGAGCACGCTTAACTGCAGAGCTTTTTGACAACTCTGAGCCAGATGTGCTGAAAAGGCCTCAGTGTTAGGAAAGGAAAAACCATTACCTATATTCCATTCGGCGAACCCTACCTGCCGAATTGGGGTATTACAATACCACCACCTTAAATTGGATCCGTCCTCGGCTCCAGAATATATTCAAGCCCAGATCTCTGACGTTCCCTACCACCTATGAGACCAATACAACACCTCGTCCAGCATACTCTCTCACCCTTGGTAGGTGACCTGTCGTCGGCTCTGATACCACTTTGTAATGACCCAACCTTCCACCGATACTGTCCCCACTTAGCCATTGCGGTCATCCGGCAGTATGGGGTTTTCTACGGGCACCGTTGCGGTTATCCAGAAGCAGCTTCCGGGGAGGTCACCCATCCCTGGATTACTCCCGCCCGAGCACGCTTAACTGCGGAGCTTTTTGTCAACTCTGAGTCAGATGTGCTGAAAAGGCCTCGGTGTTAGAAAATGACAAACCATTACCATATTCCATTCGGCGAACCCTACCTGCCGAATTGGGGTATTACACAACCCTTCCAAAATGCTAAATTTCTGAATTGTATAGAACCTTGTGTGACTGCTGATGATAATAGTATTCTTGTTAGACCTATTTCTCTAGAAGAAATAAGGGAAACCATCAAACAAATGTTCTCTTGGACATCCCCTGGGCCAGATGGTTTTCTCCCATGGTTCTACAAACAGAATTTAGAGTTGCTAGAAACTGATGTTTGGAATGCTGCCAAGTCCTTTTTCGAGTCTAAGCACTTACTTAAGTCTATGAATCATACATTTTTATCACTTATTCCTAAAATTAACAACCCTTCGTCTCCATTTGACTTTAGGCCAATCTCCTTATGTAATACTAGTTACAAGATAATATCTAGGCTTCTTGTAAATATGATGAAACCTTTGCTTAGAAAACTAATCTATCCATACCAAGTTGCGTATGTGCCTAAGAGACATATATCTAACAATGTTGTCATAGCACAAGAGATAGTTCACACTATGAAAAGGAAAAGGAAAAATGATAGAAACGGTGTCATGGGTCTTAAACTAGATATGTCTAAGGCTTTCGACATAGTTGAGTGGTCTTTCGTGATTGATATTCTTAAATGTTTTGGTTTTTCTCGTGACTGGTGTGAGCGTCACCAATATTTCAATCATGCTTAATGGATCTCCTTGTCTTTCTTTCAAACCAAATAGAGGTTTAAGACAAGGGGATCCATTATCCTCTTATCTTTTCATTTTATGCATGGAATCACTTACTAGATATCTATTGCATGATAATTCATAGGCTACGTATCAGCAAAGAGATCCCAAGTGTTTCACACTTGCTCTTTGCTGATGATATTCTAATTTTTTTCAAAGCTTCCCATGAACAAGCATGTAATTTGATGGCTTTGATCAAAGATTTTAGAAATATCTCTGGTCAAGTCATCAATTTTGACAAATCAGGTTGTTTTTTTAGCAAGAATGTTCACCCTCAACATACGGTCTCTTATAAATGCTTTGGCAGTTAAGAAAATTGATCTAAAAGAGAAATATTTAGGCATTCCTTTATTCATTGATAAGAATAAGACAAATTCTTTTAGTCATTTATTTGATCATTTTGACAAAAAAGTTGCGAAATGGAAAGGAAATAAGCTTTCTCAAGATGGTAGATCAATTATGGTGCAACATGTGTTGAAATCTTCCCCAATATACCACATGGGTACTTTCCTCATACCAGACACCAGTACTCAAAAAATGAAATTATCCCAAAGGGATTTCTGGTGGGGTAAGACTAACTCAGAGGGTATTTACATGAAAAATTGGGGAAGTGTTTTCTCTCACAAACTGCAAGGTGGATTGGGTTTTAAAGATTTAAAAATCTTTAATAGGGCTATGCTAGCAAAACTATCTTAGGATCTTATTCACTCCCTGAATGAGTTGTGGGTTAAGATCATGAAATTTAAATATTTAAAGAATTGTCATCCATTGCATGCTAGGAAACCATTGGATTCATGGTTATGGAATAGAATTTATGTTGGTCTAGAAATCATAGGGGAAAACACAATTTGGGAAGTCAAGAATGGGGTAAGTATTCATGCATTTATAGATAATTGGATACCAGAAGCATCTTCTTCTCTTTTCCATAGTTATCCAAACCCTGATATGTTAGTGTCAGACTTTATTGTCCCTCATACTAGGACATAGAATGTATAACTTATTAATAGTTTTTTCACCTCAGAAAATGCTCAAAAAAGATATCCAAAATCAGAATTCCCCTCACTGGAGTAGACAGGTAGGTATGGTTACATACCAAAAATGGCGATTTCTCAGTGAAAACTTCTTATAAGGCTCTTTCTGGTGAGCTAAGATTCTTGCAGAATCCCTATCCTAATCAACCCACTTACAAATCCCTTTGGAATTTTCCTACTCTACCTAAAATAAAACTATTCTTATGGAAATGTATAAAAAATGTTTTTCCTACCGATGTCAGGCTCTCGCAGTACATTAACCATATTGATCCTTGTTGCTTGTGTGATACCAACTCAGCTGAAACTGCTGAACACCTTTTACTCCACTGTCCATATGTAAAAACTGTTTGGGAAAACACTCTTTTTGGTCACTATTTAACTCTAGAAGATGAACCTGACATATTTGTTAGAAGCTGGTTTATTAAATAGTTGAAGAGTAGTAATAGTCTAGCAACCAAGCAATCAATATTTGTCACAACATGGAGCATATGGAGGCATAGGTGTTTCAAGATCTTCCAAAATAAAACTATGAATCCAATCAACACTGTTAACTTTGCTTTAAAACTTATAGCAGACTTAGATAATTGTATGCTTGTACCAAATGCTCAACCAGTTAGATCACCTGTTATTATATTCAGACACCAGATAATAGTGATCTGCCTGACACTTGTAGTATTCTGTGTTGTGATGATCTCTATGACAAAGACACTAATTAAGCAGACTATGGTCTTGTTTTAACTAATATAGCAGGGACATTCGAAGGCTGCAAACTCATCGAAGGAGTAGCCAGATATGCGGAAGAAGAAGAGTACATTGCCTTACTAGAAGGAATTCAATGGACGAAGAACAAATGCATTGATAAGTTATGCATTTGTAGTGATACAAAGATTGCAATTCCTTATCTGAATAATAATAATCACCAACTGTGTTGTTTTAATCAAACTATTTTAGATGATTGTCAATTTCTTTTGAACAATTTTTCTTTCTCAAGAGAAGATTATGTTAACAAAATCTTTATCTCCTTAGTTGATAAAGCAGCTAAACATTGTAGGAGGAACAATACAATGGGGGAATGGTTAGGTCATAAACCTGACTTTCTCCTAAATATGTAATCTCTTTTTTGAATAAAATCTTTTTTTAGCAAAAAAAAACAAAAAAAAAACTCACTTTATTCATATACTAGACCCTAGTGGAAAAACAATGATAGATATTACAAGCAACAAACGTTCAATACCCAATTAAATAAAGTCTCTTAGGAGTCGAAATAACTACCTAAAATATTCATGCCCCCACGAACCTCCCTCTGAACCTAATAACCTATATTGGAGGTTCTCCTACATAAAAGAGAAAAAATTAAATTAAGAACAAAGGAATATAATTGCATAGTCAACACAAAAGAAACCATAAGATTTATATTATGATAAGAAAAATATATATATTGATGTTGCAGAGTTCTAGTAAGATAACTTCTAGTACTTAGCGAGACAACATATATTTGATGCAATTAGCAATGTTAAAAAGATATATGTAATCGATTTTAAGAGAAAATTATGACAGATTAGAAGCACCCGTAAACGAAAAACAAGTCATATAACTTCATCTAATGTTATAATTACAATTCAAGATTCTCCCTTTATTAAACTTCAAATTGTATTGAAGAGACAAAGAGCAAAACTGTGATGCTTTCACCTACGTGTTCTCCATTGACAGACATAGTTAATGCCAAATGAAATGTATTCGGCTAGGTATTTATGCATTTAAAGAGAATAAGTGACAAGATAATTGACGAATAATCAAGACAAGTAAACCTACAAGGATAAAAGGGAAAGTTCCACCTTCAATTCTGGATCTTCCATTGTTACAAAGTAAGTCTTCAAAGTTCAATATTGTGGGTGCAGAAACTTAAGTGGTTTTGGAACAAAAGTCATGATTGAGCTAGTTGAGGTACGAATTTTCTTCCTATAAGAAAAAAGAGAAAGTTACAATTGAGTTTCAAATTAGAAAATTATACATGACAGTCAAATGCCATGTCAAATGTGGAATCAGTCTTCAACATCTTTTTAGCGGAACAAAGGATCATATAATATCCAGTTATTTTAAGAAGTTGAAAAGTAGCGGAACAAACAAGAACACTTAAAAGCAGTTGAATCACCATACATCGGAATGAGAATATCAGATACGGCTAAGCACTAGAGCCATTTAATCAAAATGGCCATAATCCAGGTATCCAAAGTTAACAACATGAAATCAAAATGGGGGTTTCTAAAACCTTATTTACAATGTCCATATCATAATTCAATCAAAACCCATGATCAAAATGGTTTTTCTTCACTAACAATAAACACAAGAACAAAAAATTTATTAAAAATTAACCTAAGTTTATCCCAAACAAACAAAATAATGATAGTTCCGTAAAGCCATTTAAAAAACCTAATTGTGAACATCAAAAAATCTATTAAAAATTAGGGTTAATTGGATTTTAGTATTTGGGTTTTGTCCAACATTAGAATTTGGTCTAATTTTTGACCAACTTAGAGTTTGGTACCTGAAATTCACGTTGACCCACATTGACTGTTTATGACCAGACTTTAATTAAATTTATAGAATAAAATATTAAGTTTACAATTATACCCCTGAAATGGGCCTAAAATCCAACGGATATAATATAACAACTAAACATGCGGTCTTGATTAGATTCTCGTGACATAATCCATTCATTTTCTACTTCATTTTCTTCCGCACACCAACTGAACCAGCACCACCCACCAATTGAAGCTACTACTAAATAAAAATCTCTTCACCTTGTTCTTCTACCAGAATCGAGATCAACCCATCGACTAACTTAATTGTTGCATGATTTCTCATCATTTAATTTTCCTCCAAAGCAAACCCATGGCAACAAAATCAATATTCACTATCTCCTCAAATAAAATCGAACTCAAATCTCTGAAATATTGCCACATCTCACTATACCATACCATTAAAACCCATCAAACGACTAAACCTTAGATTCACTTTCTTCTTCCATCTGATATTCAACAGAAAGTTGTGTTACCTATTATTAAAGGTAGAGATGTTATTGCTCAAGCTCAATCTGGTACTTGAAAAACTTCTATGGTTGCTCTTAGTGTTTATCAAATCGTTGATATTTAGGTTTTCAGGGGATTTTAGTGTTGCATTGTTTGGATTTCTGTGATTGATTATAGAATTGAGTTTTTTAGGGTTTATTACAGCAAAAGTATGAAACTTGGGAATGATTTATTTCCGAGAATAATTATAGGTTTGGGTGAAAGATTCAAGAGATAAAAATCAGTTAAAAAGATCGAATTGAGATATAACTAGAAGCTGGGTTGTCGAGAAACATATGGTCTTGAGTATTGATGCTGTCGTAGTTGGGTAAAGGTGATGCTAAGAACAAAACACAGACAATCCAAGAGAAGATCGAAAAGAAGATGGTTTGATTGATGAGTTGAACTGGCTATTGGACAAGAAATTTCTACTGTTTGAGATGGTTTTTGCTAGATATAATCGAGAAATTTGGTAGAGAAAGAGAGAATATAGGATGGGTTTGAACTGGAACTAATGAATGGTGTGTATATTGAATGAATGATTGAAATGGGATTAGTGAACTATATGTACAGCGGTATTGATCAAGAGAAAGGGAAATTGGTGGTGGCGGCGGCGGCGGCGGCGATAGAGAGACAAAGAAGATGAGTTCCCAAACTTGCTAGGTCAATATTAGTAAAATAGAAGGGTATAACTATAAACAGAAGTTAAAACTTAACTAATTCAAGCATGTCAACGTTATTTCTAAATACCAAACTCTAATTTAGACAAAAGTTAGACCAAACCCTAATATTGGACAAAATCCAACTAACCCTAAAAATTAACCTAGATTTATCCCAAACAAATAGACTAATAATAGTTAGATAAACACATTTAAGACCTAATTGTCAACATCAAAAATTACATCAAATTTTCAAAACCCAATATGAAAATGCATTCAAACACCACTAATAACCAAGAAAATAAATTAATAACCCAGTAATAGACACATTTTTGTGTCTAAATTGTGCTCGATTATCTATTTTGTTAGTGTTCGATTTTGTACTATTTAGGGGTTTTTATGTCTTTGTAGGTATTTTCAAGAAATAAATATTTATGGAAAAATCGACTCAAAAAGTGATAAAGGAACCCACCAGTAGGAATGGGAGCACCCTCATTTCAAATACAAAAACCGGAAATTGGCGTCAAGAAAAAGCTTCACGTGAAGAAAGTTCCTGAATTGGTGTAAACCGAGTTTTAAAGAGTTTGGGATAATTCTGAGTTACCCAATTAAAGAAGAATCGAAAACAAGATTAAAACATCAGTTCTGAGTGTTTCACGCCGGAAAAATTGCTTGACAAATCGATTCACAGCCGGAAAAGGAAGTTGTTCCTGTTTCAGATTTAAACATAATTTGAGTTGGATTTAGATAAGGATTTGCATCCTAATCGGTTAAGGATAATGTATTAGGGTTACCTAAACCTATAAATACCAAGAGAATCGAAGAAAAGGGAGGCCATAGATCTCCGAAAAGAGTTCAGGAAAAACGAATATTTTGTTGGTGAAGAACACGGGAAGAACATAAGGCTGGAGAAAATTGTCACTGAAAATGTCGCTGATTCAGTCATATTTCTGAAGCGCCTAAAATCCGTTCTTTTCAATTTGTTTTCTTTTCTTTCTTCTGTAACGCAGAGAACATCATCTGTAACGCTTTAAGCATGTCTGTTCTTCTGTGTTACTTCTATTTCATCATTGTAAACACTTTTTGAGCTATGAAAACCTATTTTGAGGGTGTTTCCAATACAATGAGCTAATCACCATCACTGGGGCGACGGAGGAAGCTATTTTTCCAATAATAAAGTGGTAATTCTTATTTTATTTATTTATTGCAATTCTTTTATAATTATTTGCTTTGAATAAAAATGATTTGTATCAATTAGTTGTGCTTTCTTTTGATGAGTCATGCTGGGTTTGGAGCTTTTGATGTCTCATGCTTACGATTTACAACTAATATTTTGAAAACCTAACTTTGGCAATGTTTTGATTAAACTGAATGCATGAGTTGCAAGACTTTTATCACTTGAAAAATTGGTGAATGGTGGAATCCTTAGTCCTAGTTCTTCCCTTCAATTTTAAATCAACTTTATTTTAATTTTTTTTATTTTTAGTTATTAAAAATTAGGTCTGAAAATCGAATCTTCACAAGTCTGAGTATCAAACCCTTTTTACCACTGTATTAAAACCACATCACCCAGATTCAAAACAACGAGAACATTATGTATAGAGGAAAAAACTGAGTAAGCTAAAAAGAATGTTACACCAAAATTTTAACTTCTGGTTCCAGCGAACGAATAATCATTGAGTCCTCCTCTTTCCGGACAACACATACAAAGAGACCTGCCAACAGTCAAGTAATTAGTGAACTTCTGAAATCTATAGATACTTATTGAAAGTCTTTGTCTAAGTAAAGATGAAAACTGTGAGAGCTTTGATTTGAACATGATGTCCTCCTGAAGCTCTTGCACTCAAAGACAGGAGGAAGGAGAAGATAAGCAGATGGAGACACAAAAGCTAGGAGAAGACGATACAAACAACAAGAAAATTTCAGTAGTGAGGACGTCGGGTTAAGTTAGGAAAGTGCAGTTAACTTATCAAGGATTAAAATGGTATTACACCACCCGATTTAATCCAACATACCAGAACAAATTTCAACCGTCAGTTTAGTTTAGTTTTTAAAAAATATTTCCCACTCGTTAAATAAAATATAAAAAAAAATTAGAATTAACTTATTTTTTTAAACATTTAATATTAAGAAAACTTAACTAGTATAAACTATTTTTTATAACAGTGTTTTACTATTAATAAAAAAAATTATTTTTATTTTAATAAAAAATAAAAAATAAAAAAAATTAGAGTTAACTTATTTTTTAATAATACGTAATTTTTATAGGCTTAACTATTATAAAAAAATTATTAATATAAAAAAGTAATTTATAATTATTTTGATTTTGGAATTATTTTTTATTATTTTGGAATTAGACTTGTTTTTTTAAATAGTTTTATATTTGAAAGACTTAAGTATTATAATTATTTTTTATATAAAATAAAAAATATAAAGTATTAAATTTAATTTATTTTTAACTATTAATAAAAAAAATATAATTAAGAATTAGAAAAATAAAAAATTGTTTGGTTAAACTTTCACCGTCAACTGACGATCCAGGTTGCATCTCTTAATATTTTGAATGTTAGGTACTATTTTTAGGTATTGATCATTTATCGAAAACCAAATGTTAATAACCCTATTTTTAATTGTTGATTAAATTTTATTTTGTAAAAACTGATGTGTAAAATCTAATTTGAAGAACTAGTATGATAATTACCTACAATCCAAAATAAAAATATATAATTAAACTTTCAAGGATAAATGTAAGCAATAGCGGACCCATAAAGTGTCAAGTGACCCCACTCAATTTTAACTTTATGTACTAATTGGTTATTAGTTTTTAGCCCCACTAATACCTAAATTTATGTCTTTGACCCCTTATAAAGAAATTTCTGGATCCCCATGGATGTAAGTAAGATATTTCTTGCCCCACCTATCATCTCATGGTAACATGACTCTTAAGCTGGGTTAGAAAACCAATTGGTCTAATGGAGCTCACAAAAGCTCTATAAAATTGCTCCACTTTTTATTAGATACGGTGGTCCTCATCAGAAAATAAATTAAAAAAAAAAAAAGAATTGCGCATGAAAATCTAACATAAACCTTTTGCTTTATATTCTCTCTTTTGATAATTTGTAAACAAGATTATTATAAACTAATTGAGTTAAACAGACCAAAGATTTAGGGTCACATAATTAAGGTTTAAGAAACACATTACAATATGGTATACTAGTGATGCTCTTTTAGTATATCCAACAGACATTTCTGAATCTAAAACAACAACAAAACTTCATTAGAAGCAATAACAAAAGAGAGTAGTGAAAAATTGTCGGATTTTTTTGAGTAATTACCGATGCAGCTTAATTAAGTTAAGTTGTAAATTAAAGACGGTACGTAATTTGTACGTAAAAGTTGACATCGATCGATGAATAACCTTTCGCGCTTATCGTGAAATCCATCGTTTTTTAGTTTTCGCGTAAACAAACCTAAAACAGCAAGTGGAGATATTGTTTAATGAGTGATTACTTTAACTTAACTCATCCATGGAAGCATATAGTAAGTCTATGAAGTAGCAGACAGATAAATGAAGCAACAATACTAGTACCTGCTGCTTTGTCTAATTAGCCTTCCAAGAATGCGATAATAATTGGTTTATTGAAATGATCAAGGTAGGAAACATGTAGCACCAAATAAGAAGCCTAGATCCCTGTTTATTGATACTTGCTTAATAAATTATCTTTAGTATAATAGTCCGTGGATACATCTTAAATATTAGGGATATATTATACCCTAATAACGAAGATGTGTCTAGAATAAAACTGTCTGATATAACTTTTATAAGCTCAATATAAATTATGCATGCTCTGAAATTAGTATCACTTGATTTATCTAACGATTGTTGTTTCCTTTGTTACAACTTCCAACAGTAGACTCTTGGCCATGTGTTACTCCGCACCGGATTTAGGTTATTGTAGAAAGTGGTGCATCTTTTATTCAGTTTGCCTAACAACGTCATTTAAGTCTAAAGTGGGGGTTTTTTTCGGATGGGAGTTAGAGCTATGATGTAATGAAGAGAATGATTGACACTCTTTAACTAACAGGATGTAACTCAAAGTAGGTCGCATTAAAAGAAACTAAAAACAAAAAGGGGTTTGTCAAACTACAAATCATATATATAGCTAACATAAGTTGTTATTAGGTGCACAAAAAATCCTAAGTATAATTTAAATCTTATCCATAAGTTAATTTTAAAAATGGCCAACATCACCAAAACCACCACTTATATAATTATATGGGTTCTGCTTGTGTAGGCCCCACCATTTCATCCTAAAGGGTCAATAGCTCTCCAAATTAGGGGTATTGGAGACGTTTAGTTCTCGGTCTGTCTAGATCCACTCTTATCGTGCAAATATATTCCATATACTATTCAAAATCAGAGCATTTCGGCTTAAAGGTCTTACAATTGAAGCAACTACTACTTTAAGGCCAAACTATCCTGCTTTATCTTGCAATTTTTGAGATATGTGATGCACGTTGACGTGCAATGTTGTATTATAGTAACTACACATGCTAAAAAGGTATATGTTTGGAGTGATTTACAAATCACATACGACCTTAAAGAGAAATTGCATTGACCCAATATATTTATCAAATTTTGAATTTAAGATAATTAAACACTAAACAATACTCTTATGTAAAGCATTTACCTAAAAAGGGCTATTAGAAGAAGTAACACCCCGTTGACATCCCACCTATTTCATGTATCTAAGTTGTACCTGCAATTTTAGTTGCTAAGTTTCCTAAAACTTAAATTTTGAATCAATTATCTTAATACAATGTCAACTATTTATTTATTTTTCCATTAGTACAATGTCAATCATTCGATTTGCAGTTTACCTTAGCCACCTTAATATGAGTTGTGTCTTAGTGGCATTGCTCAATTTTTTTACCCTAAAATACTAAATAATAATTCTTAAATTTAGTATTTGTGGATTTGCTCAATCAATTCGGTAACTCCGGTGATTAGAAACGGAGATAGTTTAGAGCGTATGTGTGCAACTGCACACCTACCCCGATTTGCTCCCAAACTTATTTTAGCCAATTTTATATTTATACATCCATCTCGCCTGACTTCCAAATCCATTTTAATCGATTTTATATCTTTTTAATATGTCAATATTAGTAACTTGTCCATCCTTTCTTTAAAATAATTAAATTATTTTTTGTTTTACGTATTCTATTTTACCGGAACGAACGAGGGGCATTTTAATCATCACTTGATATAAACTAGCTATGCACATGAACGTGAACATTTGTGATTAGGGATGCACAAACCCGACCCGTACCCGTCTAAAATGACCCGGCCCGTCGATGAACGGGTCGGGTGCGGGTGATTTATTAAAACCCGACTTATGGTGGGTCGAGTGCGGGTGATAGCTCCTCTCACCCGACCCGACCCGCTCACCCACCAGAAAATCCCTACTTCTTCCATACGTATGTGCAGTTGCAGCAGTTCCATTAGTATTTCTTCTTTCTTCTTCTCACTGCTCTCACTTCTCACCCACTCTCAGACTACCACCACCACGGCGGCGCACTTCCACTCACCATCATTCGTTTATCATCATGTTCACTGGTAGTCTACCATTAATTGAAAGCCTATCTTTTAAAAGATATAAGACATTGAAACCCTAGCTTTTACAATCGGAGGATTTGTTTCAATCTCTCTGTTTTATACCTTTCTTGAGCTTGATTGTGTGTATTACGCTTTTCTCTGATTTGGGTTTCTTGTTATCTCTATTTTTATAATTTGGGTTGTTTCAAGTTTTGATTTTTAACGATCTGATTCATTATGTTTCCCTCAATTAGATTTAACACTCCTAGAGCATCAGTTTATGGGTTTATGTAGGACTGAAGGGATATAAGCTAAGTGATTGTATTTGATGTTATTTGAGTTGCTAGCCCTAATGTGTAGAGCTTCTTACGGTTTAGAAGTAGAGTGTAGAATTGGAAAACAACAATGGGTAGAGAGTTTTCTGATGGAATCAAATCATTAAGTCTTAAGGGTGACAAGCAGTTGTCGTTTCATTAGTTTTGTATACTTTGGCCATTGTTGTCTTTGTGTCTACAGCATCACTTTGTCATATTATACATAATCTGCATGTATTTTATTCTGTCATTTTCTTACTGTGAACTTTTTAACATGAGAAAATTAGTGCATTGTAGTAGATAAAGCGGATTTCCGTTCCTCTGATAATCCAAACTGGTTTTTCTAATTATGTTTCTGGTTACCTTGATTCATTTGCAGGACGTGGACGATGATATGAGCATGTCACCTGTGTTGGCTCCCCGCCAAAGGTATCTTCTGTTGGTGGTCAGGTTCATTACTAGATGTACATTATACTTCAGTTTGCTTAAACTAGAACCGACTTACTCTGTATTAAGTCATTGGGTACTAGCAACAAGATTCATAGACAACAACGTTAAAATGTGCTTGACTTTTCTTTAGCTACCTGAATGTATAAGTAGATGAAACATTTGCTCAAGCGAATATTGCGCAGATGTGGTGTTGCAGGCATTTACTTGTCTAAAGTCGTTGGAACAACAGTCTATGTGTCTGTATTACTCCTTATCGAGAATTCACTGGCAGGACGAACACTACCAGTATCGATACCTACTGGCTATATAATGGTAACACATTATACTTCTTGTTAGTCTGCTGTAATTGTGTATCTGTCTAATGGCAACGCATTTGAGTCAATTCCCATTAGTAGCATCATATTCAAGTGGGATGTTGTTTTTGCTTAAATATTGTAAATCAAGTGATGGTTTGTACATTTTTTTTAATATGAATTCAACCTTTTTGACAAAAATAAATAAATATTAATACCTACTTAAATATGGGAGCATAATTAAGATTAAGATTGAAATTTTAAACCATAATGATAACATGAACATAGCACATTTAATTGAATACTTACACCATTATGTAGATAAACCAAGCAATTGGGTATGATCTTTTAACACATCAAAAACATACCTGTGAAGAATTGTTGTTTAAGGTGCAAACCTTGTAGATAGGTTCTCAGATGTTGATCTTAGAAACTTAAATATAGAGTCTTATGATATCAACGTTGTAATGACTTGTAGATCTTTTTCTTATATTTTTCACTGGGAAACATGCATCTTCAGGGTTGTTATGTGAAACCATGCATGGACACCAACACAAGCTTCCTAAAAGATCGTATATTTAACGATCTGATTCATTATGTTTCCCTCAATTAGATTTAACTATCCTAGAGCATCAGTTTATGGGTTTATGTAGGACTGAAGGGATATAAGCTAAGTGATTGTATTTGATGCTATTTGATTTGCTAGCCCTAATGTGTAGAGCTTCTTACGGTTTAGAAGTAGAGTGTAGAATTGGAAAACAACAATGGGTAGATAGTTTTCTGATGGAATCAAATCATTAAGGCTTAAGGGTGACAAGCAGTTGTCGTTTCATTAGTTTTGTATACTTTGGCCATTGTTGTCTTTGTGTCTATAGCATCACTTTGTCATATTATACATAATCTGCATGTATTCTATTCTGTCATTTTCTTACTGTGAACTTCTTAACATGAGAAAATTAGTGCATTGTAGTAGACAAAGCGGATTTCCGTTCCTCTGATAATCCAAACTGGTTTTTCTAATTATGTTTCTGGTTACCTTGATTCATTTGCAGGACGTGGACGATGATATGAGCATGTCACCTGTGTTGGCTCCCCGCCAAAGGTATCTTCTGTTGGTGGTCAGGTTCATTACTAGATGTACATTATTTAAACTTCTGTTTGCTTAAACTAGAACCGACTTACTCTGTATTAAGTCATTGGATACTAGCAACAAGATTCATAGACAACAACGTTAAAATGTGCTTGACTTTTCTTTAGCTACCTGAATGTATAAGTAGATGAAACATGTGCTCAAGCGAATATTGCGCAGATGTGGTGTTGCAGGCATTTGCTTGTCTAAAGTCGTTGGAACAACAGTCTATGTGTCTGTATTGCTCCTTATCGAGAATTCACTGGCAGGACGAACACTACCAGTATCGATACCTACTGACTGTATAATGGTAACACATTATACTTCTTGTTAGTCTGCTGTAATTGTGTGCCTGTCTAATGGCAACGCATTTGAGTCAATTCCTATTAGTAGCATCCTATTCAAATGGGATGTTGTTGTTGCTTAAATATTGTAAATCAAGTGATGGTTTGTACATTTTTTTTAATATGAATTCAACCTTTTTGACAAAAATAAATAAATATTAATACCTACTTAAATATGGGAGCATAATTAAGATTAAGATTGAAATTTTAAACCACAATGATAACATGAACATAGCACATTTAATTGAATACTTACACCATTATGTAGATAAACCAAGCAATTGGGTATGATCTTTTAACACATCAAAAACATACCTGTGAAGAATTGTTGTTTAAGGTGCAAACCTTGTAGATAGGTTCTCAGATGTTGATCTTAGAAACTTAAATATAGAGTCTTATGATGTCAACGTTGTAATGACTTGTAGATCTTTTTCGTATATTTTTCACTGGGAAACATGCATCTTCAGGGTTGTTATGTGAAACCATGCATGGCCACCAACACAAGCTTCCTAAAACTTTAGATCTCATTCAAATCTGAGTTCAGGATTCGAACAAGTAAATGATTGATAGTGTCAGAATACTGTAATGCAGAAGTTACAGATTTTGAGCTTAAACATCACCCCTCGGCGCTTTCTCTCGTACTTGCTTTATATGTTTAAACTTCAGTGCCATTTTTGGAATATTTGTTTCTTTTGTCTGATGCTACAGAGCATAGGACAGGAAATTGGTAAGTGCAGCTTGACCTTTTTCTTGGCTCTTCTTAGTCAGTAATGGATGTTGAACTTCATCTTCTGTCCTACAACTTAGATTCTTTTCTACCTCAGTTGCCCGAACTTCGCTTACTTTTGAATTGATCTTGTAATCAATTTGTAGGAAGTGTATCTATAAGAAGCTGACAGATGAAGATTGCTGCCCAGTATGCAATATTGATCTGGGTTGTGTTCCAGAGGAGAAGCTTAGGTAAAACCCCTCTTATTTATGTTTCGTTTGCAGCTTATTTCGTTAGATGTTGAGAAAAGAACATTTTTAGTGAGTTTTTTTATTTTATTTTTGAAGCATGACTCTTTTTCTCTTTATCTCTCTTTATATATATGCTAACTTGACTTACTTCTGATTAGCTATTGATTCATGTTGGATAACTTGGTTTGTTAGAAGAGTGACAGGAAAGAGAGACGAAAACTTTTGGAGTTGGCGGTGTTGATACTACTGAATTCATTCTTCATTCTCTAACTGTATAAACAGTTTGATGAAGAAAATAGTTGTATTTTACATTAATTTTTTTATTTTTCTGCCTTAAATTGTTGCTTGGCTACTGAAATGAAGATATCTCATTATTGAATTTACCTGTTTTATAGCTGCTGAACTTGTTAGTGTACAGAAGTAACAGAACAACAGTTTCAGTTAGATTTGTGCAGTCTGGGCGGGTAACCCGCGGGTGTCCGCATCCGACCCGCTATAAAGTCGGGTCAAACCCGATCCGTCCTACGACGGGTTGGGTACGGGTGAAAAATTGGTCACCCGCCTTTAAGGTGGGTCGGATGTGGGTGAGACCAAATCCAATCCGACCCACCCGATATGCAGCCCTACTTGTGACAAGTATCACAATTATTACTTGACTAAAAGATCAAATTTCTAGGAAAAATGTATATAATTAGCTCTATCAAATTACTTCATTTCTTATTAGATGTGGTGGTGGTTGTCGTGAAAAAATAAAAAAGAATTGCGCATGAAAATCTAACATAAACCTTTTGCTTTATATTCTCTCTTTTGATAATTTGTAAACAAGATTATTATAAACTAATTGAGTCAAACAGACCAAAGATTTAGGGTCACATAATTAAGGTTTAAGAAACACATTACAATATGGTATACTAGTGATGCTCTTTTAGTATATCCAACAGACATTTCTGAATCTAACTAGCTAAAAAAACAACAATACTTCATTACAAGCAAAAACAAAAGAGAGTAGTGAAAAATTGTCGAATTTTTTTGAGTAATTAGTGATTCAGCTTCACTAAGTTAAGTTGTAGTTGTCAACACCCGTAATTAAAATTATTAGCCGGTACGTAATTAGTACGTAAAAGTTGACATTCGATTGATAAATATATCTTATGGTGCAACCCATCGTTTTTTAGTTTTTGCGTATACAAACCTAACACAAGCATAAACCTCTTCTTCTAAGAAATCATTAGCAAGTGAAGAAATTGTTAAATGGGTGATTACTGATTACTTATATATGCATGAACAAGTAGTACACATCAAAACAAAGAGCAATCACTTATAGAGATCCTCAATAGTAAGTCTATGAAGTGAAGTAGCAGACAGAACTAGTACCTGCTGCTTTGTCTAATTGGCCTTCCAAGAATGTGATAATAATTGGCTTATTGAAATGATCAAGGTAGGAAACATATAGCACCAAACAAGAACCCTAGATCCCTGTTTATTGATCCAACATTTTCCATTTCTTAATAGCAAGTTGGCCTGAGGGAATGATGGGATTCTTAGTGTATGTTGCATTATTCACAAGTGGCCTACTATGTAACTCAAACTCAAAGTGCGTACGCACAACTGAGAGTGGGTCGAGTAAACATGTGATTTTGCTATCCCCCAACACGAAATTGAGGACGATTAAGGTGCATAATTGGGGGGACATGGACTTGCACAACACTGTTCGATAATGCCTAGCACCAAGTCTTTTTTTTAACCTAAGTGTCCACGGTCTGGTAGCTTGTGATTCGCAAATGCCTTGCCCCCGACATATTTTGGGATTAGGTTGAAGTCCCATCAAAACAAAACAAAACAAAACATTATACCAAAAGTGTGTAAAAGATGTATATCTTAGGATCACAAGGAATCATTGCTAGTCACTAGATGACTATGTTCACAAGAACAAGTGTATTCAGTGGCCGGGCTAAGATTCTAGATAGAGGGGCCGGGCAAATTGAAAAAACGTCCACTGGAAACGACAAACAAGAACTGAAAACACAAGTTTCAACTTTCAATAAGTATACGTGAAAATAGGTTTAGAACTTTAGATAAATTTGGAGAGCATCTGGCCCAGCGGCGGAACTAGGAATTCACCAAGGGTGGATTTGACTAAATTTATTTTTTCCACACCTGATCTGGCTAATAGTAAGTCACTTGTCCCTAAGTGACTCTGCATCCGATCCAGAGTAACGTAGAAAGTAGTGCATCTTTTATTCTGTTTGCCCAACAATATGATTTATAATGGGCTAAGAGCAAAGATAGTGGGGTGGGTATATTGACTAATTTGTCAATTACCACCCCATAATGGGATGGACAAACCTAAAAAATGGATTGGCAAATAGGTATTTATGGAGATTTGTCCATTGAAGCGTTAGTTAAGTCGATCGTCTTTATGGGAGACGATCGAATCATGTTGAGCCGCTCGACTTATGTTGCACCGAGCATCGACCCTTGTTGAGGCGAGCAGCTCTTCATGCACCGAGCAATGGTCCTTGTTGAGCCGAGCGGCTCTTCATGCTCCGAGAAATATTTTTTTATATTTAAAAAATTTATTAAATTAATTATAATCATTACTTTAATTATATTTTATATATAGTGGGCCTTATGTATCAGGTTTTGTAAAGTTATTTTAATAAAATAGGTCACATTTAACTTAAAAGTTATATTAATTTATATAAAAACGGATCAATTTTAATAAATTAGCCAATATACAAATTCATTTACTAGTTTAACACTGCACCGAATTGAGTTTACTAAACCATCTGGTTTGACATATTGATTAAAATACCAATATCTACTAAAATCACTCTAAATGGGGTTTTATTGGATTGGACTATTGATTAGGAAAATGCTGACACTCTTGCCTACATGATGTCTCAAAGTAGGTCACATTAAAAGAAACTAAAAACAAAAAAGGGTTTGTCAAACTACAAATTATATATAGCTAACATAAGCTGTTATTAGGTGCATAAAGAATCCCAAGTATAATTGACATCTTATCATGATTCAAACATAAAAAAAACATCTTATCCACAATAAGATTATCCAAAATATAATTCTAACCAAATCTTAACATCGTCAAAACCGACACTCACACAATCGTATGGGTCATGCTCGTGAAGAATCCAGCATTTCACCCCAAAAGAGTTAATAACTCCACAAATTAGGGTTAGTGTTTTCGTGATATTTGTTTTCAGTTCATCCAGATCTACTCTTTTTCAAATCCAGGAAAAATTTCGAATGATGCACTATTATCACCTTGTCATGCAATTTTTTTCTAGATACCGTATCAAATTAGAGTATTTCGACTTAAAGGTCTTACAATTGAAGCAACTACAACTTTAAGGCCAATTTAACCTTAAATGCTCTATCTTGAAAATTTTGAGATAGTTCGAAAGGTATATATACATGCTAGAAAGGTATATGTTTGGAGTGAATTAAAGGTCACATACGACCTTAAAGAGAAGTTGCATTGGCCCAATATTTCGATCAAATTATGCAATAAAAACAATTAAACAATAGACTCAAGTAAAGCATTTACCTATACAGGACCATTAAAAGAAGTAACACCCCGTTGACATCCCACCATTTTCATGTATCCAAGTTGTACGTGAAATTTTAGTTGTTAAGTTTCCTAAAACATAAATTTATCTTAAGGTCTGTTTGGCACATTTACATCGGAGATAATTAGAAGATATATTATAGTCATAAATAATAATTTAGATGTTGGGTGTTTGATATGAACCAAATTAACAATATAACAGCTATCACTACCTCCGAAAAGGATTATATTGAATACTCTCTTTTTACGATAAAATTGGCATTAACGCTTGTGGTGCTGAATTTTATACGATTATAATCTGCCGACAAGAGTAGATACGATAGAATGATGCAACTGGATGCAACTGACATTACCTATTTGCAGGAGATTTCGATTTATAGGATACTAGTTCAACTTCGTGTGATCTCAAACATCACATATTCATTGGGGAATAAAACGCCAATGGACTTATGGTACATGGGCCAATCCCGAGAGAATCAACCATTTGGAATAAGAAAAATAAAACTGATTGTTATATGTGATTGATTGATTGATTTAAAATCAAAGTAATTGCTAGGAAAAAGAAGAACAAGTGAAAGAATCTCATTCGGAAAACACACCCACATAATCTTACACTCTCTCTAACTTTGGTAATTTTTACTCGACTTGAATTCAAAATTTTGGTACGAAAAGATAAAACTTCTCCACATGCAGAGCCTGTGCTGCTGATTCATCTTATGTCCCACTTCCTCCTTCATTATCTTTTTCTTAAATAGCTGTAATTTCTTGTCATGGGAGACAATTCTTATAAGATCGTATGAGTATATATATGTAGGGTTAAACTGTAAACATTGTTCAAAGTACAACTTAACTGAGTTGTCTAGTTCAAAATAAATTTACAACAGTATGGTAAAAAACAGTAATCTATAGTTCGTTCGATAAAAAACAGTAGAACAGGGTGTTTTAAGGTGTTTAGATAGTGAAATTGTTAGGTGTTGATATTTACGAATAGAACATCACATGCACCGGGTCGGAGCTTGAAATCATATTAAGGGGAGGTAAAACAATTCTAAGGTAGGCAACTAGGTATAATTGGACTTAAGAATCCATATTTTCAAAATTATTAGGTTTAGAAGCCAACCCAGCAGTGGGCTAGCTCGGCCACTGATATGCACTTGTACGCATCTGTTGTCGCGACTACATCAGACGCAGCAACGCATGAAAAGAAAAATTATAATATTTATTTTTACCGTGGGCTACTTTATTATTTTTCATATCACAAATTAGAAGCAGAAGCAAGGATGTTCTTCGGAGAAGTGTCGGAGAAAATGAAGTGAATTTGAAATGATTTTAAATTGAATTATTGGTCTTGGTAGGAATGGATCTTAGGACCAATGGGTCACTAAGAGACACTTGTTCATTTGTTGGGTGGAAACATCATTTTCATTTTCACTATTTTTTTTAAATGAAGAACCTTTAGTTAATCCCACATTGAACAAACTAGAGATGTGTTCTTCCTATATTACCACAAAACTTGCAACTAAGGGAGGGCCCTTAGGGTTTAGAAGCTTTTGTGGTTGGGGGGGGGGACTAAGGCAATGGGCTAGTTGGAGCACACATATTTTTCACACATGTGCGGTGCACGCACGCTTGCGTCTTGCGGAGCTGCGTTTGCTTGCGTGCTTACGTGTACGGGCATAGCTAAGGCTGCGGTCCAACCAAGACTTATGTTTTTGAAATTATTTCCTTAAATTTTGTTTTAAATATGGGGCGTTTGACCCGGCTAGAATTAAGGAGTTTTAATGAGAGAATATTTTCTAACCGTCCGTTTTATTACCGTTTCAAATTAAACTTCACACTTAATCACCGTGATTAATGCATGGAATGAATTTTAATCAATAAAAAATTATTCTCATTAATTACTCCATTGATTTCACTCCAACTTTTGGCTATAAAAGAAAGAAGAATTTTTCATTTCAATTCACTCCAGAAGCAGCTACTATCATGTCTTCTTTTCCCCTCTTCTTGCTTTGTTTTGCGTAAATTGAGTGTTTATTTCCCTTCTATCTTCTTGCTGTTAAGTTCGTATGAGAGTGGTTTGAGTTGTGTTAATTCAAATCATAACGGGCAGTTCTATCCTGGACACAACTTCTCAGTTGGGGTATAGCATCTCTTATTCTTGAGGAGTACCCGAGAACTATTGTGTTAAGGACAATTTGCTGAGCAGGTGGCTCTGTCCTTGTGTGTGTATCAACATCAGAGTGTAGTGATTTATCTAACGTTAACAGTTTGTTCCTGTTTAGTTTTTCCATTGTTACAGAGACAACAATCTTAACACAATATCTTAGTTACTTCTGTTTCAATGGCCAAGAGTGATGTTGACAGACCTCAGAAGTTCTCAGGGAAAGACTTCAAAAGATGGCAATCAAAAATGCTACTTCTGAGTTATCACATGTTAGATGAATTGGTTTTGAAGCCTTTTGATGAAACTCTGAATGAACCGGAAAATGAAGGAGAGTTAGAAAGTTGGAGTAGACAGAATTATATGGCTAAAAACCATATCCTTAATTGTTTAGAAGATGCACTTTATGACTTCTATAATGCAAAAGAAAATTTTAATGCATTTGATTTATGGACTGCCTTACAAGCTAAGTATGAAGCAGAAACTGCTGGTAGTAAGAATTTTTAGTTGTTCGGTTCCTGGAATACAAAATGGTTAATCACAAGTCTGTGGTAGACCAATTTCTAGAACTTTAGAAAATCATTAATGAAATTATTGTTGAAGGTATGGTAATTGATGAAACATTTCAAGTGTCTGCGTTGATTGAGAAATTACCTTCTTCATCGGCTGAATACAAACGAAGACTGAGACATGAAACTGGTGAAGTCAGTATGGTAGAATTGGGTAAGAAGATTCAAGTAGAAGAATTGCTGTGTTCAAAAGACAAAAATGTATCTTCTACAAGGGACATGTCCAACAAAGCTCATGTCAGCGAACACAAGTCTTCCGCAAGTCTGGACCACATCAAACGTAAGCCTGGACCGCACAGAAAAGGTACTTTCCCGAAACCAAAATATGGCATTGGTAAAATTAAAGGTGCATGTTATGTTTGTGGTATTCCTAGCCATATGGAAATACATTGTAGGAAGCGTAAAGACTTTAATAATAATAAGAAGCCCAATGCAAATTTAGTTGAAACAAACAAGAACGAGTTTTCTGGCACGGTGTCTGAAGTAAATCTGGTTACCAATGTGAGAGACTGGTGGGTAGACTCTGGTGCTACCAAACATGTCTGCGGAAACAAAGATATGTTCACCTCCTATCAGAAGGTAGGGGAAGGAGAAAAGCTCTATATGGGTAACTCTTCCGCAGCACAGGTTGCGGGAAAAGGAAAAGTTGGGCTGAAGCTCACTTCGGGAAAAACTCTCACATTGAATGAAATTCTACATGTTCCGGACATCTGCAAGAATCTTGTATCTAGTGGTGTGTTAGATGATAAGGGATTTAAACTTGTATTTGAATCTGGGAAAGTTATTATAACTAAGGGTAAAGATTATGTAGGAAAGGGCTATAAGACTGAGGGTTTATATAAATTGAATGTAACCTCTATTGAAATGAATAAAACTGATTCTTCTTATGTTTGTGTGTCGTTGAATGTTTTGCATGGTAGACTTGGTCATGTAAACTATAAATCAATGAATAAACTGGCAAGCATAGGCTGCATTCTAAAATTTACTTTGGAAATCAACATAAATGTGAAATATGCATAGAATCTAAATATGCTAAAAAGTCTTATAAGAAAAATATTCAAAGAAATTCTAAAGCCTTAGAATTAATCCACACAGACCTAGTTGACATGAAATCAGTTCAAACTAGAGGTGGTAAAAAATGGTTTGTCACATTCATAGATGACTGTACGAAGTATTGTCATATTTATTTACTTAAAGGTAAGGATGATGTTTTAGAAGCCTTTAAGATGTATAAATTAGAAGTTGAAAACCAAATGAGTACTAACATTAAAACCGTTAGGTCTGACCGTGGTGGTGAATATGTAATCCCTATTGGAGATTTCTGCATGCAACATGGTATCATTCATGAAGTAACCCCTCCTTATTCACCACAATCTAATGGAGTGGATGAACGGAAAAACTGAACCCTTAAGGAGATGATGAATGCCATGTTAATTAGTTCAGGACTACCTAC